>CM059795.1:11887006-12412006 GCA_030435695.1 Brachymystax lenok tsinlingensis | reverse complement strand
AGAGAATCAGTTACTTTGAGTCCAAATTAAACACCTTGACCCGGTGTGTGTTTGTGTGTGTGTGTGAGTGCGTGCGTCTGTAGCGGTCTGTAGAGGTCACGGTCTCATGATGAAGTAGCCCTGCCTGCGACCTCAAAATCAGTGCCACCCTCGGCACAGAGGACATTTCCTATTGGGCTAAGAGTTAAGGTTTTTCCTGTGGCAAACCCTGTTTCAGTTCCCGCTGTGACAAGTGTGTGTGTGCGCACGTGTGTGCTCTTGTCTTCCAGGCCTGTGGTCCCCAGTACGGCTACATGTGTGGTCAGCAGACGTACATCTCCGGGGTCTGTACCAACGTCAGCTCAACCTTCCAGGTGCTCAACTCCATCGCCCCGGCTGTGCAAGGTACAAGTTCACCCTAACTCTAACTAGACCACAGTATCCCTCACGCTCCTCTCTTTACACACAGGAACAACTGCACTGTTAAGTTTAGGCATTCATTGCGATTGGTTAAGTTAATGGTTAAGGTTTGGGATAGGGTTAGGGTTATTAAGCACAAGACCCTCGGAGCTAGATTTCGCGGCTTACGCACATCCGCTATTCCTGATCCGCAACACCCTACCAAAACCCAAGCCTATTTGATGGTAATTACATAGCGCTCAACGCTGCCCCTAGTGGCGGGTTTTGAAGGCATCTCCCAATGTCCTCAGGACATGGATGGACGTCTAATTAGTGAGCAACCTTGCTGCTACACCCCCTATTCCTCTCAACATCCCTCCACCCCAAGGCACAGAACACAGAACACAGAACACAACACAGAACACAGAACACAGAACACATTTTCATGTTGTTGTCATGTTGTGTTGCCACCATGCTGTGTTATGTTTTGCTGTTATGTTATTGCCTCTTTATGTAGTTTTGTGTCTCTCTTGTTGTGATGTGTGTTTTGTCCTATATTTATATTGTATTTAAAAAAAATTGAATCCCAGGACACCGTCCCCGCAGGAGGCCTTGTGCCTTTTGGTAGGCCGTCATTGTAAATAAGAATTTGTTCTTAATGACTTGCATAGTTAAATACAGGTTAAATAAAAATAAATAAATTAAACACAGACCAGAGAAATACCATCCCTCAAACCTCTACACACCATCTCTCTCTACCCCCACCCGACACTCTCCATTCCTCTCTGAGCATTCATTCCCCCACCTCAGAGCCACGTGGCCAGAGAGAGACATCACTTGTGTACATAAGAACATTCCGCTTAGCATAAACTACTGTCCAGTCTCTCAACACCCCATGCATGCCCAAGTTAGGACCGAGTGTAGTGAGTTGTCATCTCTGTCTTCTCTCCACACAGAGGAATCAGTGAGTGAAGGTAAACAGTACAGTGAACTCCACAGCTCCTCACCCCTCTGTAGTTTTAGGCACAGTATTGGACATGCATTCTAAGTGGATTCTAATGTAGCCTGTGAATGTGTTTCAATATCCATACCAGCATATAATTTAAAAGGCATGTCCATTACATTACTTAAAACATTTATTTGTACAGGTCTCAGAGGGACTAGATGGGAGAGCTGTGTTGTAGCATTCTCCCTCTCTTCACCTCTCTTCACCTCTATTCAACTCTCTCCACCTCTCTCCCTCTCTCTTCACATCTCTCCACCTCTCTTGGCACCTGTAAATATGTTTGGAACACGAATGCTTCCCCTATGTAATAAATAATAATGGAGCATAACTAATCTAATAGTGTGAACAGCACCTGGAGTTGGAATGTGTTTGTGAAAAATAGGCAATGGAGCAATAATGGGTGTGTGTGGAACTCTCCACCTCTCCCCACCACCCTTAATGGTGGTGAAAAATGTGTTCACCTGGCGTCATTCACGGAAATGTGGAATAATAATGGCGTAAATAATGTGGAACTAGTAATAAGTGTGTTTGAAATGTGGCGTGTAAGTAAGTACGTAATAAAAGCGTAAGTGTGTTTGAAAATGTAAAGAGTAATCAGGGGCCATGTGTGGGTGTGTGTTTGAGCGTGTGTCGTGACAGCGTGTGTTTGAAAGCGTGTGTGGCGCATGTGCCATGGCGTGTGTAGTGAGCAAGTGTAGCGTAGAAAAATCAAAGTAGTTAAATGGGTGTAATGCCATGTCGTTGGGGTGGTGGGTGTGTCAGTAAGCATGTAGTGTGTCATGTGTGCCATGTTTGGCAGCAATCAAAATGTGTTTGGCGTGTGGAGCCAGAAAAATGTCAAATGTGTTTGGCGTAATGCGTAGTGCGTAATAGTGGCGTGAGTAAGTAAATGGATGTGTCAGCATGTGGCAGAAATAGTAATGGAATAATGAGTGGTGAGACCCAATGAAAGTAATGTAGCGTAAGAAAATGAGTAGTAGCGTGGAATGCCAGTAAGTAGCGGGATGTGGGTAGTGAATGGGCGTGATGGAATAGTAGTGGCGTATGAGTGTGTGTCGCGTGTGTTTAGCGTAATGCGCATTTTTGAAGAGTGTTTGAAAGAGTGTAGCAAGTAATGATGAAGTAATGAAAGTGGCATGTGCGTAGTAGAAGCGGCGTAATGTGGTGTGGCCCGTGGAATGTGTGTGGTGAAGGTGGTAGTGTGTGTTAAGTATGTGTGATGTGAAATGGCGTATGTTTGAGTAATGGCGTGAGCAGTAAGTGTGTGTGTTTGGCGAGTGAAAAATGTGGCGTAGTATGAAAGTAATAGTAGTATTAAAGACTAGTGTAGCGAGGTGGAGTGGTGTGAAAATAATATTGTGGATGGAATGTGCTGGCGTGTTTGTGTAGCAGAGGCGCGTGTGGCATGTGAAAAAATAGTATTAGTAACCAATGTGGAATAATGAGGTACAGCATGGGTTTGAAGAGTGTGTTTAGAAAAAATGTAATGAAATATGTAGATGGTCATCCTTCAATGGAATAACAATGGGGCAGGTGGATGTGTGTGAAAATATGGCGTGTGAACATTGTGTAAATGTGTTTGGCGTGTGTAATGCATGGCGTTTAAAGTATGGCGTAAGAAATAATGTATTAAGTGTGCAGTAGTAAGTAATGGAGCAATGAAATGTGGAAGTAATGAGAAAAATATTGTGGATGTAAGTCAGTATGTAAGAAAAATGTGAAGTAATGAAAAAGCTATTAGTAAATAATAATGAATAATGGGTGAAGCAGGTGAGATGTAATGTCAGAAAAATGTGTGATATTGTGTGTAAAGTAATGTGCATATTAAATGGTGTGACATGTGTTTGAGAATGTGTTTTGAAAAATGAAATGTATTTGGCGTCATGTATTGCAGCAATGTGTTTGAAATATGTGTTTGAAATATGTGTTGTGGAAAATAGCCATGTATGTTGGCATCAAATAATGTAATGTAAAAATGTGTGTAATGTGTAATGAAAAATGTATTAGAAATAATGTGGAATAGATATTGTGGAGTCAGTAAAATGGGGGTGTGGTTGTGTGGTGAACAGAAATTAATGTGGAGTGGCGATATGTGGCGTATTCAACTGGAGACCAGTAATGGGCCAGGTGAAGCGTGTGTGTTTGAGGTGTGTGACTGGCGTAACCAGTAGTAATGAAAGTAATAGTGAAGTAATGAAAGTAACTGTGGGTGTGTGGCGTAGTAGCGCGGATGAAAAGATGTGCGCGCCAGAGCGTGTGGCCAAGTAGTAAGTGAAAGCGTAGTGTGAAAGTAGGCGTGGCGTGTAAGTAACAATGAGTAGCGTGGCATGGCGTGTAGTGTGACGTTGTGTTTGGCGTAGTAATGGCGAGACCAATGTAGTAGTGCAGTGTGTGTGAAAAATGTGTTTGAAAAATGTGTGAAATAATGAAAGCGTGATGAGCGATTAGCAAATGAAGTAATTAGTAGTGTGAGCAGCGTATGTGGCGTAATAAGTGTGTTTGAGAAATGTGAAAAATGTGTTATGTGTATGTAAGTGTATGGCGAAGTAATGTGTGAATAAATATGTAGTGTAGCAAATTATATTGCATAATATTGCATATAAACATATGGAAATAATATAGATACACATGATAAAGTGTACAAGATGTATGTGTACATATGTCTGTATAGGCATCTTCATAGACCTGTCAGCAACAGGCAGTATATATTTATATGTCCCACCTCTCACACTCATATCGCATATCCCTTCTCCTGTATGTACACCTCTCCTACACTAGATAGCATGTCATCTATCCCTGTACATATACACCTCTGTCCCTCTCTTACACCTCTGTCAGCTCCTGTCCTCTCCTCTCCTCAGCTCTCTCCCTCCCTCACCTCTCTTAAGCCTCTGTCACATATATGTCTCTCCAGCTCTGTGCCCTCAGCACTCCTTCATCTCTCTCCACCTCTCTATCTCTCTCCACCTCTCTCTCTCTCCACCTCTCTTCACCTCTCTCCACCTCTCTTCACCTCTCTCCACCTCTCTTCACCTCTCTCCACCTCTCTTCACCTCTCCCCACCTCTCTCCACCTCTCTCTCCACCTCTCTCCACCTCTCTTCACCTCTTTCCACCTCTCTTCACCTCTCCCCACCTCTCTCCACCTCTCTCTCCCCCTCTCTCCCCACCTCTCTCCAACACTCGTGTCTCTCTCCAGCCTCTCTGCACCTCTCTCCCACCTCTCTCCACCTCTCCTTCACCTCTCTCATCCCTCTCTTGCCTCTCTCCCATCTCTCTTCACCTCTCTTCACCTCTATCCACCTCTCCCCACCTCTCCCCACCTCTCTCTCCACCTCTCTCCACCTCTCCTCACCTCTCTCCAACACTCGCCATCTCTCTCCACCTCTCTACCTCTCTTCGCCTCTCTCCACCTCTCTTCACCTCTCTCCATCTCTCTTCACCTCTCTCTACAGCATAAACCAACTATTTAATGCATTTAGTGTCAAAACTGTTGTCAACTGTCAACTATAGTTTAAACAATAATGTACAAAACACACGTAATGTTCTTTAACGGACTTCTACATTGTATGTGATATGTGATACTGTTTATTGGTTGTGTTACACCAATAATAACTGCCACATTATTTGAACCCCTCTTGTGTTGCAGAGTGTGCCAAAGAGCTTGACATTGTCATGGTTCTTGACGGCTCCAACAGTATCTAGCCCTGGTCCAGCATCATTAAATTCCTGGTCAAGTTTCTGAAGAATATCGAAATTGGAGCTAAACTGTCTCAGGTGATTTATCCTTTCAGTACACTAGAAAACACAGGGTAACACCTTAGATGAAGGTCCACTTTGTCCCTGTAGAAGAACCATTTATTGTTACAGACAGGTAGAACATTTTCATCAAAGAACCCTTTAAGAACCCAGTATCAACTACTCTGGGATAGAGGGTAGAATAAAGAATAGAGGGATAGAAGGTTGGGATAGAGGATAGAGGATAGAATATAGAATAGAGGAATATAAGGTTGGGGTAGAGGATAGGATGGAGAATAGAGGAATAGAAGGTTGGGATAGAGAATAGAATGGAGAATAGAGGAATAAAAGGTTGGAATAGAGGATGTAATGGAGAATAGAAGGTTGGGATAGAGGATAGAATGGAGAATAGAGGAATAGAAGGTTGGGATAGAGGATAGAATGGAGAATAGAGGAATAGGTTGGGATAGAGGATAGAATGGAGAATAGAGGAATAGAAGGTTGGGATAGAGGATTGAATAGAGAATAGAGGAATAGAAGGTTGGGATAGAGGATAGAATGGAGAATAGAGGAATAGAAGGTTAGGATAGAGGATTGAATAGAGAATAGAGGAATAGAAGGTTGGGATAGAGGATAGAATGGAGAATAGAGGAATAGAAGGTTGGGATAGAGGATAGAATAGAGAATAGAGGAAGGAAATAGAGAGGATATAAAGAAACAACCAGTTCATTAACCTCATAAACTGAGTCGTTACATTCTACTGATGAACTGGGTCGTCACATTCTACTGATGAACTGGGTCGTCACATTCTACTGATAAACTGGGTCGTCACATTCTATTGATAAACTGGGTCGTCACATTCCACTGATAAACTGGGTCGTCACATTCCACTGATAAACTGGGTCGTCACGTTCTACTGATAAACTGGATCGTCACGTTCTACTGATAAACTGGGTCGTCACGTTCTACTGATCAACTGGGTCGTCACGTTCTACTGATAAACTGGGTCGTCCCATTCTACTGATTCACTGGGTCGTCACATTCTACTGATTCACTGGGTCGTCACATTCTATTGATAAACTGGGTCGTCACATTCTACTGATAAACTGGGTCATCACATTCTACTGATAAACTGGGTCGTCACATTCTACTGATAAACTGGGTCGTCACATTCTACTGATAAACTGGGTCGTCACATTCTACTGATAAACTGGGTCATCACAATCTGCTGATAAACTACTGATGCAATTCACTGTCTTCTCATTATTTAACAGCGTAATATGTCTTTATGCTTTATGTAAAATGCTTTTGAGTTGCATGAATATTGTGATCATCTATTCATTACAGTCATTATTCATTAGTCTCACAATAACCACTGTTAAATCATCATCCAAATTGTTGTTAGTTTAATGTCTAAGGGGATTATGTCGAGATTCCTCTTCAGAATACCCCGTATCCTGGAGAGGAGCTGGTTCACGGTGGTTTAGTTTAATGGTGAAATAACCATTTTCCTCTGTGCGGCGCTGGAAAATATTGTCCTATGAAGTTCTCCCTTTGTAGATCACATATTCCATAGCTGGATAAGTATCCTCCCTGCTTTATAAAGAGAATGACATCACATTAGAATCACCAGACCAAACCACGTATCCTCCCTTACCAGACTGTCTCAGAGCATTGGAGTGTGTCACAGGAAGGGACAGTTAGAAAAGAGGGAATTGGAGAGAGTGAGATGAGGGTAAAGGAGAATTGAAGAGAGTGAGATGAGGGTAAAGGAGAAGGGAAGAGAGTGAGATGAGGGTAAATGAGGTTGAATTGGAGAGAGTGAGATGAGGGTTAAGGAGGATGAAGGGAAGAGAGTGAGACAAGGGTAAAGGAGGTTGAAGGGAAGAGAGTGAGTAAGATGAGATGAGTATTTGAGTGAGTGTCCGTCTGTCTGAATATAAGATTTCTGTTCCAGGTGGGCATTGTGTCGTATGGAGAGGAAGTCATTCACAATGTCAACCTCAGCCAGTTTGATACCACTCAATCCCTCCTGGCCAAAGTGGAAAAACTTCCCCAGCAAACAGGTTTCAAGACTATGACCGCCCTGGGAATTGACACGGCAAGGTACAGTACAACAGTAAACCAGGGGTGTCTGGTCCAGTTTAGTCCTGCTCAATTTACTTCAATTCGACTTAATTGAATTGAGTTCTGTTGAGTTGAACGTTCCAATCAGTTAATTAAGCATGTCTATTTCTTGTACTGTGTGTGAAGTGAGTGAAAATTTGTGAAGTACTTTTCAAGGTGTTGCTCTCTCTTAATGTCTATAATTAATAGGTGTTTGTGTCATAGAGATGCAATTAAATTAAATATTCTAATTCCAAATGATATGGTTTGTGTGTCCTGAACGCGTTGTTGTACTAGATCTGATGTAAAATGCGATTTTCCACATCTCATAATCACAGGGATGTCACTACTTCATGACCTTTGATCATTTGACATTTGATCGACCCTGTTGTCCCTTCAGGAAAGAGGCCTTCACTGTGGAGCGAGGGGCACGGCCGGGTGTCAAGAAGGTCATGATAATCGTGACGGACGGAGAGTCACATGACTTTTATAACCTCGACAAGGTCATTAAAGAATGTGAGGAGGACGATATCGAGAGGTTCGGTATCGCTGTGAGTATGAGGCCATCTCAAAAGTGTAAGGCCATAATACCTCAATAACCACATACCTCATCCATCATATTCCTCACCTCAGTGAGAGCAGAGCTGTAACAGACCTTGTAGTCAGGACAAGCTCACATCCAGGTCTATTGACATACTTCAAATAAACACACCATCCATCACCTAGTTAGATGGTTTGCTAGCTTGGTGCAAGCAGGACAAGGGTTGCGAAACTTTCCTAAAATTCCCAGGTTTTCCAGAAACCCTGGTTGGAGGCTTCTTGGAATCAGGAGAGAATAAGCAGGAAGGGAATCCTCTAACTGGGAATTTTCCAGCCGAGGCAGGACCAGGGTTATGGGTTCAAGTCCTGTTTCTTACATGGACCACATTCTGTACACTGAGTATACCAAACATTAGGAAGGCCTTCCTAATATTGAGTAGCACCCCACTCCTTTTGCCCTCAGAACAGCCTCAGTTCATCAGGGCATGGACTCTACAAGTGTTCCACAGGAATACTGGCCCAATGCTTCCCAAGTTGGCTGGATGTCCTTTGGGTTGTGGACCATTCTTGATACACACAGGAGACTGTTGAGCGTGAAAAACAGCAGCTTGGCAGTTCTAGACACAAACCGGTGCGACTGGCACCTTATCCCCGAGTGGCGCAGCGGTCTAAGGCACTGCATCTCAGTGCTAGAGGCGTCACTACTGGTTTAAATCCAGACTGTATCACAACCGGTTGTGATTGTGAGTCCCATAGGGCGGCACACAATTGGCCCAGCGTTGTCCGGGTTTGGCCGGTGTAGGCCGTCATTGTAAATAAGAATTTGTTCTTAACTGACTTCCCTAGTTAAATAAAGGTTAAATAAATAAAAAATACCATTCCTCGTTTATAGACACTTAAATCTTTTGTCTTGCCTATTCACCCTCTGATTGGCACACATACACAATCCATGACTCAATTATCTCAAGGCTAAGAAATCCTTAATTAATCTGCCTCCTTCCCTTCATCTACACTGATTGAAGTGGATTTAACATGAAGTGACATCAATAAGTGATCACAGCTTTCACCTGGATTCACCTGGTCAGTCTATGTCATGGAAAGAGCAGGTGTTCTTAATGTTTTGTATACTCAGTATATATTAAGTACTGTTTCTCAGACTTGATATCGTCATTGAAAATATAAAGGACTTACCAGGATAAATAAAGGTTTAAATAAATAAAACATAAATATATTTTTTAGGTGCTTGGTGATTACAACAGGAACAACAGAAGCATCAAGGAGGTGAAGAAATTCATTGAGGAGATCCAGTCGATCTCCAGCGATCCTGTGGGTGATCACTTCTTCAACGTGTCGGATGAGTTTGCCTTGCTGAACATCGTAGACGCCCTGGGCAGCAGGATATTTGCCTTGGAGGGTGGGATGACTCCCTCATTAATCACGTTCTATGTTTCAACTCGGTGATAAAAATGGCAGTGTTTTTCTCACCTACTCACTATAACACATCATCATTCAATAAGCACCGTCAATACTACTGACCCAAAAAGCCAAGGCATTTCTGGGTCAGGGCGACAGTACTTGAAGCCTCAAGAAGGCAGTAGCAATGCTAACCTCCACACTATATTTCCTCCTATCAACAGACCTAAATACTGGTGAAATTGATCAGAGAAATTGACCAGATTCATATCATCTCTACATGGTCTGTAATACCCATTGTGATAACAAGACCATGTAATAATGTAATAACCGATCAATGTGAATGTCCTTTCCACAGCAACGTCAGGTAACTACACCTCGTCCTTTGAGATGGAGATGTCCCAGGCTGGATTTAGTGCCCATACCTCTAAAGTAAGTCTGTTTCTATCTCTGCTTTCCTTTCCTCTGTCCTACTAACTAACTCATACTAACCCTAACTGTAATCCAGGATAGTTTCAGTGCCTGCACCTCTTCTCCTGTTTCCACACCTGCTCTCCACTGCCCAACACTGTTAAAAGAACTCTTCTTTCCCCAAAACAAAAACACCCAGAGGCAATAGTTGCAAGAATTTATTTTAAAAAAGTATATTTCAAAATACTTTATTTTAATAGTGTATTAACTCCTACTTGTCAACTGGGCTAAAGGGTGCAGCATATTACCGTGGGGATCAGTTTATAGGAGATCACATGTTTGTGAATGTGTGACTGCCCACTGATCGCCCCCAGTCAGATACAGTACAGAACGATGGTGTGTGTTGTGTGATCTGTCATTCACCATCTCATCTATCCCTGTTTTGCTGTGATCCAACAAATGTTCTGGAGACGTAGGGACCCTCTTTTCTCTCTCAGCCCAGAGAGACCTGTGCTGTGCTATGGGGGAAGAGGGAAGAACTAAAAATATATGTATTTTCCGTGAGAGGATGTTCACTTTGTCCAAACTTTGGGTGCATTTATCAGAGTAGGAGCAAACATGCCAGTCCTCCTGAGTCAGCGTCTCTCTCTCTCTCTTTTTTCTCCCTCCCTCCCTCCCTCTCTCTCCGTCTGTCTCTCTCTGTCTCTCTCTGTCTCTCTCTCTCTCCCCCCTCTCTTCTTCCCTGTCTCTGTCTCTCTCTCCCCCTCCTCCTATGTCACCTAGTATAAACACCGTCACTCCCAGATGAAGCTGTATCAGGGCCCCTGCCCTTTCCTCCCCTGCATTCTCCTCCCCTGCCCATGCCTCATATCACTTACGCAATGTTTATAGACCTAGACATACAGGGCCAGCAGCATACCACCCTGCATCCCACTGCTGGCTTTCCTCTGAAGTTAAGCAAGGTTGGTCCCTAGATGGGAGACCAGATGCTGTTGGATGTTGTGTTGGAGGGCCAGTAGGAGGCACTCTTTCCTTTGGTCTAAAAAAATATCCCAATTCCCCAGGGCAGTGATTGGGGACGGTGCCCTGTGTAGGGTGCTGTCTTTCAGATGGGATGTTAAGCGGGTGTCCTGAATCTCTGTGGTCACTAAAGATCCCATGGCACTTATGGTAAGCCCTGTGTCCAACCCCAATCTCACTCATACTCTAAGAACATCTCCCTCTTGTGAAATACTTTACCCTGTCTTCCTGTATCTACCGAAACAGAGTCTTCTTAAAACGGTGCATTGTGACTCTGGTCCCATTTAGCTCTACTCTACTGAGACTATTCCACTTCCGGTGGGATCTCTTCATGTTTCCTGTGCTGTAGCATAGCTGTCCCATAGAGTTGGATAGAGGCCCTCAATGGCGCTGCCAATGCTGTCACAGAAGACACCATTACAAAGACAGGAGATGAGCTGCCTAGTATCTCTATGCGCTTGTCATTCTGTTGCCTGTCTAATAACCACAATAGAAATAAGTTGTCTTATCTGACTTTATTGTTGTACTCACATGCGTGGCTTCTCAGTATGTATTTTACATTTGTTAAATAAAAAGGCATTCATTCATTCATTAATTCTTTCTTTCGTAGGAGGGTGTGATGCTGGGTGCTGTGGGGGCGTATGAGTGGAACGGGACAGTAGTGATGCATACCGACCAGGGTACCGTGGTTCCTCTAAACTCAGACTTCCAAGACCCCCTGGATGAGAGGAAGGAGAGCCTGGCGGGGTACGTGGGTAAGTACATATCAGTCCAGACCAGCACACACACACAGCCTAGCAGGGTACGTGGGTGAGTCCAGACCAGACAAACCCCCTAGATGGATTACATTGTATTTATTTACCTTTTTATTTTTTGCACAATACCTGTCTGTTTTTATAGTTTGATTCTTGCCTTGTCCTTTGTTACTTTAGTACTTTCTGTGTAGGTTGAGAGTGTAGACCTACTGTGTTTTATATTTCATGAACCAACACGTGAAGTTCCCTGAATGTAAAATAAAGTAAAGTAAAAAAAAGTATTGGAATTTTGAATGGATTTGAAGATAGTTAAAGCTGCAATATGTAACTTTTTGGTCGACCTGACCAAATTCACATAGAAATGTAAGTTATAGATCTGTTCTCATTGAAAGCAAGTCTAAGAAGCGGTAGATCTGTTCTAGGTGCACTATTTCTATGCTTCCTGGTCTTAAGTTTAGTTTTTTCTTTACTTTTGGATTTGTACACCAACTTCAAACAGTTGAAAAAAAAACATTTTTGGTTGACGAAAAGATACTGTATTTTACAGCAGTTTAGATGGTACAATGATTCTCTACACTACAGTTGCTTGTTTTGTACCATAAACTGAATTTAGGTGAACTATTAGAATTTTAGCGACCAGGAAGTGGCGGAGCGATTTCTGCATAGTGCATCTTTATGAAGAACAGCTTCTTATTTAGACTACGGTGCAATGACAACCTGTACTGGCCCTGGAAACTGGACAGTGGTCCAAGTCCTTAGTGCCTCCCAGCTCTTGTATAAACAGCACAGGTCCAGCACCATTACTCTAAAATAGACAGAAACATGGACTGCGTCCCATATGGCATCCTGTTCCATTTATATTGCTCTACTTTTGACCAGAGCGCTATGGGTTGGCTTTTGAGATGCTGACATGCTAATACTCTAACTGAAATACCCGACACACATTGTTAACAGTAGCCCGCCTCACCCACTCATACTTTTTGAATTGAATTGAATTTATTTTGGGTAACAGACCAATACAACAAAATGTACAATGTGGACCCAGAGGACATCAATTAAAAGTATTAATTAAAACGCTTGTTCCCAAAGTGGTCCTCAATGGTAACAACAATAACACATATAATGATTACAAGGCAAGACAAAATGACAAACAACCATAAATACATTAATTTATGTTGATATCCTAAAAAGTGGCACTATTCCCTGCACTTCTCCCTAACTGTCACGTCCAGGCCTGAGATGACAGGCTGGAGTGTTTTGGTTTCGTTTTGGTGTAGGGTTTTTTGAGTTCTAGGTTTTATATATCTATGTTGGGGTAATGGTTCCCAATTAGAGGCAGCTGTGTGTCGTTGTCTCTAATTGGGAACCATATATATAGGTTTGTAGTTTTCACTTTAGGTTTGTGGGTTATTGTTTAGGCATAGTGTCTGTGTGTTGTAAGTCTATGTTATATGGTGCGATCTTAGTTAATTTTTGTTATTTTGCCCAGTTACGTGTGTTTTCGTTTTGTAAATAAACATGTATACTGGATGCCTCGCTGCGCCTTGGTCTGTCCCTTACGAAGATCGTGACACTAACCTTAAAAATCAACCATATTCATTTCACATTTCTACCTTAAAATGCAATCTATTCATTACACATCATACCTATCATTCAAATAAATACACCTGGCCAGCAGTAGGGGGCACAAGGGGCATTGGGCCACAGTGAAGCCGCTGTGAGGGATTCAAGAATAATGTTATTTAATAAAAGTGTTATCAAGAACAATCTGTGTGGTTGTTCGTTTCAAACAAACTCAAACACTGGCAGAGTTACAGCAGATCATTAAAAACTCTGCTCAGAGAATGAACCACACACACACAGACACTGTGACACACACATACACACTCCTCTCTGTTCTTCAATGTTTTACTGCTTCCTCGAGACCTTGGGACTATAAGGTTCTAGCTGACATTATTGGCAAAAATGTGTTAGTCACCTATAATTAATCTTGAGATGGTTCTTCATGTCTGTGAAGTTAGATTTTTTTTAAAGTACATTTTAAGGTAAAATATTTTTGGCTAGAAAGTTTGTATAAACCCATTTGAACTTGGCACTATAAGTTTTTATCTGCAATCCAATCACAAGCCTGAACAAATACAGACGGACCAATCAGAGCACGTCTTTGCCATCTCCATGTTGTCACATGGTTGTTCAGTGATAACAGTAATTTGTCTGATGATCATAATACATTTATTTATGTATTCGATGATGTGTTCTGACTCTATTGTGGTAAAATAGTGTTATTTTATCATTTATGTATTCAAATAGCTACAGTTTTCTTGAAAACAGACATGTATAATTCAGAAGTGTCAAATAGAACCATATGGCTCAACCCAGATTGACATTTCAGAGCCATAATGATCTATCTGGGATTACACCCCCCTATAAAAACGGATTTACAAATGTCTAAGGATTTTGATACTCTGCACTTTAGGTGAGGACCTTAATGGGTTAAGAAAGAAGAATTCATTACAAAACTGTTCTGAGATGTGGTATGTGAAAACATTTATGCTCAATATCTCAGAACTATGCTTTGCGCACATAGAACCTTATAGTCTCAAGGTCAGGTCCACTTAACAATGAGACTAAAGTGAACTAATGCCAGGAGGAAGATGTACTAAACTAGCCCACTAATAGGGACATGCTTTGTCCTTACGCTGAGGTAATGAACTGCTCTAATGTGTGTGTGTGTGTGTCTGCCCTCCCTGCAGGTTATGCCGTACAGTCAGCATCAACCCCTAACGGTGTATTATACATCACAGGAGCACCGCGGTACAACCACACAGGCAGAGTCATCGTGTACAAACTGGATGGGAAAATCATCACAGTCACACAAGTACTGAAAGGAGAGCAGGTGTGTTCAGTTGTCATTCATCAATCTTCCACCATCATCACAATACACATCTTTACATTATGTAGGTTGTTTTGTCAAACTCATGGGTTAGGGTTAGACACCGCAGTGTGGGGAGAGACTATACGTTCTGTAACCAACGGGACACAAACTGGTTGAGGATGTAATTCGTATGCATTAGATAGAAATGGACTGAAATACTGCAATTAATCCCTAATTGTATTTGAAAGCATAAAATTCAGATTAGGTCCCTGATGTCAAGGCATGAGCTCATACCGTGTTTCTACTTCAGTGCAAGAGGTGTCACTATAGTCCCTGGTTCGAATCCAGGTTGTATCACATCTGGCTGTGATCAGGAGTCCCATAGAGGGGTGCACAATTGGCCCAGTGTTCTCCAGGTTTGGCCGGGGTAGGCCGTCATTGTAAATAAGAATTTGTTCTTAACTGACTTGCCTAGTTATATTATAAACTGGGTCGTTCAAGCCCTGGATGCTGAGTGGCTTGAAGCCGCGGTATATGAGACAATATACTACAGGTATGGTGCAAAATTACTTGGTTACTGTTCTACTTACGTTGGTAACCAGTTTATGATAGCAATAATGCACCTCTTGGGTTTGTGGTATATGGCCAATATACCACGGCTAAGGGCTGTATCCAGGCACTCCAGAAGAGGACTGGCCACCCACCTCTGAGAGCCTGGTTTCTTCCTAGGTTCCGGCCTTTCTAGGGAGTTTTTCCTAGCAACTGTGCTTCTACATCTGCATTGCTTGCTGTTTGGGGTTTTAGGCTGGGTTTCTGTATAGCACTTTGTGACATCGGCTGATGTAAATAAATACATTTGATCGTTGCATCGTATAGACACTGAGTATACCAAACATTAGGAACACCTTCCTAATATTGAGTTGCCCCTGGTCTATGGAAAGAGTGTTCTTAATGTTTTGTACACTCAGTGTATATACCATATACCACATCCCCTCTGACATCATTGCTTAATTAAATTAAAGCATGAGCTCATACCGCGTTTGTATTTCAGGCTGAGTGATTATAACGTAGTGTGATCTCCGTCTGTCTCCTGTAGATTGTCTCCTATTTTGACTTCTGTCTGTCTCCTGTAGATTGTCTCATACTTTGACCTCCGTTTATCTCCTGTAGATTGTCTCATACTTTGGCCTCTGTCTGTCTCCTGTAGATTGACTGCTACTTTGGCCTCTGTCTGTCTCCTGTAGATTGACTGCTACTTTGGCCTCTGTCTGTCTCCTGTAGATTGTCTCATACTTTGACCTCTGTTTATCTCCTGTTGATTATCTCCTTCTTGGCCTCTGTCTCCTGTAGATTGGCTCATACTTTGGCAGCGTGCTCCAGACAGTGGATGTTGACCAGGACTCCTACACAGACATCCTGCTGGTGGGAGCTCCGATGTTCATGGGCCCAGAGAGGGAGGAACAGGGACAGGTGTACGTCTACAAACTCAATGAGGTGGGTGGTGTACTGTGTGTGTAGTTGACCTGATTCATCATAGTAAATAATGTTCAAATGGTCATATAATTAAAATAACTATTTAACTTTACTACTATATTGTTGGTGCACTTTGGGGGTATGTGTGTTATCATAGAAATACAATTCAAATCAAATCAAAGTTTATTGGTCTTGTAACGCCCAGTCCCGAGTTTCAGGCTGGAGCGTTTTGGTTTTGTCTTTGTGTAGGGTTTGTCCATTCTAGGTGTCGTATTTCTATGTTGGGTAATGGTTCCCAATTAGAGGCAGCTGTGTGTCGTTGTCTCTAATTGGGAACCATATTTAGGTTACTAGGTTTCACTCTGGGTTGGTGGGTTATTGTATGTTCATAGCTGTGTTTGTCTGTTCAGTTATGTTCATCGTTACGTTCTCCGTGTATTGTTTTTGTTCCGTCGTGGTCCCGTGTATAATTAAATATGTATTCTGGCTACATCGCTGCGTCTTGGTCTGTCCTCTCAGAAGTGAAACGTGACAGAATAACCCACCAAACGAAGACCAAGCAGCGAGAGACTCGGGAGTGCTGGACCAGGAGGACCTCATCGGATCTCGCCTGGCACGGAGGTCCGTGGGCTGCCCCAAGAAACTTTTGGGGGCACGAGGAGGTTGGCCGGTTCAGGAGGGACTCCTGAGCCAACCCCTCGTGCTTTATGGAGAGAGCGTTGGGGAGAGCGTCGCGAGAGGAGGCCGTGCTATGCAGTGTTGCGCCGGTTTCCCTATAGGGATTCAGAGGCGGTGCGAGTGATTCCCGCTCCACTCATCAGTCGGGGAAAATAAGTGTTCAGCCAGAAAGAGTGGTGCCATCGCTGCGCACTAAGTCCCCGGTACGTCTCCTGGGACCCGGATATCCTGCTCCAGCTCCGTGTGCGGTGTCTCGGCACGTGTCCGCAGCCCAGTGCGAGAGATCCCAGCGCCACTCATTGGTCGGGCCGAGGTCTGTGTGCTACCTGGGAGAGTGGTGCCAGCTCTGTGAGCCAGGCCTCCAGTGCGCCTTTTGGGTCCATGTTATCCTGTGGTCCTACGGGCAGAATCTCCGGTACGAATCCACAGCCCAGTCCGAGAGATTCCAGCTCCACTCACCCATGAGGCCAGGGTTAGTGAGCTGGCTGGAGGTATGGTGTCGGCTCTCCGTATCAGGTCCCAGGTCCGGTGGAGGTTTCTCCACGTTCCAAGATCCGGTTCCACGTTCCAAGATCCCGGTTCCGTTCCAAGATCCCGGTTCCACGTTCCAAGATCCCGGTTCCACGTTCCAAGATCCGGTTCCACGTTCAAGATCCCGGTTCCGCGTTCCAAGAGTCCAGTTCCGTGTTCCAAGATCCCAGTCCGTAGTAGTGGTGTCTACACGTCAGTCCCCTGTTCCACGCGCAGCTCCCGTGCGCTCCGAGAGTCCAGCACGTCCTGCTCCGCCCCAGCGCACCCAGCTCCCGTGCGCTCCGAGAGTCCAGCACGTCCTGTCCGCACCAAGCTCCCGTCGTTCAGAGAGTCCAGCACGTCCTGTCCCGGCTCCAGCGCCCAGCTCCCGTGCGCTCCGGAGTCCAGCACGCGTCCTGCTCGGCCTCGCACTCCAGCTCCCGTGCGCTCCGAGAGTCCAGCCGTCCTGCTCTCGGCCCGCGCACCCAGCTCCCGTGCGCTCCGAGAGTCCAGCACGCCCTGCTCCGACCCGCGACCCAGCCTCCCGTGCGCTCGAGAGTCCAGCACGTCCTGTCCCGGCTCCGCGCACCAAGCTCCCCGTCGTTCAGAGAGCCCAGCACGTCCTGTCCCGGCTCCGCGCACCCAGCTCCCGTGCGCTCCGAGAGCCCAGCACGCGTCCTGTTCGGCTCCGCGCGCAGCTCCACGTGCGCTCCGAGAGTCCAGCACGTCCTGTCCCGCTCCGCGCGCAAGCTCCCCGTGCGTTCAGAGAGTCCAGCACGTCCTGTCCCGGCTCCGGCGCACCAAGCTCCCGTGCGTTCAGAGAGTCCAGCACGTCCTGTCGGCTCCGGCGCACCAAGCTCCCGTGCGCTCAGAGAGTCCAGCACGTCCTGTTCGGCTCCGCGCACCAAGCTCCCCGTGCGCTCAGAGAGCCCAGTTCGGCCTGTTCCGCTCCCGCACCAGAGTGCGGCGTCCGAGCCCAGCGTTCGGCCTGTTCCCGCTCCCGCGCAGAGTGCGCGTCCGAAGCCCAGTTCGGCCTGTTCCGCTCCACGCACCAGAGTTCCAGTGAGCATCACAAGTCCAGTACGACCAGTTCCTGCTCCACGCACCAGAGTTCCAGTGAGCATCACAAGTCCAGTACTGCCAGTTCCTGCTCCACGCACCAGAGTCCCAGTGAGCATCACGAGGTCCAGTCGACCAGTTCCTGCTCCACGCACTAGAGTTCCAGTGAGCATCACAAGTCCAGTACTGCCAGTTCCTGCTCCCACGCAGAGTTCCAGTGAGCATCACAAGTCAGCACGACCAGTTCCTGCTCACGCACCAGAGTTCCAGTGAGCATCACAAGTCGGTACTGCCAGTTCCTGCTCCACGCACCAGAGTTCCAGTGAGCATCACAAGTCCAGTACTGCCAGTTCCTGCTCCACGCACCAGAGTTCCAGTGAGCATCACAAGTCCAGTACTGCCAGTTCCTGCTCCACGCACCAGAGTTCCAGTGAGCATCACGAGTCCAGTACGACCAGTTCCTGCTCACGCACCAGAGTCCCAGTGAGCATCACGAGTCCAGTACGACCAGTTCCTGCTCCACGCGCAGAGTCCCAGTGAGCATCACGAGTCCAGTACTGCCAGTTCCTGCTCCACGCGCAGAGTTCCAGTGAGCATCACGAGTCAATGCGACCAGTTCCTGCTCCACGCACCAGAGTCCCAGTGAGCATCACGAGTCAGTACGACCAGTTCCTGCTCCACGCACCAGAGTCCCAGTGAGCATCACGAGTCCAGTACTGCCAGTTCCTGCTCCACGCAGAGTCCCAGTGAGCATCACGAGTCAGTACTGCCAGTTCCTGCTCCACGCACCAACGTTCCAGTGAGCATCACGAGTCCAGTACGGCCAGTTCAACTCCACGCACCAGAGTTCCAGGAGAAGGCCCAGGGCCTCCGGTTCTGGATGTCAGACCAGCACGGCCAGCACCGGAGCCTCCACCTGGGACAAAGCGCACCCACCCGAAAGACCCCACCCACAGATTTCTTTTACGGCGGAGTCCGCGCGCCTTTGGAGAGTGCATAACGCCCAGTCCGAGTTTCAGGCTGGGCGTTTTGGTTTTGTCTTTGTGTAGAGGTTTGTCCATTCTAGGTGTCGTATTTCTATGTTTGGGTAATGGTTCCCAATTAGAGGCAGCTGTGTGTCGTTGTCTCTAATTGGGAACCATATTTAGGTTACTAGGTTTCACTCTGGGTTGGTGGGTTATTGTATGTTCATAGCTGTGTTTGTCTGTTCAGTTATGTTCATCGTTACGTTCTCCGTGTATTGTTTTTGTTCCGTCGTGGTCCCGTGTATAATTAAATATGTATTCTGGCTACATCGCTGCGTCTTGGTCTGTCCTCTCAGAAGTGAAACGTGACAGGTCTCATACACATATGTAGCAGATGTTATTGCAGGTGTAGCGAAATGCTTATGTTCCTAGATCCAACAGTGCAGTAATATCTAACAGTTCACAACAATACACACAAATATAAAAGTAAAGAAGTATTAAGAATTATATAAATATTAGGACAAGCAATGTCGGAGTGGCATTAAATACAGTATATACATATGAAATGAGTAAAAGAGTATGTAAACATTATTAAAGTGACTAGTGTTCCATTATTAAAGTGACCAGTGATTCTATGTCTATGTATATAGGGCAGAAAGGACAGAGGCACAGTAGTCTAAGGATGTGCACCAAACATCTATCTGTTACTCAACAGCTCTCTTACCCTCTCTCTGTCTCTCCATCTCCCTCCCTCCTACCTAGAAGGGCCTATTTGAGCACCAGACCACGCTGAAGCCAGACAACCAGACGTGTTGTACCTCGGCCCACTCCCACAGCTGCACCATCGCCAACACCAACGGCCCGTGTGGCGCCCGCTTCGGCACCGCCATTGCAGAGGTCAGTGACCTGGACCTGGATGGGAACCGAGACGTGGCCATCGGGGCGCCACTGGAGAATGACCACAAAGGGGCCGTCTACGTCTACCATGGAGCCAAGAAGACCATCAAGGAAAAATATGTGCAGGTAAAGAAAGACAAGACCATGTGTTCTCCGACTGTTCTACAGTAAGATTACAGTAAGTTACAGTAAGATTACAATATTACAGTATTAAGAGTATACAGTAAAAGTGAGAGTCGTTAATGTTAGCTTTCTGAAAGTATGTGTGTGCTGGTGTGGTTTCAGCGAATCCCAGGCCCTGGAGACGGGGTGAAGACTAAGTTCTTTGGACAGTCGATCCACGGAGTCATGGATCTGAACGGAGACGGAATTATAGACATTACCATCGGAGGGCTGGGAGGGGCTTCTCTGTTCTGGTGAGTGTTTAGTGCCTCAGCGTTCAGTATAATACAGACGCATGCACCCACACACACATTCAAGCACACACACACTTCACTTGAACTATTAGTAACAGCAGTAACCTCAAATATCATCTCACAAAACTTTATTATTATAACTTTATCTCATCTATCAAAGACTGTCACTTTGGTTTATACAGCTGTGTCCCTTTCAAGATTTGAACCAACAACACCTTCCTCTCCTTGTTCAAACCCCTGTTCCTCCTCTTCTCTCATGGAGCCTCTCCTCTTCTGTCCTGTCCTCTCCTCTCCTGTCCTGTCCTCTCCTCTCTTTCTCTTCTCTTCTGGAGTTGAGCCAACATTTTATACCACAGGGACCCCAGCCAGGGATACGCCCACTCAGTTTCAGCTGGAACAGGCCTAGCTGACCAAGGCCGACCAGGGCTGTGTGAAAAACTCCAACTCCCAGGAGGCAAAGCTCTTAAAACATGATTTGTCAGTCCTTCCTCCTGGGCTCTTGGCCCTCTGCTTAACTTCTTAGGGAGTGGCTGCATAGGTGACGGTTTTGGAGAGTCTGGCGTGCCCAAGGTAAAATGCCTGCCACTCAGGCCCAGAAAATAGGATAGGAAACACTCTGAGGTTTCTTAGAGTGTTAAAATAATGTATGTGAGTATAACAGAACTGATATAGCAGGTCGAAAACCAGAGGAAAATCCATCCGGATTTGCAGTTTTTTTTTGTACTTGACCCTCTTCTCCAGGCTGCCTATTCATTTTTATTTTAACCAGGACTGAGACTGCAGTACTTATGGCTTCCACTAGATGTCAGCAGTCTCTATACAAAGACTGGGAGCGATAGGAGTAAGCAAAATGGATAGGAACAGGAAATGGTCAAGGTAGCTCAGATGTCAACAATGCGCGCCCCACTTTATTTTACTTATATAACGTATAGGTGACCATCCGAGTGAAATATTATCACTAATATTCATAAAAGGATAGCTAAGGATGCATTATAACTGGTCTTTGATTTGTTTAGGAAAAGTTTATAGGTATATTTGAATGCGTTCTCGTCACGTTTCAATGGGCGATTCGACGTTGGATTTTCTGAACATAACGCGCCAACCAAACAGAGATTTATGGATATAATAATTGACTTTTTCTAACAAAAGAACCATTGGATGTCTTCGATGGACACTTGGGAAGCCCTCAGCAGAAGTTATTCGAAAGGTAAGGGATTTGGGGACCTTCAATGCTGCAGACATTTTTTGGTACCCTTTCCCAGATCTGTGCCCCGACACAATCCTGTCTCTGAGCTCTACGGACAACTGTGGGACCTTATATAGACTGGTGTGTGCCATTCCAAATCATGTCCAAACAATTGAATTTGTCACTTTGGTTTATACACTGCTCCCTAAGTAGTTAACAGAGCATGGCTGTAGAGACAGCGGGAGTCACTCCTCTGCTTAACAGAGCATGGCTGTAGAGAGAGTGGGAGTCACTACTCTGCTTAAAACTACTTAGGGAGCAGTGGGGCGCTAGACGTGTTGTACCTCGGCCCACTCCCACGGCTGCACCATTGTCAACACCAACGGCCCGTGTGGCGCCCGCATTCGGCCCGTGTGGCGCCAGCATTCTGCAGCATTCCACTAATCAGGCCTTTATTGTAGAGTAGCCAGATGGCTACACCCCAACAGAAAAAAATAATAAGAATAAAAAAAAAGTCTCTGAATGTCCTTGAGTGGCCCAGACAGAGCCTGGACTTGAACCCTATCGAACATCTCTGGAGGGACCTGAAAATACCTGAGCAGTAACGCTCCCCATCAAACCTGACAGACCTTGAGAGGATCTGCAGAGAAGAATGGGAGAAACTCCCCAAATACAGGTGTGCCTAGCGTCATACCCAAGAAGACTCGAGGCTGTAATCGCTGTCAAAGGTGCTTTGACAAAGTACTGAGTAAAGGGTCTGAATACTTTTGTAAATGTGATATTTCAGTTTTCAGTTTTCAGATATTTATGGGGTATTTAATCCATTTTAGAATAAGGCTGTAACGTAACAAAATATGTAACAATTATTTCCGAATGCACTGTATAACTTGGCTATGGATCCTTTTGTAGAGCCGCCATGGTCAGCGACGTGGTTTATAGAGTGCTTGCACACATCTTTACATAATAAATTAATAATGTGCTTTTAATTAGATTTTGAGGTTTACTGCATAAAGAACTATAGCTATACCATTTTGGCTTCTATTTTTTTGTAGATTTATTTGATTATTGTAACAGTTTCATATGCCAGTTACAAGTTTCTGAATGTCTGTTGTTTGTCATCCAGGTCCAAGGATGTTGCTGAGCTTTATGCCAACATGACCTTTGACCCAAACAAGATCAACCTACAGCAGCCCTCTGAAGACTGTGTGCTGGGTGAGAGAGCCACCGTGTGTGTGAAGACCAGGGTCTGCTTTAACTACAGTGTCAAGTCTGAGAAGGACCACACTAACTTGGGCACAGGTGAGAATCTGATAAACACACGTCCAGTATGTTTGAATGTTTACAGTGTAAACACTTCAATTAAATGCAATGATTGTAACTGACTCTGGATAAGAGCATCTACTAAAGAAGTAAAATATCAACTGTAAACCAGACTTTTCTGGAAAACCTGGGAATTATGGGAAAGTTACCGGATTTGGTGTTTGTTGTGTTTCAGCCATTAAGTACAACCTGACTCTGGACTCTCTGAGGGTAAAGTCGAGGGCAGCGTTTATCAACCCTGACGAGAAGAGTGAGAGGAAGGTCCAGGTCACCACCAACATCATAGACGCTATGTGTCTGGAGCATTCCTTTGCCATGAAGGCAAGTAAATCCTTCCTCAATCATCCTGGTCAACATGGAGAGGGAGAGAACGGCCCCATAGAAAAACTCTTTCTCTTACATACTAGTATAGCACAGTTGAATGTGTTACTGGCTGCAGAGTTTGAACCAGAGAGAGGATATGGGTTTCAATTTTCATTATGATTGCATCAGAGAAAGTTTTTAGCCCGGCCCTAGATCGGTTTGTGCTGTATAGCCAACTCTTATGTTTGGCATGACAATGACCATAGGAGTTGTTGATAGGCAAGACAGCACAAAGCCTGGAACCAGGCTAAAGGGCTATTAGTATCTCAGTAGACTGGCCAGTGAATGTAGTGGATGGATGTACAGTAGGAAGCCAAGTTGCTCTGGTATTGATTCATGGTAGGAAAGCTCTTAACATGAAGATGGAGACAGATCTCTTTCCCTTGATCAAAGGAAAAGCATCCCCAGTAAAACAACCCCTTTTCCAAAAGGCCAATTACTGTAGATACAAGTATTCGGCTTAAAAGAGGCCTAGAAATCGATTCACATTACATATTGTTTTGTAGCAAATAGCAGTACAATATAAGGTTTTATTGAGGATGCCAGATGAAAAGAACAGAGTTTAAAAAAAAAAGACCTTGACCGTAATGGGAACCAGAACCAGAGAGAATGCCTCAACAATGACTGGTTAACCACCCCCAGTACCTCTAAGAAAGGGGGGAGAGAGAGGGGGGAGGTGAAGAGAGGAGAGGAGTTGGAAACAGAACCAAAATAGAAGAGTAGAGAGAGAGAGAGAGAGAGAGAGAGAGTTGGTATACGGTTGAGGGGTGCAGTCACAATGCATTCCAATGGAGATATCCCCTAGCGATCTGGTACACCATGTAGCCAGACAGATCACATGCCGTCCATCCCAACTAGAACATAGATGCTTTCTGCTGTCTGATAGAGACTGACACAAATAAAAGCACATTGTCCTCCCAGGAGGAGAACTAATTGACATGCAGCACTCATAATCCAGGGGGACTACTGATAACAGTACAGGTTATACATACAGTTGAAGTCGGAAGTTTACATACACTTAGGTTGGAGTCATTAAAACTCGTTTTTCAACCACTCCACAAACTTCTTGTAAACAAACTATAGTTTTGGTAAGTCTGTTAGGACATCTACTTTGTGCATGACTTAAGTAATTTTTCCAACAATTGTTTACAGACAGATTATTTCACTTATAATTCACTGTATCGCACTTCCAGTGGGTCAGAAGTTTACATACACTAAGTTGACTGTGCCTTTAAACAGCTTGGAAAATTCCAGAAAATTATGTCATGGCTTTAGAAGCTTCTGATAGGCTAATTGACATAATTTGAGTCAATTGGAGGTGTACCTGTGGATGTATTTCAAGGCCTACCTTCAAACTCAGTGCCTCTTTGCTTGGCATCATGGGAAAATCTAAAGAAATCTGCCAAGACCCAGAAAAAGAATTGTAGACCTCCATAAGTCTGGTTCATCCTTGGGAGCAATTTCCAAATGCCTGAAGGTACCACGTTCATCTGTACAAACAATAGTACGCAAGTATAAACAGCATGGGACCAAGCAGCCGTCATACCGCTCAGGAAAGAGACGTTTTCTGTCTCCTAGAGATGAATGTACTTTGGTGTGAAAAATGCAAATCAATCCCAGAACAACAGCAAAGGATCTTGTGAAGATGCTGGAGGAAATAGGTACAAAAGTATCTATATCCACAGTAAAACGAGTCCTATATCGACATAACCTGAAAGAACGGTCAGCAAGGAAGAAGCCACTGCTCCAAAACTGCCATAAAAAAGCCAGACTACAGTTTGCAACTGCACATAGGGACAAAGATCGTACATTTTGGAGAAATGTCCTCTGGTCTGATGAAACAAAAATAGAACTGTTTGGCCATAATGACCTTCGTTATGTTTGGAGGAAAAAGGGGGAGGCTTGCAAGCCAAAGAACACCATCCCAATCGTGAAGCACGGGGGTGGCAGCATCATGTTGTGGGGGTGCTTTGCTGCAGGAGGGACTGGTGCACTTCACAAAATAGATGGCATCATGAGGTAGGAAAATTATGTGGATATATTGAAGAAACATCTCACAACATCAGTCAGGAAGTTAAAGCTTGGTCGCAAATGGGTCTTCCAAATGGACAATGACCCCAAGCATACTTCCAAAGTTGTGGCAAAATGGTTTAAGGACAACATGATTGTCACGTCCAGGCCTGAGAAGACAGGCTGGAGTGTTTAGTTTTGGTTTTGGTGTAGGGTTTTTCTGTTCTAGGTTATCTGTTTCTATGTTGGGGTAATGGTTCCCAATTAGAGGCAGCTGTGTGTCGTTGTCTCTAATTGGGAACCATATATATGTTTGTAGTTTTCACTTGGGGTTTGTGGGTTATTGTTTTGAGCATAGCTTCATTGTGTGTATTAGTCTATGTTAATATTGCGATCTTCGTTCTGTTTATTGTTTTGCCCAGTAAAATAAAGCATGTATACTGGATGCCTCACTGCGCCTTGGTCTGTCCCTTCAGAGGATCGTGACAGAATAACCCACCATAAGAAGACCAAGCAGCGAGAGACCCAGGAGCTCAGGACTTGGGAGGAGGAACTATTTAATGGAGGACCCTGGGCCCAGCCTGGAGAGTATCGCCGTCCTAGAGAGGAGCTGGAAGCAGCGGCGGCGGAGCGGCGATACTATGAGGAATTATATGGAGCATGGGATCCGGAGCGAGAAAAGTTTATTGGGACTCGCCTGGCTAGGAAGCCCGAAAGGCAGCCCCAAAAAACTTTTTTTGGGGGGGCACACGAGGAGTTTGGCCGGTTCAGGATGGACTCCTGAGCCAACTCGTCGTGCTCTCTGGAGGGAGCGAAGGAGGGAGCGGCGCACTGGTAAGACGCACGGTGTCTCCAGTGCACGTTCACAGCCCGGTGCGAGAGATTCAAGCGCCACTCATCTGTCAGGGGACGGTGAGTGTGCAGCCTGGAAGAGTGGTGCCGGCTCAGCGCTCCTGGTCTCCGGTGCGCCTACTTGGACCAGGATATCCTGCACCGGTTCTGCGTACTGTGTCTCCGGTGCGTGTCCACAGCCCTGTGCGAGAGATTCCAGCTCCATTCATCTGTCAGGCTACGGTGAGTATGCAACCTGGAAGAGTGGTGCAGGCTCTGCGCGCCAGGTCTCCAGTGTGCCTGTTGGGACCGAAATATCCTGCGTCGGCTCTGCGTGCGGTGTCTCCTGTTCACGCGCACAGCCCAGCTCCCCTCATCGGTGAAGCCAGGATGAGTGAACAACCTGGGAGAGGGGTGTCGGCTATACGCATCAGGTCTCCTGTGCGTGTTGTGGATCCAGCACGTCCTGTCCCTGCTCTACGCTCCAGGATCCCTGTGCCCGTCGTGGACTCAGCACGTCCTGTCCCTGTTCCACGCTCCAGGATTCCTGTGCCCGTCGTGGACTCAGCACGTCCTGTTCCTGCTCCCCGCACCAGAGTGCCAGTGCGCGTAATGAGCCCAGTACGGCCGCGTAATGAGTGCCAGTGCGCGTAATGAGCCCAGTACGGCCGGTTCCTGCTCCCCGCACCAGAGTGCCAGTGCGCGTAATGAGCCCAGTACGGCCGGTTCCTGCTCCCCGCACCAGAGTGCCAGTGCGCTTAGTGAGCCCAGTACGGCCGGTTCCTGCTCCCCGCACCAGAGGGCCAGTGCGCTTAGTGAGCCCAGTACGGCCGGTTCCTGCTCCCCGCACCAGAGGGCCAGTGCGCATCCCATGTCCGGGACCTCCAGAGAAGGTCCCCTGTCCGGGACCTCCAGAGAGGGTCCCCTGTCCTGGACCTCCAGAGAGGGTCCCCAGTCCGGGACCGCCAGAGAGGGTCCCCAGTCTGGGACCGCCAGAGAGGGTCCCCAGTACGGCTAATAGCCCAGGGCCTCCGGTGCGGGACATCGAGTCAGCACGGCCGGCACCGGAGCCGCCACCTGGGACAGGAAGGCCCACCCGAAGACCCCCCCAATGGACTTTTGGCGCGGTCGGAGTCCACGCCTTTGGGGGTACTGTCACGTCCAGGCCTGAGAAGACATAAAATAAAGCATGCATACTGGATGCCTCGCTGTGCCTTGGTCTGTCCCTTCAGAGGATCGTGACAATGATACTCAGTGTTGTGAACAGGCGCACACTTTATTTAAACAGATGAACGCAGCTGCGTTAAATACCTCCATAAAAATGGTAAAAGGTGCAAACCAGTCACACAAAACAAAATAACCAACTTTGTGCAAACACACGGAAAATAAAGCACACTAGTATAGTGTCAAAACCAAAATGACATGTAACACAAACAATTCCACACAAAGACATGATGGGGAACAGAGGAATAAATACATGCAGTGTGAATGGGGAATGAAAACCAGGTGTGCAGGGAACATGACAAAACAAATGTATCAATGAAAAATGGAGCGACGATGGCTAGAAAGCCGGTGACGTCGAACGCCGCCCGAACAAGGAGAGGAGCCGACTGAAGTCGTGACAGTGGGCAGAAATGAAAAAGCGTGGGTGAGCAAGGGGGCCTACAAACCTGACTCAGTTACACCAGCTCTGTCAGGAGGATTGGGCCAAAATTCAACTTATTGTATGATGCTTGTGGAAGGCTACCCGAAACGTTTGACCCAAGTTAAACAATTTAAAGGCAATGCTACCAAATACTAATTGAGTGTATGTAAACTTCTGACCCACTGGGAATGTGATGAAAGAAATAATAGCTGAAATAAATCATTCTCTCTACTATTATTCTGACATTTCACATTCTTAAAATAAAGTGGTGATCCTAACTGACCTAAGACAGGGGATTTTTACTTGGATTAAATGTCAGGAATTGTGAAAAACTGAGTTTAAATGTATTAGGCTAAGGTGTATGTGAACTTCCGACTTCAACTGTACATGTGTATTGTTGTGTATTGTTAGATACTACTGCACTGTTGGAGCTTGGAACACAAACATTTCGCGACACCCGCAATAACATCTTCTAAATATGTGTATGCGACCAATAACATTTGATTTGATTTTGATTTGATACAGCAAATTAGATCTAAGGCATACAGAAACCTACAGTACATAACAGTTGAGGCATACAGAAGCCTACAATACATAACAGTTGAGGCATACAGAAGCCTACAGTACATAACAGTTGAGGCATACAGAAGCCTACAGTACATAACAGTTGAGGCATACAGAAGCCTACAGTACATAACAGTTGAGGCATACAGAAGCCTACAGTACATAACAGTTGAGGCATACAGAAGCCTACAGTACATAACAGTGGCGGTCAGTGCCGTTTAAGAAGAGGGAGGACTATTTTTTTTATTTCTATGACAACATATTGGATGACTGTCATTCATTTTTCATTCACCCAGTTCAATGTAACAGCGATAGGTTTTGGCTACTACATGATACTCAATTTTCCCTGTACCCATTAAGAGGTTGTTACAACCTAGCCTATGAATGAAAGTTTACGACGAAGGTGCACACAGGTCGAGAGACAAATTTGAGGTGACAGACAGTGACATTCAATAGCGCCTTGCACGCTCTTGCCTGCATCTAGATGATATAGGGTGTAATCATTAGTCCAACAGTTGCAAACAAGAGGTTCTATTGGACAAATTCAGGTATGTTTATCCACGCTTTGTTCCGTTTGCTTCCGTTCAAGAAACGTTTTTCAACAGAATTGGCGGAATGAATACACCCCTGATCAAGCTAAAGTAACGTCATAGTCAGTATATCTAATAGAACTAACGTGTTAGTAAACCTGCTACAGTGTACAGTCAGTAACTTTAGTGTACAGTCAGTAAGCAGTTACACCGATGGGCCCTGGTGGCAATAAATGAGTAATACCAAAAGTTTACCTTGACTTGGAAGAGTTCCAGTGTTGTGTTGGAAAGTCATAAAATGAAGAAATCTTTCTATCTCTCTTGCTTCGCCTTCATTTTGGAAGAAATTAATTTGTTCAAAAGTGTTCAACTATTCAACTTTCTCTCTCTTTGAGCCATCTACTCATCACATTTTATACACTGCAGTGCCAGCTAGCTGTATCTTATTCTTTCAGTACTAGATTAATTCTCTGATCCTTTGATTGGGTGGACAACATGTCAGTTTATGCTGCAATAGCTCTGGTAGGCTGGAGCACGTCCTCCGGAAGTTGTCGTAATTACTGTGTAAGTCTATGGAAGGGTGTGACCATGAGCCTCCTAGGTTTTGTATTGAAGTCAATGTACCCAGAGGAGGACAGAAACTAGCTGAGCTCCGGCTACACCATGGTGCTACCCTAGAGAGTGCTGTTGAGGCTACGGTAGACCTTCATTGCGAAACAGTGTGTTTTATTCAGTTATTTGGTGAAATTATTTGCAATTTGAATGTGTATGAAATTCACTGAGGAAGACGGTCCTCCCCTTCCTCCTCTGAGGAGCCTCCACTGGTACATAAGATGAGAAATACTGGCATTTGATAAAAATGCATTTAAAAAAAAAAAACGATACAGTACTCTGTCAGTTAGCAAAAACTTGTCTAAGTACACTAAGAGTGTGCAGTAGATACACTGTTCATATAATGATATTATCCCCTCAGGCTAATCTGGACTTCAGAGACCCCATCATGGTCTCCCTAGAGTTTGGTCTGGCTGAGGACACAGGCCCCATCCTTGATGGAGACTTACCAACGTCACTCAACAAAACGGTAAAATGAACCACATTGCGGCAGATTTAACACACAAGCACACATACACACACACCAGTAACTTTAGGCTTTCCAGGAATTGTGTATACCTTGGCTTGCTTCCCTCTTTAGCCGCTACAGGCCCTCCTTGGCTAGCAATACGTGTGTGCATGCACACATCTGATTTTCCTACCTTACTTTAGACCTCAGCTATCATATATTGCAACAGTGAATAGGCACTGTGTGAGCAGAGTCAGTAATCAGTACTTTACACACTCATACAGTTTGGCTCCTTCCAGCACTGTAAAGTGTGAATATCCTCCCCAACAGCTGTCCTCCATCCATCACTATTTCCTATCAGAGGCTCTAAAACCCCCACACACATAGTTTTAATGAGTTGTTTGGCAGAGGGACAGAGGGAGACAAAACATGTGGCTGGATGTTAACACAGTGGTAGAACAGGATGTTAACACAGTGGTAGAACAGGATGTTAACACAGTGGTAGAACAGGATGTTAACACAGTGGTAGAACAGGATGTTAACACAGTGGTAGAACAGGATGTTAACACAGTGGTAGAACAGGTTGTTAACACAGTGGTAGAACAGGATGTTAACACAGTGGTAGAACAGGTTGTTAACACAGTGGTAGAACAGGATGTTAACACAGTGGTAGAACAGGATGTTAACACAGTGGTAGAACAGGATGTTAACACAGTGGTAGAACAGGTTGTTAACACAGTGGTAGAACAGGATGTTAACACAGTGGTAGAACAGGATGCTAACGCAGTGGTAGAACAGGAAGTTAACACAGTGGTAGAACAGGATGTTAACACAGTGGTAGAACAGGATGTTAACACAGTGGTAGAACAGGATGATAACACAGTTTTAAAAAATACCTTTAAAAAAAGTAAGAGATAAGAGTAACAATAATTAAAGAGCAGCAGTAAATAACAATAGCCGGGCTATATACAGGGGGTACCGGTTCAAGGTCAATGTGCGGGGGCACCGGTGTCGAGGTAATTGAGGTAATATGTACATGTAGGTACATGTAAGCAGTTTTCGACTGCTCATTGATAGAACTGTCTTGTACATGGTCTATTCCATATTGCTTGTTTCCATGCACACGTCATTCAGATTCCTTTGGTGGACTGTGGGAGCGATGACAAGTGCATAGCTGACCTATCCCTGAAGGCTGTGCCAGAAATTCAAAGGTATTATCACAAAGATTGTATTCTTTCAATCCATCTAACTGTCATGATTTTATGGCAGTTGCGTGGTAGTTCATTGACAGGCATGTTGCCATTGTAGTGTACTTTAGCGCCCCCTTGTGTTAGTCCAGATGAAGTGTCGCAGCATTACAGTAAAATCTGCACTGATACAGTAATAACATTACAATAAAATCTGCTTAACTACAGTAATAAAATTACAGTAAAATCTGCCCTGGAGCAGTAATAATATTACAGTAAAATCTGCCCTGCTACAGTAATACCATTACAGTAAAATCTGCCCTGCTACAGTAATAACATTACAGTAAAATCTGCCCTGGAGCAGTAATAATATTACAGTAAAGTCTGCCCTGCTACAGTAATATCATTACAGTAAATTCTGCCCTACAACAATAGTAAAATTACAGTAAAACCTTCCCTGCTACTGTAATAACTTTCCTATTCTTTCCAGTCTTGTGATCAAAGCCAACAAGGAAAAGTTCCTTGTGCGCATTTCAATTAGAAACAGTCAAGACAATGCCTACAACACCAAAGTCATGCTCAGCTTTACTGAAAACATAAACTACGTCAAAGTCAAGGTGAGATCCTTCTCTATGTTTGTAGAGCTGTTGTGTAGCTTTGATTTACATTGATTTCTTGGATGTTGGGAATCAGAACGTCAGTATGGGTTTTGACATTGACATTATATGTGATTTCAACCCTTTACTCTGCAGGCCAATGACAAAGTCTGCAGTCTGAATAATACCAAAGTTGAGTGTGCTGTGGGATATCCATTCCTCAAAAGCAATGTAGAGGTAAGACGATTCTTGCAATCACACGTATCTATCCTCGTACCATTCGACTCACTATGTACTTCATGTTTCATCATGTGATGAATAGACCACTGATCTTGTTTTCCCTCCAGGAGGTGTTTGAGATCCTGTTTGAAGTCAACCCTGCACACGTCTGGCAAGAAATTCAGATCAACGTAACTGCAACCAGGTACAGTAAGCCATGGTGTTCATTCATTCATTTTATTTATTTAGCCAGGATAGTCCACACAGTAACAATGGCTAGTGTTTTCCGGGGAGTCCCGAGTTCCATGCTAAACCTCAACAACATAAAATAAATGAGTGAGCAAAGAAGAAATATTGAAATGTCAAAATTCTAATGCAATGACTTTTCTCAATCCTACAGTGACAGTGAGGAATTGAAGACCACCCTCCATGACAACTCTGTGAGAATCTCCATCCCTGTGAAGTACGAGGCTGGACTCAGATTCACTGCGTGAGTACAAACAGCAGCAGCTACAACGTGTATAGCACATTTTTACTTCCCCCCAAAATAGAGGTACAGTATCAGAGTATGACCTTTTTTCAAATCTTTCTATCTCTCAGTGACAGGCATATGAAGGAAGACCACATCATAGTGAAAGAGGGAGAGCAGTACCCCAGCGTCTTCAACCACACCAGTGTGATAGGAGAAGAGGTCAAGATCATCTATACGGTAAGACCCACATACTGTAGACCGTAGTAATACCTGGTTAGATAAGGCCAGCAGATAAGAGCAATTCAATTAAATGTATTTATAAAGCACTTTATACATCAGCAGATGTCACAAAGTGCTTATACAGAAACCCAGCCTAAAACCCCAAACAGAAAGCTTATGCAGATGTAGAAGCATGGTGGCTAGGGAAAACTCCTTATAAAGGCAGGAACCAAGGAAGAAACCTAGAGAGGAACCAGGCTCTGAGGAGTGGCCAGTGCTCTTCTGGCTGTACTGGGTAGAGAGGAACCAGGCTCTGAGGGGTGGCTGGTGGGGAGGGTAAGAATACATGGCCAGTAAGGCTAGATCGTTCTTCAAGATGTTCATACGTTCATAGATGACCAGCAGGGTCAAATAATAATCACAGTGGTTGTAGAGAATGCAACAGGTCAGCATCTCAGGAGTAAATGTCAGTTGGCTCTCTACCGGTAGAGAGAGAGAGAGGGTTGAAACAGCAGGTCCAGGATAAGGTAGCAGGTCCGGTGAACAGGTCAGGTTTCCATAGCTACAGGCAGAACAGCAGAAACTGGATCAGCAGCATGACCAGTTGGACTGGGGACAGGGACAGCCAGGAGTTGTCAGGCCAGGTAGTCCTGAGGCCTGGTCCAAGGGAAGAGAGAGAGAAAGTTGGGAGAATTAGAAGGAGCATACTGAAGATCACACAGGACACCAGATAAGACAGGAGAAATACACCAGATAGGACAGACTGACCCTAGCCCCCCGGCACAGTCTATTGCAGCATAGATATTGGAGACTGAGACAGGGGGGGTCGGGGGACACTGTGGCCCCGTCCGACAATACCCCTGGACAGGGACAACCAGGCAGGATATAACCCACCCACTTTGCCAAATCACAGCCCCCACACTATTAGAGGAATATCAACAGACAACTTACAACCCTGAGACAAGGCGGAGTATAGCCCATGAAGATCTCACCCATAACGTCAGTGACTCAAGTCGAGTATAGCACAAAAGAAAGCCTGGCAAGACGTGATGCACACCTCCTAGAGAAAGCATGGGAGAGCACAAGCAAGCCAGTGACTCAGTCCCAGGAATAGAGCCCCACAGTGGAGGCATCATTAATACCCATAAAACCTAGCGGTCAAACAGGGAAATGGTTCAAATAGTTTTTTCCACCATGAATCTTTCCCATGGGGTATTTTAGAAACACTTAAAATATGTGCTGTGTTTCATACTGTGGTACTCTGTAGGGTCAGAGGCAGAGAATCCCAGTAGAAAGAGGGAAGCAGGCATATTACCTCAATTACCTCGACTAACAGGTTCCCCCGCACATTGACTCTGTACCTGTACCCCCTGTATATAGGCTCGATATTGTTATTTTACTGCTGCTCTTTAATTACTTGTTCCTTTTATTTCTTATTCGTATTTTTTAAACTGCATTGTTGGTTAGGGGCTTGTAAGTAAGCATTTCACTGCACCTGTTGTATTCGGCGCATATGATTAATACAATTTGATTTGATTTGAAAACATTTGCCACCATCGCACTTCATTATGTCTGAAACACAGGCTTCCAGGTTGAGCAATTTTGAGGCTTCACCAGGTTTTATCGAAATGTACAGCTGTGTGTCGCCTGCATAGCGGTGAAAGTTACCAATGTGTTTCCGAATAACTTCACCAAGAGGTAGAATATATAGTGAAAACAATAGTGGTCCTAAAAACGGAACCTTGAGGAACACCGAAACTTACCATTGATTTGTCAGAAGATGAATCATCCACAAAGATGAACTAATATCTTACCAACAGATGAGATCTAAACCAGGCAAGAACTTGTCTGTGTAGACCAGCTTTTCTTAAAGTATGGGTCGCGACCCAAAGTGGGACCTGTTAATGGTGGGTTGTGACGTGTCAGTGTAAAGTTATAATTATTTCATTAATTACTGAAATTGATTTGGCCAAGTGCATCTTCGCTCTCTGTTCAGTGCGCTCTCTGCTTAAGCAGCGGCCTCTGCTCAGTTTGGCAGCTGCGCAAGTGTGAGAGGGAGATGCCCGTGTGCTTCGCGGTTTACCAGATTTTTCTTGAAGATCACTTAGCGACACACACGATGCAGCACTGTTGTTCAGGCAGCAGATGATGCGCTGTCAGCCACTAACTTGTCATTCCCACTCACCATCACTCACTGCTGTCATCAAATGGACTCATGCTAGCCACAAGTTCTGACTGAGCTCAATCGTCATGAAACGCAAATACAGCGAGGAGTTTCTCTTTCATACAAAACTTATAACGAGGAGCGCCCTAAATGTGTTTTGTGTGTGGAAGTGCTTAGTAATGAGTCTCTCATAACGAACAAATTAATAAAACGACACGTCCTGACCAAACATCCACAGCATGATGGTAAACCCAGGGAGTTCATTCAGAACAGGGCATAATGCTTCAGGAAACAGTGCTTCGACAGTGGAAAAGTAAGTCAGCTAGCAAGGCATTGTTGTCATTTTATAACCAATGATAATAAGCAGAAATAAGAGAGTACTAACTATTACTCATAGTAGTAGATGTGAGTTTCTCTTTCAAGCAATCCCCTGGCCTTGTACACAGCTAATAGCTAACATTTGCCAAAGCAAGCTAGCTACTGATAGCGCAACCCTAGTAACAGTACAGATGAAGAAATATGAAAAATTATCAGGCCTACTGTACATCTTACTGTAGAAATTGCGCTGTCAAAAACAGAGCCCAGAATAGACATGCTCTCATTAGGACTGTGTGTGTGTGTTCTTGTCTACATCTGTGTGATGTGATCAATCAGTTTATTCCAGTTCAGAATAAAAATAATGTATTGTATTTTAACAGCAACAGTTCCAACCTAGACTTTCAGATCAACAATAATTTATATAGTAAGATGTATAGCAGATCATGTTTCGTCTGTACTGTTACTTAGGGTTGCACTATAAAAAAGCCTGTGAGTGTGTGTTCTGATATTCATCTGTGTGATGTGATCAATCCGTTTATTCCAATTCAGAATGAAAATTATTTATTGTATTTTAACAGCAACAGTTCCAACCTAGACAGATATGTAAAAGTGTTTTTAATGAGGGAAAATAAACAATAATAGATATTTATATGGATATTTAATTTCATTGTTATTTGTTTTTGTCTATATTACATTTTTTTAGGCATAAGGGCAATGAAATGTACCGATATTTATGTATAGTTGGAATTGGGTCCAATAGCCAGCTGGAAGGTTTAGAGGCCATGACTATTTTCGTGAATGTGACTAGAGATACAAGATAGAAAAACTTTGATCTGTGGTCTTCGCAGTTCTGTGCAGACTCAGGAAAACTGAGTTTTGGTGAAATATGCATATTCAAAGAATTTGCTTTTTAATAATCATGAACGATCAAAGAAGTTAATGAATTCATCACTGCTGAACTGAAGGCCATCCTCACTTGAGGAATGCTTATTTTTAGTTAGCTTTGCGACTGTATCAAAAATAAATGTTTGATTATTTTTACTCTGCTCACTAAGGTTGGAAAAGTAGGCTGATTCAGCAGCAGTGAGGGCTGTGGACTTCTCCATGTGAATATTGAAGTTACCAAAAATGTGAATATTATCTGCCATGACTACGAGGTCCAAAATAATTCAGGGAACTGAATGCAGCCCAGGAGGACCGTAAACAGTAGCTATAAAAAGTGATTGAGTAGGCTGCAATTAACTGATTATATAAACAAAGTAAAACACTTATTCTAAGTTGCCAAAGCTCGAAAAAAACATTTTGACAGAAAAACCTGTGACTTCCTGTCTCTCTCTCTGGTCTGCAGGTTAAAAAGGATGTGGATATGGAGACTCCTCCTCTGAAGCTGAGGGTATTGTACCCGTACCTATCACCTAGAGAGAACATCCTGCTATACCTGACACATGTCACCTCCTCACAGGTAAGGCTTCTCTACTGTGTACTGTACCATAGAGGCAGACAGTCTAGCAGTATCCCCCGCACATGGTTCTCTACCAGTCAACAGACAATCACACGGTGAAGTCAAACAGTCTGCAGAACTGTGATGGTGTGGATCAAGTTGATCCAAATGTGATTGATTGATTGATAATTGATTGATGGATCTTTTCTCTCTCCCACAGGATGTGATATGTCACGTCAGTGACCTGATTAACCCTTTAAAGATCAACAACAACAACACGCACACCATCAATCCTAAAAAAGAGACCCTCAGTGTCTTCCTGGTGGTGAGTCAACACTACTGTGTGTGAGTGTGAGTATGAATGTGAGTATGAATGTGTGTGTATGTACGTGAGTGTGTGAGAGTCTCACAGTGTGTGTACTCTCCTTTGCAGGGCTGTAAGGACCACCCGTGTAAGTCATTTATCTGCTCCATCCATCACGTCAACAACAGCCAGGTCAATGTTACCTTCAGGGTGTGGAAGCCCACCTTTATCAAAGTGAGTACAGTGAAGTGTCACTTGTTCATTCATTGTTTTTGATTGATTGATTAATTGATACATTTATTAATTGACAAATGTATTGGTATATTGAGTGATGAATTGAATTGCTCTTCGCTCCACAGGCAGAGTTCTCCAGCCTTCATATGATTGTTCATGCCACCCTGGAGAACCTGAACACTGATCTCTTCGTATTGAGTGCCACCAATTACGCCAGAGATGTGAGTGCAATTATCTATTAATTTTAATGTGATAGGCTGCATTTACACAGGCAGTACAATTTTGATCTTCTGCCCAATTATTGGTCTTTAGACCAATCAGAAGAGATGTTTTGCTAATTGGGCAAAATATCAAAATTGGGCTGCCTGTGTAAACGCAGCCTTTATGTGTTTGCTTCTTGTCCTTTGCTTGTTTTAACACTCTTGTTTCTATCCAGGTGAAGATCCAGGTGTCTAAAGAGGCTTTGGGAGGTATACCACTCTGGATCATTATAGTCAGTATCCTAATAGGACTGCTGATTCTGGCACTGGTCATCTTCGCTCTATGGAAGGTATGTGTGTGTTCACAACCTTCTGTCTGCTTGTGTCTGTTGGGGAACTTAAATCGATTATAATCTTCCCAAATAGAACAATAATGATAATTTTTAATATTAATAATAATAATACTTTGGTGGGTGCTTATATTTGGCCTATCTCACACATGTACAAATGTGTATTATACAGTTGAAGTCGGAAGTTTACATACACTTAGGTCGGAGTCATTAAAACTCGTTTTTCAACCACTCCACAAATTTCTTGTTAACAAACTATAGTCATTTTTCCAACAATTGTTTACAGACAGATTATTTCACTTATAATTCACTGTATCTCAATTCCAGTAGGTCACAAGTTTACATACACTAAGTTGACTGTGCCTTTAAAAAGCTTGTAAAATTCCAGAAAATGATGTCATGGCTTTAGAAGCTTCTGATAGGCTAATTGACATCATTTGAGTCAATTGGAGGTGTACCTGTGGATGTATTTCAAGGCCTACCTTCAAACTCAGTGCCTCTTTGCTTGACATCATGGGAAAATCAAAAGAAATCAGCCAAGACCTCAGAAAAAAAGATTGTAGACCTCCACAAGTCTGGTTCATCTTTGGGAGTAATTTCCAAATGCCTGAAGGTACCACGTTCATCAGTACAAACAATAGTATGCAAATATAAACACCATGGGACCAAGCAGCCGTCATACCACTCAGGAAAGAGACGCGTTCGGTCTCCTAGAGATGAATGTACTTTTGTGTGAAAAGTGCAAATAAATCCCAGAACAACAGCAAAGGGCCTTGTGAAGATGCTGGAGGAAACAGGTACAAAAGTATCTATATCAAGAGTAAAACGAGTCCTATATCGACATAACCTGAAAGGCCGCTCAGCAAGGAAGAAGCCACTGCTCCAAAACTGCCATAAAAAAGCCAGACTATGGTTTGCAACTGCACATGGGGACAAAGATTGTACTTTTTGGAGAAATGTCCTCTGGTCTGATGAAACAAAAATAGAACTGTTTGGCCATAATGACCATCGTTATGTTTGGAGGAAAAAGGGGAGGCTTGCAAGCCGAAGAACACCATCCCAATCGTGAAGCACGGGGGTGGGAGCATCATGCTGTGGTGGTGCTTTGCTATAGGATGTACTGGTGCACTTCACAAAATAGATGGCATCATGAGGGAGGAAAATGATGTGGATATATGGAAGCAGCATTTCAAGACATCAGTCAGGAAGTTAAAGATTGGTCGCAAAAGGGTCTTCCAAATGGACAATGACCCCAAGCATACTTCCAAAGTTGTGGCAAAATGGCTTAAGACAAAGTCAAGGTATTGGAGTGGCCATCACAAAGCCCTGAGAGAATTAGATAGAAAATTTGTGGGCAGAACTGAAAAAGCGTGTGCGAGCAAGGAGACCTACAAACCTGACTTAGTTACACCAGCTCTGTCAGGAGGAATGGGCCAAAATTCACCCAATTTATTGTGGGAAGCTTGTGGAACATTTGACCCAAGTTAAACAATTTAAAGGCAATGCTACTAATTGAGTGTATGTAAACTTCTGACCCACTGGGAATGTGATGAAAGAAATAAAAGCTGAAATAAATCATTTACTCTACTATTATTCTGACATTTCACATTCTTAAAATAAAGTGGTAATCCTAACTGACCCAAGACAGGTAATTTTTACTAGGATTAAATGTCAGGAATTGTGAAAAACTGAGTTTAAATGTATTTGGCTAAGGTGTATGTAAACTTACGACTTCAACTGTACGTGTGTGTGAATTGGAAATGTGTTTTTTGCATTTCTCAACTCTCCCTGAGACACCCAGGCTGCTGTTATAGCGAGGCTCAACATGCTGTGATCATGAGTGAAATGCACTTTTAAATCTATTAAACTTGAACTCAAACTTGAGACTTGTGAATTCTGGATTGTGTTGTGTTCATTGTTGTCTTCCCTGCTCCACCAGGCTGGATTTTTCAAGAGAAGATCCATAGAGGACATGGAGAACGAGGACATGAAGGATTAATCCTTCCACCACCATACAGATCTGTCTGTGCCCCACTGTCTTCTGGTCTGTCTTCTGGTCTGTCTTCTGGTCTGTCTTCAGGTCTGTCTTCAGGTCTGTCTTCAGGTCTGTCAGAGGCGATACCATAGGAAATACCCCATCAACTAATTCACCTGAACGCCATCAGGTCTATTTATGGCTATGCAACAACCATTCACCTGAATGTGATGTGGCACATCTACCAGCTTTACAACCCTGGTCTGGTTCAGTGGATACAGAGGCCTGGGGAAACATTGAACTTGTACAGTACACTTTGTTCTTCCATCTATTCAATGTGGGTACCAAGACCTGGACCTAAAAGACCTAAGGTAGAAGGGAAATCCGAAGACCGAAAGGATAATGGCACCCTGACCCAGACCTGATCATATGCAACCACACCAGCTTTATACAACAGGACAAAACCTTCTCAGGTTCACTTATAGCGTCAACATCCCAAAGACTCTAAAAACACCTCAGATTAGTTGTCCAAATGTCCATGGCAATCTGCGATGGATTAGAATTCTGTGTTATAGTTTTTTATATTTTTAACGAATATACTGTAAATCTATACCATGTACTGTATTTCTTTTTGTTTGGTATATTTTGATACGTGTTATTACCTATATTTTGACACATTCATCGTCTTCTAAGCATAATGTTTGCTTTTTGGAACACTGATATTTTCACATGAGTGTTTTTCTAGTCTTACAAGCGCAATCTGTAAATTCGATTATTATTTTTTTGAACAAAATTGTTCCCTTCAATATTGAAGGGGTCTATGCAAGTGTACCCTCCCCAAATATATATTCAGTATAAAAGAAGAGGAGGAATAGATGAATTTGCTATTGACAAAAATACAACAGTTTTAATCTAGTTTTTGTTTCATTTTGTTACCAAATGGGGGCAGAGAATTTACAGATTGGTCCTTTACAGTATTAGGAAAACCTTTGATTGTCCTGTAAATGTAATGTAAAGCTTGTACATAAAGTTATGTTTGCAATAATTCCTATAATTTAATATCAAGTTAAGTCCAGCATGTATCATATGTCAGTAATAGAGAGAAAATAAGTCATTTGCGCCAACATTTCTCAGGTATTACTTATGATAGTATGGTGATAGTATGGTGATAGTATGGTGATAATATGGGGATAGTATGGTGATAGTATGGGGATAGTATGGCAATAGTATGATGATAGTATGGTGATAGCATGGGGGTAGTATGGGGATAGTATGATGATAGTATGATGATAGTATGGGGATAGTATGGTGATAGTATGGGGATGGTATGATGATAGTATGGGGATAGTATGGGGATAGTATGATGATAGTATGGGGATAGGATGGTGATAGTATGGTGATAGTAAGGTGATAATATGGTGATAGTATGGTGATAGTATATGGGGATAGTATGGTGATAGTATGGTGATAGTATGGGGATAGTATGGGGATAGTATGGGGATAGTATGGTGATAGTATATGGGGATAGTATGGTGATAGTATATGGGGATAGTATGGGGATGGTATGGTGATAGTATATGGGGATAATATGGGGATAGTATGGGGATAGTATGGGGATAGTATGGTGATAGTATATGGGGATAGTATGGGGATGGTATGGTGATAGTATATGGGGACAATATGGGGATAGTATGGGGATAGTATGGGGATAGTATGGTGATAGTATATGGGGATAGTATGGGGATGGTATGGTGATAGTAAGGTGATGATATGATGATAGTATGGTGATAGTATGGTGATAGTAAGGTGATAATATGATGATAGTATGGAGGTAGTATGGTGATAGTAAGGTGATAATATGATGATAGTATGGTGATAGTAAGGTGATGATATGATGATAGTATGGTGATAGTATGGTGATAGTAAGGTGATAATATGATGATAGTATGCTGATAGTATGGAGGTAGTATGGTGATAGTAAGGTGATAATATGATGATAGTATGGTGATAGTATGGGGATAGTATGACGAGAGTATGGGGATAATATGGGGATAGTATGGCAATAGTATGAATTAAATAAAACAAACAAATGTAGTATTTTTAAATATGTAAATATTGGTCTTATATTTTAATCAAAATTGAAATGTTTGATAAATGTGTATTGGAACTAGATGCATTTTGCATCCATTCACTAAGATGTTATTTTTTGACTCATCTTTCTTTTCTGTCTTTTGTTTTGGGGAAAGAGTGATTTCGTGAGGTAGCCTGCGGTCACATAGAGTAATCCAAAAAGTATCTCAGCGGAGTGTAACTTGATTCCTGATGTTCAAACCTGTCAGTACCACAAAACAAAGAGAAGTTTGTCTCAGAGAAGGTCAAACTCTGGAAACTAGGCCGTTGAATGTTACACACAGGGGGTGATTTGGTCTGATATGCATATGAACACCAGGTTATGCCTAAGCCCTGTAGTCTCTGCATCATTTCCTCTTTCTCTCCGCCTACATTCCTCTGCATTATTTGTTGTTTACATATTTTGCACAGGCAGTCCGGTGTAACCCCTGACTTTTTATTGTATATAAGTGACACTCATCAGCTCATCCATTACTGTTGAAAGCAGATGTAATAAGTGAATAAATATCTGTAAAATGTGTAAGATAACCTTAACACAGTGTTTCTCCATACTGTCCCCTTCTGTACAGCTCAGCTGTGATAGTCAGCTGATCAAGGCGTTGAAGATTTAATTACTGATTAGTTAAATTGCAACCCAGAACCATATCTTGTGTGCTGACCAGCTATGCAATTTGACATGTATTATAATTTATGTTCATGTGTTAACAGTCTGTCACAGGATTTTGTTTGTTGTATCAGGTGTGATGGCACATGTGGGACAAAAACCTACTTTGACCCTCCAGGAGCAGGTTTGAGAGAGAGAGAGAGAGAGAGAGAGAGTGTGTGTTAGGGACTGCTTCAGACTGATGTACTCCAGTCATACACACTGCTGTGAACCTTTAGTTTAATACACTGGTTTGTCATACTGTATGTACTCTGATCAGCACAGGTTTGAAAGCATTGCACAAGCTGTCAAGGATCTTATGCCAAAAAATAAATAAATACTTTAAAAAAAAAATAATACATGTTGGACATCAATGGCCATAGCACTGGATAAGTATTGTGGTATAGCAGGTGTGTGTGTGCGTGTGTGATCATTGTATGCTAAGAAGTCATAAGTTCTTTCCCTCTGCAGGGAAGGCAGCAGGTGAGCTATTTTGCTGCAGATAGGTTGCTCATGCGTTTGGGATTACTGTACACACCAGTTGATCCTTTCATCTGGATCCTATTCAGTCAGTGGGCAGTCTGGGCCCTGCAGGCATACTGACCCCATTACACAGACGGGGTTCATTGTTTCTGACTGAGAGCTGAGAGAAAAGGGGTAAGACAGCTTCCAGTATGAATCTGCATCTGGTATCTGCCTTTCTTTGTAGGTGTTTGTGCCTACAGAACAGTAACTCAAAACATGAACAAAGACAGGCAGAAAGACAGGCAGGAAGACAGGCAGAAAGACGCACACCCACAGTTTGAGTTAATGATTCATGACAATGCTGATGTTAAACCCATGGTTATCATTGGGAATCTGTGCTGTGTGTGTGTGCGTGTGTGTGTGTGTGTGTGTGTGTGTGTGTGTGTGTGTGTGTGTGTGTGTGTGTGTGTGTGTGTGTGTGTGTGTGTGTGTGTGTGTGTGTGTGTGTGTGTGTGTGTGTGTGTGTGTGTGTGTGTGTGTGTGTGAGAGAGAGAGAGTGCCATCACTGCAGCAAGATTTGTGACCTGTTGCCACAAGAAAAGGGCAACCAGTGAAGAACAAACACCATTGTAAATACAACCCATATTTATATTTATTTATTTTTCCTTTTGTACTTTAACCATTTCCACATCGTTACAACACTGTATATACACATAATATGACATTTGAAATGTCTATTGTTTTGGAACTTCTGTGAGTGTAATGTTTATTTCACTTTTGTTTATTATCTACTTCACTTGCTTTGGCAATGTTAACATATGTTTCCCATGCCAATAAAGCACCTTGAATTGAATTGAGAGAGAGACAGACAGACAGACACACACAGGAGAGAGAGAGAGAGAGAGAGAGAGAGAGAGAGAGAGAGAGAGAGAGAGAGAGAGAGAGAGAGAGAGAGAGAGAGAGAGAGAGAGAGAGAGAGAGAGAGATTTTGGGTGTTGTCTATTTTTCTTGCTTTCGGATATCATTAGGAATCTATGGTGAGAGAGAGAGAGAGAGAGAGAGAGAGAGAGAGAGAGAGAGAGAGAGAGAGAGAGAGAGAGAGAGATTTTGGGTGTTGTCTATTTTTCTTGCTTTCGGATATCATTAGGAATCTATGGTGAGAGAGAGAGAGAGAGAGAGAGAGAGAGAGAGAGAGAGAGAGAGAGAGAGAGAGAGAGAGAGAGAGAGAGAGAGAGAGAGAGAGAGAGAGAGAGAGAGAGAGCCCTGACTACTGCTCTGCCTCAGGACGTCCATAGTACTACTGCTCTGCCTCAGGGCTTCCATAGTACTACTGACTACTGCTCTGCCTCAGGGCTTCCATAGTACTACTGACTACTGCTCTGCCTCAGGGCTTCAATAGCACAACTGACTACTGCTCTGCCTCAGGACTTCCATAGTACTACTGCTCTGCCTCAGGGCTTCAATAGTACTACTGACTACTGCTCTGCCTCAGGGCGTCAATAGCACAACTGACTACTGCTCTGCCTCAGGACTTCCATAGTACTACTGACTACTGCTCTGCCTCAGGGCTTCCATAGTACTACCGACTCCTGCTCTGCCTCAGGACATCCATAGTACTACCGACTACTGCTCTGCCTCAGGGCTTCAATAGCACTACTGACTATGACTCTAAAAGTCTTTAGATGTGAGGGGGGAATAGTTTGTTATTCAAGGAATAATATCTTGATATGGGTCTTGTTTGCTATGTGTTTATCTCAAAAGGTTCCTCCAGGGGTACAGTATCAGTCAGTGTCCTTAGACCAAAAATATGGGTCAGAATGTTACTATCAGTCACTGTCCTAAGACCAAAAATATGGGTCAGGCAGGGGTGGATGTGTCGGTAACAAATAGTCCCAAGAGTCACCTGTCAAACTGAAATGCAGTATATAATTCTCTGGAAAAATATACAAAAACGTGTATGGACACAGACGTAATGTCAATACTAAATCAGGCAAGTTATGAGTGTACAGCATGTTGTTATCTTGAATGGATGAGTATAAATAAGATAAAGTGCCACTTCCTGTCTGTGTAGATAACAGTAAATGGTTCCAGACATAGTTGTCCACTCACACCTCACACCACTCATCACATCCCCTAGTGTGACTGTATAGGTGCAGGGGTGTTGTAAAGTCATCATGTGAGATGTCATCATCAACCACAGTTCACAAAATGAGAAGGGGCTTTTGTGAAAGAAAATCTGTTGCTCAATTGTATCCACAGTTTATTACACTCTAGTCCAGGTTTCCCCCATTAGGCTCAATTTGCAGTCTACAAATTGTTCCTGACCGACATCTGTTCAATAAAAAAATCTTAGTGAGGTTGAATCTTGTTAATGTTCCCTGCTTTAGGCTATACTGGATTGAAGAGAATTACATCATAGGCGCCTTTTCACTCAGACAAGTCAATATTAAGGATATTAAAATGGGCTTGGTGAAGTTGGTGGCATTCTCTCCATATAAAAGCTCATGTTAAAAATCAACGTGGAATATTTTAGTCCTGCATTTGTATACATGAACAATGGGGAAGATACATTGAAAAGGAAGTAACTACAATGGAAGAAAAATATATATTTTACAGAACTCCTGCAAGACAATCAATGTTGTGTAAATTTTAACTATCGCAGCACGAACATATTTGAGACGATAACACTACACTACAGTACAGTTTATTAACTTGCAAGGTCAAACCAACCAGATGTCGCAATCATTGAGCTATAGCCTTCGCTCCTCGGAAGAGCACTGCAATTGTGGGCCAGGTAGTGCGCTGTGACGTAGGTACACCCACTCCCTATCTGTCCTTAATATCTACAGTCCGGAGCGCCCGGTCCTGAACTTCAATTTGAGAAGTCCGCTGAAGTTAAAACCGGGACTCGAAGAGGCGCCCGTTTTCACCACCTACTTTTTACTCTTGCAACAATGGAGTTTAATCCAAAGAGGACTGTTTTAACGCTGATTTTCATCCAATGTAAGTACTTTTTTGCACTTTTATGCACATTCCGTATGCGATTATACAACTGTATTTTGCATGGAGCGAGCGTCAAGTGCCACAGATATCCCAAGTGCGTAATCTAGTTACTGATCAACACTATGAGCCATTGACTTCATATTAGGCGACTTGGCCCTCTGTGGAAAGTACAACAGTGTTGAATGGCTCTTCTGAGATAACTGGCCACAAGACAATGCTGTTTCAATCTGTCAGTGACATTCTGAATAGGTCCGCCTTCAATGTATTTGAAAACATAATGCCAGTACAGATGAGGCTGGAGGGGTACTAAAATATTTTAAATATCATGGATATCAGGAAACAAATACTGTATTTGGAGTGCATTGGATTATTTATTTTATTTTTGAACATTTATCTGCTAGAAAGATCGAGTTTTCTACAGTTGTGTTGGGAAAGCAGGTGTGTTCAGGTTCTATTGTATGTGTTTTCTGGTCAGAGCTGTGTTTACATCCCCCATGTGATATTCTGTTGCCTGAAGCAATGAAAATCATTAATGCCAGCCAGGCTCATATAGCATCTTGATGAGGTTACAGTGGGCTGTGCCAAGGGGGAGCACATACACCTTATTCTCTGGCAGATGTTTGTAGAGGTGTGTGGATGAACGTGCTGCAACTATGGGCTAAACACCGCAGTCACCCACAGGATTGATTAGACTCTTGCCTGAAGAGATGTAAAGCATAATTGTTATGCCATAGTTACTATTACACTCTTTGAAAAAACAGTGCTATCTACAACCAAAAAGGGTTATTCAGCTGTGTCCATAGGAGAATCCTTTAAAGAACCCCTTTTGGTTCCAGATAGAACCCTTTTGGGTTCCATGTAGAACCCTTTCCACTCTGTCTCTCTTTCTCTCTCTCTTTGCATCTCTCTATCACACCCATACTGTCTGTCTGTCTTTCACTTTCTGCATCTCTCTATCACACCCATAATGTCACACCCATAGTTCCCTCCAAGCTCGTCATTAAGCTCGAGACCCTAGGTCTCGACCCAGCCCTGTGCAACTGGGTCCTGGACTTCCTGACGGGCCGGCCCCAGGTGGTGAGGGTAGGAAACAACATTTCCACCCCACTGATCCTCAACACTGGGGCCCCACAAGGGTGCGTTCTCAGCCCTCTCCTGTACTCCCTGTTTACCCATGACTGCGTGGCCAAGCAAGTTCCTCGGCGTACACATCACAGACAAACTGAAATGGTCCACCCACACAGACAGCGTGGTGAAGAAGGCGCAACAGCGCCTCTTCAACCTCAGGAGGCTGAAGAAATTCGGCTTGTCACCAAAAACACTCATAAACTTCTACAGATGCACAATCGAGAGCATCCTGTCGGGCTGTATCACCGTCTGGTACGGCAACTGCTCCGCCCACAACCGTAAGGCTCTCCAGAGGGTAGTGAGGACTGCACAATGCATCATTGGGGGTAAACTACCTGCCCTTCAGGACACCTACACCACCCGATGTCACAGGAAGGCCTAAAAGATCATCAAGGACAACAACCATCCGAGCCACTGCCTGTTCACCCCGTTATCATCCAGAAGGCGAGGTCAGTACAGGTGCATCAAAGCTGGGACCGAGAGACTGAAAAACAGCTTCTGCCTCAAGGCCATCAGACTGTTAAACAGCCATCACTAACATTGAGTGGCTGCTGCCAACATACTGACCTAAATCTCTAGCCACTTTAAATAATAGGAATTGAATGTAACAAATGTATCACTAGCCACTTTAAACAATTTTGTATATAATGTTTACATATCCGACATTACTCATATCAAATGTATACACTGTTCTCTAAACCATCTACTGAATCTTGCCTATGCCATTCGGCCATCGACTCAAATCTCTAGCCACTTTAATAATTATAGTTGGATGAAATAAATGTATCACTATCCACTTTAAACGATGCCATTTATATTATGTTTACATATCCTACATTACTCATCTCACATGTATATACTGTACTCCATACCATCTACTGCATCTTGCCTACGCCGGTCAGCCATTGCTCATCCATATATTTATAGGTACATACTCGTATTCATTCCTTTACTCTTGTGTGTATAAGGTAGTTGTTGTGAATTTGTTAGATTACTTGTTAGATACTACTGCATGGTCGGAACTAGAAGCACAAGCATTTCGCTACACTCGCATTAATATCTGCTAACCATGTGTATGTGACAAATACAATTTGATTTGATTTGACAGGTTGTTTGAGATGTTAGTGAAGGTGAAAAGACGGCATAGATTGGGTCAGGGACTTGTCCTGACCAGCTGACCTGACCAGGAAGAGCTCCCAACAGACATGGATTCACCGGAGCCCCCCACTGCCCAGCCGCTGTCCAATGAGGTGCTCAGTCAGTCAGTCAGTCAGTCACAGGGCAGTGGGTTATCCAGCTTGCTGCACACAAAGCATCCAGCTGACTGGAAGCACATTGGGACAGAATCAGAAAGGTTTACACAGGGCCAGTGGGGACAGTCTCTTTTTATATTTGTCTGTCTGTCTCTCTCTCTGCATCTCTCTATCCCACCCATACTGTCTGTCTGTCTCTCTTTCTCTCTCTCTTTCTCTCTCTAACACACACATACAGTCTGTCTATATGTCTGTCTCTATCTCTCTTTCTCTGTCTGTCTCTCTGTGACTCCTATTTCATTTTTGTTATCTCTGCTATACCTCACTCTCCTTCTATCTCTGTATACCTCACTCTCTCCCTCTCTCTCACACTGTATATCTCACTCTTTCCCTCTCTGTCACACTGTATCGGTCCACTTCAATTAAAGGTCCTCTTTGTGCCTCTTCCACTGCCTGTCCCGGAATCCCTGTTTCCACGGTGACAGTTGGGGAACACACTGACAAGGCATGTGAGTGGTGGTTGACGATTTTAGCCAAGAGTCGAAACATTTCTCACTCATATCTCACAATGTGCGTCAGTAACAACCACTGTCATCTTTCAAACCATTTTTGTGAAAGTAGATGGAGGGGTCATGTATGTCACTGTGTTTGAGAAGTGTCTAAGGATCTATTCATTGGTGTTGATGCTGTACATTATCTCACTCTCAGGGACACAACTCATAGGTGTGACAAATAGGAGGACAATCACATACTCACATCCTGTTCTGAGTTATCTGCCTACCACTTCTCTAACAGCTTGATAAGACTGCATCATTAACTAGGCAAGTCAGTTAAGAACAAATTCTTATTTACAATGACGGCCTAGGAACAGTGGGTTAACTGCCTTGTTCAGGGGCAGAACGACAGAGTTTTAACCTTTAACCTCTCTCTGCATCTCTCTATCACACCCATACTGTCTGTCTGTCTGTTTAGGTTAGCTCTCCTGGGGTGTGTTGTATCTGTGTGTGAGAGTGACTGGACACAGTACAACATCAGCATAGTGTAGAACAGTGTACCATTATCAGTATTCTATTCCTACCATGATTTAGCTACCTTTAAGTTATGTCTGTGAAATAACAGAACCAAGTGCTTTCTACCACACAGTGCTTCTTCATTGCGGCCTGTGCAGTGCATGACTCAGTAGCCTCACCATTTGCCCAGGTGATTCCTGAATCTACACTAATTGAAGTGGATTTAGCAAGTGACGTCAATAGGGATCATAGCTTTCACCTGGATTCACCTGGTCAGTCTATGTCATGGAAAGAGCAGCTGTTCATAATATGTGTGGTTATTAACAGTATTATTACAATTTGATAATAGTATCCCTAACCCTATAGTATCTTAGCCGTGTATGGAAGTGTGAGCCTCATTTCTCTATTTGTTTGAAGTGTAAAGTCCACCTTGCCTGTGTTGGGTTGGGTCTTGTTATGGTATGTGAACTTAACCTGATTGTGGTGTCACCACCCTACTAAGCAAAATGCTCTTTGTTGGTCTGCAGTTTAAAATGCTTGTTTGAAAAAAAGTATATTAAATCGATTTATATTGACTCCCACAGCATATGTGAAGAGTACATTTATATTGGCTCCCACAGCATATGTGACGAGTAGATTTATATTGGCTCCCACAGCATATGTGAAGAATAGATTTATATTGGCTCCCACAGCATATGTGACGAGTAGATTTATATTGGCTCCCACAGCATATGTGAAGAATAGATTTATATTGGCTCCCACAGCATATGTGAAGAGTACATTTATATTGGCTCCAAAAGCATATGTGACGAGTAGATTTATATTGGCTCCCACAGCATATGTGAAGAATAGATTTATATTGGCTCCCACAGCATATGTGAAGAGTAGATTTATATTGGCTCCCACAGCATATGTGACGAGTAGATTTATATTGGCTCCCACAGCATATGTGAAGAATAGATTTATATTGGCTCCCACAGCATATGTGAAGAGTACATTTATATTGGCTCCAAAAGCATATGTGAAGAATAGATTTATATTGGCTCCCACAGCATATGTGAAGAGTAGATTTTTATTGGCTCCCACAGCATATGTGAAGAATAGATTTATATTGGCTCCCATAGCATATGTGACGAGTAGATTTATATTGGCTCCCACAGCATATGTGAAGAGTACATTTATATTGGCTCCCACAGCATATGTGACGAGTAGATTTATATTGGCTCCCACAGCATATGTGAAGAGTAGATTTTTATTGGCTCCCACAGCATATGTGAAGAGTAGATTTATATTGGCTCCCATAGCATATGTGACGAGTAGATTTATATTGGCTCCCACAGCATATGTGAAGAGTACATTTATATTGGCTCCCACAGCATATGTGAAGAGTAGATTTTTATTGGCTCCCACAGCATATGTGAAGAGTAGATTTATATTGGCTCCCACAGCATATGTGAAGAGTAGATTTATATCCCATTCTTTGTCACTGTCTTCAAGTAAGAAAACTGCTTTATTGGGCAATGCTAAATCCTAACCCATTCATTCTTTCTGTGCTGGTTTAGTTCTGAAGATTTAACATTTTACATTTTAGTCATTTAGGAGACGCTCTTATCCAGAGCATCGTCATCATCATTCATCATAATTCATTTTATTTAGCCAGGATAGACCACTTAGCGACTTACAGTTAGTTCTTTCATCTTAAGGTAGCATGGTAAGACAACCACATATCACAGTCATACTAAGTAAAATTTTTCCTTGATTAAAGAAACTATCAGCAAAGTCAGTGACATTAAGAAAATTAAAGAACTTAGCCAGTGTTTCTAGCGTTTCACAGTGTCTCTCTGTGTTGTTCCTGTTTGTGATAGATGGTGTCGTGACATGAGTGTTGTTTTGTTGTCTTCGGAAGCCTAAGTAGTGGTTTGATAAACACTCACACTCATCTCAGTAGGTCCCTGTAAATACTGTGTGTTCTCTATAACCAGCCACTGCGCCGACATGTCTGCTCCTCGGACCAGTAATCTGTACACATTGCCATGTTGCGACTTGTCCAGATTGGTGATCACTGAAACAGTCACCCATGGCCAGATTCCCCCAGTCTCTAGATACACCATCCTCAGTGCTATCGGGAAATTTAAGGCATCTGAAATTCTTACTTAGCTTTACAATAGAACAATTAGCATATGTGCAGTATCATGTTGTGAGCTTCGGGCTGCTGTATGAATTGGGATCTATAATAGCTAGGTCATCTAAACATGAAGTTGATTATTATTAGCTTTGTCATTATATTCAGACCTGAAGTTAACATGGTGGAAGAATACTTTCTTCATGTTTCACTGTGAATGCGTAAAAGCTGTTATGTCTTGTTGGATGTGTTTGTATGTGTCTGCCATTCGATCACTCTGACACCTTACTATAATAAGACCTGACAATCCATAGTACTATATGTGTTGTAGTCGTTGTCGTCGTTGTTGTTGTTATTTGTGTACTACTGCAGGACCCTGGGAACAAGGACACACACACACACACTCACACACACTTACGCAGCCCCACACACACACACAAACACACATAAAAGCTGAGCACTTCATATCTCATATCACAGGTGATGAAAGTGTGTAGGCTTTAGTTATTCAATTTATCTTACTGATTTACCCAGCCCTGACGCATGGCTGTCTGCAGCATGTTATGTGGAGGAGAGACTGTTATTTAACATGGTGTGGTGTGATCTCTCTCTCTCTCTCTCTCTCTCTCTCTCTCTCTCTCTCTCTCTCTCTCTCTCTCTCTCTCTGCACTGCAGGTTGGAGCATCCCCGGGTCCTTATCCTTTAATGTGGGAACTGCTGGAGCCAAGGTATTCTCTGAACCTGCTGTAGAGGAGTTTGGATACACTGTGCAACAGTTCAGGAATCACCAGGGCAAATGGTGAGGCTACTGAGTCATGCATTGCACAGGCCGCAATGAAGAAGTACTGTGTGGTAGAAAGCACTTGGTTCTGTTATTTCAAAGACATAACTTAAAGGTAGCTAAATCATGGTAGGAATATAATAATGGTAATGGTACACTGTTCTACACTATGCTGATGTTGTACTGTGTCCAGTCACTCTCACACACAGATACCATACACCCCAGGAGAGCTAACCTAAACCCTACTGTTGTATCTGTGTTCGTAACCCCTACTGGGGACATCCGTTTTCTCAAGCCCCTGTTGTTCCTGTTCTTACCACTAGGTCACATGACCCTCAGCAAAGTTGGCAACGGGGCTGGATGCAGACACTTCAAACACAGTAGTGACACACACACACAGATACACACACAGATACACACACACAAACCCTTGACAAACCCACACACACATAGTATACTGTTGTCTGCTGATCAGCGCAGACATCACAGTCAGACTCTTGGGTTCACGTCTTTTCTCACACACACACTTCCTGTGGTCTGTAATGCCGTCTGTCTGCATCCGGGAGATTTCAGAGGAGACATTTTCCTTTTGAATACATCTCTGCTTCCTTTCATACCCATCATAAATAAACATGAAGACTAAGGCTTAACCTATTAACTCTCTCTGTGTGGATGGAAACATCGGTAACAAAGGAAACTAAGGCTTAACCTATGTCACATTAACTATCTCTGTGTGGATGGAAACATCGGAAACAAAGGAAACTAAGGCTTAACCTATGTCACATTAACTATCTCTGTGTGGATGGAAACATCGGAAACAAAGGAAACTAAGGCTTAACCTATGTCACACTAACTATCTCTGTGTGGATGGAAACGTCGGTAACAAAGGAAAGGGGCCTGAAGATGTTTCTTTGTCTGCACTCTCCACTAGACAAACATTTCATCAGAGATGTTACGTGGGAAATGAACCAACAGAACAAATAATGATGACTAGTTGTATAATTGCCCCAAGGACTTACAGTGCCTTGCAAAAGCATTCAGACCCCTTGGATTTCTTCATATTTTATTGTATAACAAAGTGGGATTAAAATCTACACAAAATACTCCGCAATGTCAAAGTGTAATAAAAATGTATAAAATATATAAATTAAATAACTAAAATATAGTCGTTGCCTAAGTGTTCAGCTCCCTAAGTCAATACATGTTAGAAACACCTTTTGCATTGCTTACAGCTGTGAGACTTCTTAGGTAAATCTCTAAGAGGTTTGCACACCTGGATTGTGCAATATTGCACATTATTCTGTTCAAAATTCTTCAAGCTCTGTCAATATGTTGGGGATCACGGCTAGCCAGCAATTATCAAACAGATTTAAGTAAAAACTCTCCGGTCTTTGTCGATGATAAGCATACCCATACCATGATGCAGCCAACACCATGCTGGAAAATGAAGAGAATCAGTTACTCAGTGATGTGTTGGGTTTTTCATGCTCAACAGTTTCCCGTGTGTATCAAGAATGGTCCATCACCCAAAGGACATCCAGCCAACTTGACAAAGCTGTGGGAGTCAACATGGGCCAGATTTTTTTTCCACTTTGACATTACAGTATTTTATGTAGATTGTTGACAAAAAAAATTATTCAATCAATTTTAATCCCTCTTTGAAACACGATAAAATATGAAGAAATCCAATGGGTCTCAATACTTTTGCAAGGCCCTGTAAGTGGACTTTTTTATATGGTTTTGACTAACCTCGTCCCCCTGGGCTAATTCAACAGGTTTTGACTAACCTCGTCCCTCTGGGATAATTCAACAGGTTTTGACAAATCTCGTCCCTCTGGGCTAATTCAACAGGTTTTGACTAACCTCGTCCCTCTGGGCTAATTCAACAGGTTTTGACAAATCTCGTCCCTCTGGGCTAATTCAACAGGTTTTGACTAACCTCGTCCCTCTGGGCTAATTCAACAGGTTTTAACTTACCTCGTCCCCCTGGGCTAATTCAACAGGTTTTGCCTAACCTCATCCCCCTTGGAGCTATTTCAACAGACAGAAAGTCAGCTGGTGGATGACACTGGGTTTATTACAAAATAACAGTAGAGATTTAGCCTGGGTAGCGGAGACTGATTCTCAAACTAGTAGAGATTTATTGTTTGGTCATTTGTAATCTGACAAATACCCCACTTGAAATGAGGAGGGTAAAGAATAAAAACAGTGAGTCAGTAAAGGGAAAACCCAGAGTCCCTGTAAACCCCAAAGAATAGAGGTGCCTTGTTGTATTGAAAGCCTGAATGTATGACATCACAGAGAAAGCCGGGGTCAAAGTACACTCCCTTTGTCTAATTGGCTGCTTCCTGTCTCAGAGTGTAGGCTTTGGCTCTAACACAAAGTCAGGGGACGTTTATCGCTCTCTGAATCACACTACTTGCTGAATCACTATTCCTATGTAGCACAATTAAAGAAGGGGAGTTTTGGAATATTCCAGGAAACAACATTGAACACAAATACCAAGAATTGTATACTTAATGGTAACAGTTCATCTTACACCAGCAATGAGAAGCACAACACAATGGACTTTCATTCAGTCTTGACTAGGTTTAATATCACACCAACATATAGATTTGTTTGCAATAGAACATCATACAGGTATTCCCAGAACTCCAGATGTACTCCCATGAGTGGCCAATCAAAACACAGCAAGACTTCACTGACGCACTGTCACACCCCAATGACCATGATTTCAGAATCTCTTTCTCAGTCTTAGTGGTGCTGTTGTGTTGTTATACTGAACCTCACAGGATGTTGTAGTGAGTCCATCTGTGTGTCAACAGTTTAGGAACACTAGGTGGTCTGTCTGTCCACGCTGTGAAGTCTAGCAAGGTGGGGCTTTCCTCCATGATGTGTCATGTGTAATGTAGTGGGCTCTGCTCTGTGTGTGTGTGTGTGTGTGTGTGTGTGTGTGTGTGTGTGTGTGTGTGTGTGTGTGTGTGTGTGTGTGTGTGTGTGTGTGTGTGTGTGTGTGTGTGTGTGTGTGTGTGTGTGTGTGTGTGTGTGTGTGTGTGTATAAGCTAATCAGGAAAGGGTAATATGTGTGGCTGGTTTCTGTGGGAGAGGGTTTTGACATCACATTGTGTAATGTAGTGGGCATGTGTGTCCTGACTGGCTGACTCACATGGTGGTAATGCTGTGTAATCACCATGGTTACCCAGCTCCTGATCCACCAGCAGCAGACAACAGGACTGCCACTGATTATGGCTCTGTCCTTCTCATGCAACAGAAGGAGACTGAAAACATCCCCTTGCAGATGTAGGATCTTCATTTCAGCCTGTTTGTTACAGCAGGAAAATAATCCTGCAGCAACAGGAAATTTGAATTATTATGTGGATTATATAATGGATTTTTTTTTATAGGGATTGATACATTTTTCGTAAGGGGAAATCAAGTATGACATTTTATAGTGGAAATTACTAACTTTAGAAGCCTTTTTAAACCTCGAACACACTACAAGTTTGCATTTCCTGCTGTGCAGGAAAATTCTCACCAACAAAAGGAGTGATCAAATTAAGACCCTACATGTCTGCACTTGGCCCCCTCAGGGTTAAGGTGCTTATTATACCTGCCACCCTAAGATGAACTGTTAGTGATGACGTTGGTAGAGTATGTGTTTACCTTCCACAGACAAACTCTGCTTACAGATCATGTTACTCTAATTGTCTTGTTGTGAATGTATGGTACTGTATCCAAATATTGCCCAACAATGGTTTTACAGTAGTTACCATGGAGTAATTTAGATCTACACACCATTGAAAGTAATTATTTGTAATATGTGTGTGTGTGTGTGTGTGTGTGTGTGTTTCCCCCAGGTTGCTGGTTGGTTCTCCCTGGAGTGGATACAACCAGGACAGGAAAGGAGACGTCTACAAGTGTGAGATCAGAGGGGCCAGTTCAGGATGTCAGAGACTCAACCTGCAGAGTAAGACAGCTCCAGCTATTTTCTATAAACAACTGTCATTCTTTTAGCAATCCTTGTGTGACTCATATAGCGTTATCTTGTGTTTTACCATAGCATTCCTTTAAATCTATTTGAATCCTGTCAAATCTGTCTGTAAGTCAGAATGATGCACACAGTAGTCAGGATGGGAGTTTGTTCAGAGTTGCAAGATCTCATTGAACACAATGTGCTCATTTAGTGTTTTAATGAATGTTAGTAAGCCTCTGTAATTACACAATGAGCATGTATTCAATAACACTTTACATTAAAGTGTTTTTCTTATTACAGCGTAATTATTCCTGTAAGTACAGTGTACTAACTGTTCTTCCTTTCCTTTACAGACTCAGTCAGCATATCAACAGTGAGTAATGTCAATGTCAACATGAGCCTGGGGCTGACCCTAACCCGTACAGCTACAGAAGATACATTTATGGTAAGCAGATTTTACATCACTACTTCTGTACAACTGTAGAACTACCCTAGCTACCCTAACCCTAGCTACCCTAACCATAGCTACCCTAACCCTAGACACCCTAACCCTAGACACCCTAACCCTAACCCTAGCTACCCTAACCCTAGACACCCTAACCCTAGATACCCTAGCTACCCTAACCCTAGCTACCCTAACCCTAGATACCCTAACCCTAGATACCCTAGCTACCCTAACCCTAGCTACCCTAACCCTAGATACCCTAGCTACCCTAAACATAGCTACCCTAACCCTAGCTACCCTAACCCTAGATAACCTAACCCTAGCTATCCTAATCCTAGCTACCCTAAACCTAGATACCCTAACCCCTAGCTACCATAACCCTAGCTACCCTAACCCTAGGTACCCTAACCATAGCTACCATAACCCTAGGTATCCTAACCCTAGACACCCTAACCCTAGACACCCTAACCCTAACCCTAGCTACCCTAACCCTAGACACCCTAACCCTAGATACCCTAGCTACCCTAACCCTAGCTACCCTAACCCTAGATACCCTAACCCTAGATACCCTAGCTACCCTAACCCTAGCTACCCTAACCCTAGATACCCTAGCTACCCTAAACATAGCTACCCTAACCCTAGCTACCCTAACCCTAGATAACCTAACCCTAGCTATCCTAATCCTAGCTACCCTAAACCTAGATACCCTAACCCCTAGCTACCATAACCCTAGCTACCCTAACCCTAGGTACCCTAACCATAGCTACCATAACCCTAGGTATCCTAACCCTAGCTACCATAACCCTAGCTACCCTAACCCTAGGTACCCTAACCATAGCTACCATAACCCTAGCTACCCTAACCCTAACTACCCCAATCCTAGGTATCCTAACCCTAGCTACCCTAACCCTAGATTCCCTAACCCTAGCTACCCTAACCCTAGGTACCCTAACCCCAGATACCCTAACCTTAGGTACCCTAACCCTAGCTACCCTAACCCTAGCTACCCTAACCCTAGATACCCTAACCCTAGCTACAATAACCCTAGGTACCCTTACCCTAACTACCCTAACCCTAGGTGCCCTAACCCTAGCTACCCTAACCCTAGATACCCTAACCCTAAGTACCCTAACCCTAGATACCTTAACCCTAACTACTTTAACCTTAGCTACCCTAACCCTAGCTACCCTAACCCTAGATACCCTAGCTACCCTAACCCTGGATACCCTAACCCTAACTACCCTAACAATAGCTACCCTAACCCTAGGTACCCTTACCCTAGCTACCCTAACCCTAGCCCGCACGGTCACAAGGGAAATGTATTCATGGTAAGCAGATTTAACCTACAGTTGAAGTCGGAAGTATACATACACCTTAGCCAAATACATTTAAACTCAGTTTTTCACAATTCCTGACATTTAATCCTAGTAAAAATTCCCTGTCTTAGGTCAGTTAGGATCACCACTTTATTTTAAGAATGTGAAATGTCAGAATAATAGTAGAGAAAATGATTTATTTCAGCTTTTATTTCTTTCATCACATTCCCAGTGGGTCAGAAGTTTACATACACTCAATTAGTATTTGGTAGCATTGCCTTTAAATTGTTTAACTTGAGTCAAACGTTTCAGGTAGCCTTCCACAAACTTCTCCCAATAAGTTGGGTGAATTTTTACTCATTCCTCCTGACAGAGCTGGTGTAGCTGAGTCAGGTGTGTAGGCCTCCTTGCTACCTTGCTAGATGGATACACGCTTTTTCAGTTCTGCCCTCAATTTTTCTATAGGATTGAGGTCAGGGCTTTGTGATGGCCACTCCAATACCTTGACTTTGTTGTCCTTAATCCATTTTGCCACAACTTTGGAAGTATGCTTCGGGTCATTGTCCATTTGGAAGACCCATTTGCGGTCAGTGCACCAGTGCACCAGTCCCTCCTGCAGCAAAGCACCCCCACAACATGATGCTGCCACCCCCGTGCTTCACGGTTGGGATGGTGTTCTTCAGCTTGCAAGCCTCCCTCTTTTTCCTCCAAACATAACGATGCTCATTATGGCCAAACAGTTCTATTTTTGTTTCATCAGACCAGAGGATATTTCTCCAGAAAGTACGATCTTTTTTTGTTTTGGTTTTGGAGCAGTGGCTTCTTCCTTGCTGACCGTTCTTTCAGGTTATGTCGATATAGGACTCGTTTTACTGTGGATATAGATACTTTTGTACCTGCTTCCTCCAGCATCTTCACAAGGTCCTTTGCTGTTGTTCTGGGATTGATTTGCACTTTTCACACCAAAGTACGTTCATCTCTAGGAGACAGAACGCGTCTCCTTCCTGAGCGATATGACGGCTGCGTGGTCCCATGGTGTTTCTACTGGCGTACTATTGTTTGTACTGATGAACGTGATACCTTCAGGCATTTGGAAATTGCTCCCAAGGATGAACCAGACTTGTGGAGGTCTACCATTTTTTTTCTTAGGTCTTGGCTGATTTCTTTAGATTTTCCCATGATGTCAAGCAAAGAGGCACTGAGTTTGAAGGTAGACCTTGGAATACATCCACAGGTACACCTTCAATTGACTCAAATGATGTAAATTAGCCTATCAGAAGCTTAGCCTATAAGAAGCTTCTGGAATTTTCCAAGCTGTTTAAAGGCACAGTCAACTTAGTGTATGTAAACTTCTGACCCACTGGAATTGTGATCCAGTGAATTCTAAGTTAAATAATCTGTTTGTTAACAATTGCTGGAAAAATTACTTGTGTCATGCACAAAGTAGCTGTCCTAACCGACTTGCCAAAACTATAGTTTGTTAACAAGAAATTTGTGGAGTGGTTGAAAAACAAGTTTTAATGACTCCAACCTAAGTGTATGTAAACTTCCGACTTCAACTGTATATCTGATTGTACAGCTGGAAAGCTCCTAGAAGATCAGTTTGGGATTGGCTGATAGTCTAAAGGTTGTTTTGGATGTTTTACCTTCTGTCTCATGCGTCGTCTTGTCTTCTCCTGGTAGACATGTGGACCTCTGTGGGCTCAGAAATGTGGCAGTCAGTATTACTACCCAGGTATCTGTGCAGAAGTCAGCCCTCTCTTCAACCCCCTGTCTTCATTCTCACCTGCCCTTCAGAGTAAGAGTCCACAGTCTTTTTTTCATATGTATCCTTAGAATAAGAGTTCTGTATTGTTTTCACCTTTGATTAAAAGTATAAATTAAGTCCTACTGTATATCATATTTAACGCCCCTTTGTAATTGGAGTTATACATAGCTACCATACAGTACTGATGTTAACTCAATTCTTCTCTTGTCTTTCAAGCTTGTGGTGGTCCCATGGATATTGCTATTGTCTTGGATGGCTCTAACAGTATATATCCCTGGCCACCAGTTGTGGCTTTCCTCAAGAAACTGTTGGAGAACTTGGATATTGGACCTGACAATACTCAGGTAAGTGGGATTACAGTTATCAGTGTATTGTACATTAATTGCTACCTGGGCTCAGGTGTGACTGCCATTTATTTATAGGAATTGTCAAAAGCCGGATGCAATTGACAATGCAGCTTTTAAAGGCAATGTTCCTAGGAGATCTCATTCACGATAAACCATGCATATTTCGTCACAGTTGGAAATTGCCTTTAAAAGCCTGCATTGCCGACAACCCACTGTCGGATTGAATCCTGGCCCAAGTGATTTACATATACAGTATTTGTCCCTATCAGTTTGTTTGTTGACTTTATGTTTGTGCTTTCAGGTAAGTATTATACAGTACGCGGTTGATCCGGCTTTTGAATTCCATCTGGACTCCTACAAAACCAAAGACTCAATCATTGCGGCCGCAGCGAACATACCCCAGATGTCAGGCCTGGAGACTAACACCTTCAGGGCCATTGAATTTGCCAGGTGCGTCTCAGTGAGCAACACTTTCTCTGCCTGCAATGCCAACATTCTCAGTAATTTCCTCTTGTTTTCTGGTAGTCAATGGGTCCTTAGGTGACCGTGACCTCATGTATTCGAAATAAACATATCCTGATTCTGTTGACTCAACATATTTATAAAAAAGACTTGAACAAAAGTATTAGAATCTCTATTTGCAAACTGAAAACCCCCAAAGAGGGGGTTAGAATGGAACACTTGAATAGAATAGAAAGGAATACAACACTTGGAAGAATGGCATTCAGAGGAATCCAACACAATACAATGTGTTCAGAACAAGCGTTTTAGAAGCTCTTTCTTTACATGCTTATTGCTATTGACTTGGGTTTGAGATGGATATTGCTGTTTGACACCTATTGAGTGTGCATCTCAGACAGAAGGCATTCCTGCCTACGAACGGTGCCCGACCTGGAGCTAGCAAGGTGATGGTGGTGGTGACGGATGGAGAGTCTCACGACAAGGGCCTCAAAGACAACGTCATCGGGAAGTGTGAGCAGGAGAAGATCACCCGGTTTGGTATCGCTGTAAGTTTATATCACACTCATTTAGCTTAGCCTTTATATATCTAGGTTTGTCTCTCTTTAGCAAAAGGCACATGGGTATCCGTATATACAGTGTTGAGTGTGAGGCATTAACATTTACTGTTTTATCCCTTTATAACATGCCATTGTTAGATTTTATTAATCATCCCTTTCACTCTAATATAAATCGCCTTAAAATCTATTATTTATTATGTTTCTAGGTCCTTGGGTATTACATAAGGAATGACATCGACACTAAAAACCTGATTGCTGAGATCAAGTCCATCGCCAGTACCCCGACAGACAGGTACTTCTTTAATGTGTCAGCTGAGGAAGCTCTGCTTGAGATCGCTGGAACTCTGGGAGACAGAATCTTCAATATAGAGGGTACACTACTGTTTTCTAAAGCCATTTATTCTGAATTTTTTATAGAGGTCAAATTTGTATCCATAATGAAAGAATATCGACCTGTATACATTCCAACAATATGAATGGACCTTGAAGACATGTTACCTTTTAAGAAGGTAGCAGTCTTACTCTGTACAGGACAGTTAACATAGCCACTAATGTTTTCATTGTGTGTTGTCTCGCGAGACAGGTACTGGGAAAGGGGGGGATTTTCAGATGGAGATGTCCCAAGTGGGCTTCAGTGCCCACCAAACCAAGAAGCCGGTATGTACGGCCTTAGGATACTATCACTCAAACCTCCACATGTATTTCCAACCTGTAAACCACTTTTCAGCACGTTTAAACAGGCCATTCTCTCCCGCTTGTTCTAGAACATGATGATGCTGGGTGCAGTGGGGGCCTATGGCTGGAGTGGTACTGTGGTTCACTACACTCCTCAGAAATCAGACATCTTCCCCAAGACGGCCTTTGAGAACATCCTAGAGGACAGAAACCACAGCTCACTATTAGGTATGTGAGTCTGATATGTTTTACAAGTCAATATTTGCTCCTTTATCTTCATTCTAAGCGGTGCTATGTTATTGTTGGTTTATCATACAGCACCAAGCCATTCTCACACCTCTTGCTTTTACAACAATTTCTAATTTCTAATGTTTATTGGAGCTCAAACTAAATATATCTTGATTTACAGTGTGACTGGCAGAAAGACTACTAGCACTGGATGTTATTACAGATCTGTCCACAATGTTCTGTTTGGCTGTTCCATTCAGGCTACTCTGTGACAACGCTGAATGATGGCAGCACGGAGTACTACGTGGCTGGCGCTCCTCGGTCCAACCACACTGGACAGGTCATAGTGTACATCATCAACAGCAAGGGACAACCCACCGTCATAGACTCCCAGAGAGGAGATCAGGTACGAGGGTGGGACTGGCTGACAGAGAAAAGCATGTACCCTTTTTCTGGTGCTAGATGTCATGGCTTTCTATTATCTCTGTTATGTCTATTATCTCTGTGTGATCTATCATATCTGACTTGTTAATGTTGTTATCCTTTGTTTCTGCTCACTGGCTCTAAAGATACTATGTGTTCCATGTGCTTTCTATTGGGTAGATATGCTCTAAAGATACTGTGTGTTCCATATGCTTTCTATTCTGTAGATAGACTCTGAGGATACTGTGTGTTCCATATGCTTTCTATTCTGTAGATAGGCTCCTACTATGGCAGTGTACTCTGTCCTCTGGACGTGGATAATGATGGTGTGTCTGACATATTGCTGGTCGGTGCTCCCATGTTCATGAATGAACAGAAGAAGGAGACTGGGAAGGTCTATCTCCTCTCTTTCACCAAGGTAAGCCACACATACTGTACTCTACTGTACTGTACTGTACTGTGCTGTACTGCACTGTGCTGTACTGTACTGTACTCTACTGTATTCTACTCTACTCTACTGTGCTCTACTCTACTGTGCTGTACTCTACTGTGCAGTATTGTACTGTACTCTACTGTACTGTAACCTACTGTACTGTAACCTACTGTAGTCTACTGTACTGTACTCTACTGTACTGTAACTTACAGTAGTCTACTGTTCTGTACTCTACTGTACTGAAGCCTACTGTAGTCTACTGTACTGTACTCTACTGTACTGTAACCTACTGTAGTCTACTGTACTGTACTCTACTGTACTGTAACCTACTGTAGTCTACTGTACTGTATTGTACTGTACTCTACTCTACTCTACTCTACTGTACTGTACTGTACTGTACTGTACTGTAACCTACTGTAGTCTACTGTACTGTACTCTGAGATACTCTGAGTTATCTACTGCAGCCCTCATCCTCCACATACAACACCCGTTCTGCCAGTCACATTCTGCCAGTCACAAGGTCCCCAAAGCACACACATCCCTGGGTCACTCGTCTTTTACTGTACTGTAACCTACTGTAGTCTACTGTACTGTAACCTACTGTACTGTAACCTACTGTAGTCTACTGTTCTGTACTCTACTGTACTGTAACCTAATGTAGTCTACTGTACTGTATTCTACTGTACTGTAACCTACTGTAGTCTACTGTACTGTAACCTACTGTACTGTAACCTACTGTAGTCTACTGTTCTGTACTCTACTGTACTGTAACCTAATGTAGTCTACTGTACTGTATTCTACTGTACTGTAACCTACTGTAGTCTACTGTACTGTAACCTAATGTAGTCTACTGTACTGTATTCTACTGTACTGTAACCTACTGTACTCTACTGTACTGTAACCTAATGTAGTCTACTGTACTGTATTCTACTGTACTGTAACCTACTGTAGTCTACTGTACTGTAACCTACTGTAGTCTACTGTACTGTACTCTACTATACTGTAACCTAATGTAGTCTACTGTACTGTACTCTACTGTACTGTAACCTACTGTAGTCTACTGTACTGTACTGTAGTGTACTGTACTGTATTCTACTGTACTGTAACCTACTGTAGTCTACTGTACTGTAACCTACTGTACTGTACTGTACTCTACTCTACTGTACTGTAACCTACTGTAGTCTACTGTACTGTATTCTACTGTACTGTAACCTACTGTAGTCTACTGTACTGTAACCTACTGTAGTCTACTGTACTGTACTCTATTGTACTGTAACCTACTGTAGTCTACTGTACTGTATTCTACTGTACAATACTATACTCTACTGTACTGTAATCTACTGTAGTCTACTGTACTGTATTCTACTGTACAATACTATACTCTACTGTACTGTAACCTACTGTAGTCTACTGTACTGTATTTTACTGTACTGTAACCTACTGTAGTCTACTGTACTGTATTCTACTGTACAATACTATACTCTACTATACTGTAACCTACTGTAGTCTACTATATGTACTGTACTCTACTCTACTATACTGTACTCTACTCTACGGTATTGTAACCTACTGTAGTCTACTATATGTACTGTACTCTACTCTACGGTACTGTAACCTACTGTAGTCTACTATATGTACTCTACTCTACTCTACTCTACTGGACTCTACTCTACTATACTGTACTCTATTCTGCTGTACTGTAACCTACTGTAGTTTACTATATGTGCTGTACTGTACTCTACTATACTGTACTGTACTCTACTATACTGTACTATATTCTACTGTACTGTAACCTACTGTAGTCTACTATATGTACTGTACTCTACTATACTGTACTCTACTCTACTGTACTTTAACCTACTGTAGTCTACTATATGTACTGTACTGTACTCAACTCTACTATACTGTACTCTACTCTACTATACTGTACTCTATTCTACTGTACTGTAACCTACTGTAGTCTACTATATGTACTGTACTCTACTCTACTATACTGTAACCTACCCTACTGTACTGTAACCTACTATAGTCTACTATATGTACTGTACTCTACTATACTGTACTCTATTCTACTGTACTGTAACCTACTCCCAAAGCTTTCTCATGACAATGCCCGGCACATCTTCCTGAAGCCTTTCATCTCTTTTTTGAGGGCAGACCCAATACTGTACATTTCATCGAATGGTTTAAATTTGGTTTACACACCGCAACTTCTGAGCACAGTGGTTCAGGACATTTTGAAAGAGATCATCCTAAGCACACTTACAATATATTCGACATGAATTATTTTGCATTGGTTTTTCTAGGGCATCCTAAGTGACCAGGGGATCCTGAAGGGTCCGTCCCCGGCGGACAACGCTCGTTTCGGGATGTCCATCTCAGCGGTGCCTGACCTCAACATGGATGGTTACAGTGATGTAGTGGTGGGAGCCCCGCTGGAAGACAACAACAGGGGCGTCATTTATGTCTTCAACGGGGACAAGAAGAAACTGAGGACACAGTGTTCTCAGGTAGCCACAGGACTCAACACTGTCCTCTGAATATAGACCTGCCAATGATGCAGATGGTGCTCAGGCTGTTAGAATTCAGCCAACGGGAGCATTTGATGTGAGATCATGTTTTATCCTTGTTCATTTCAGAAAATCCTGGGCTCCAAGCTGGACCCTGCATTGAAGTATTTTGGGAGGTCCCTAGACGCCAACTCCGACCTAAACGATGACACCATCCCAGATGTATCAGTGGGGGCTTATGGGAAGGTGGTCCAGCTTTGGTGAGATTTGCTAGTTTCTTATTTTCTTTGTTTTAACCCTGTTCCACCCCTCCTCTTCAGAGGTCAACTATATAATTTTGTTTCCCACAATTCCAACACGTCCCACTCAAGTTAAGTGTTTACTTGATATCAACAAATTGCCAGCTGTTCTTAGCAGCTGGCCAACTTATTTTGGGTGACAGTAACTCTAAACCAAACCAATGGAATTACAGTAGGTTGTGAGAGAAACATCCAATACTTGTCTCCTCAAGTTTTAGTTGACTGAGGGAGATGTGCTGTCTCATGGACAGCTTGGTCTTAACTGTGTAAACTAATTGAGTGTTGTTAACTCGTCCCACTCCATATGGAGAGCAGAACAGCTAGCTGGAATACTATGCTGTCCATTCCCCGCTGGGTCTGACACTGCTGCTAACCACTTCTACATAGCTGCTGATGTCCATTATATCATTATTTAAAGAATTAATCAGCCAGTCAGTCACCCAATTAATCAATAAATGAATGAATGAATCAACCAATCTAAAGTTGACTCATACAGTATGACTTAATGATTATGATTATGACAAGAATACTCAGTAGACTGTTCCTCTCCCAGGTCTCGAGGTCTGGCCGTGGTGACAGCGAGGGCGACCTTTAACCCTGACATGGTCAACATCCTGAGTAAGACGTGCACGGCCAGTGGGAAGCTGGTGTCCTGCTTCAATACCATTGTCTGTTTCAGCGCAACCTTCAGGCCCAAGATACCTGTAGGACCTGTGGGTGAGCCCTGCTTTCCTGTGTCAATCTATCTCTCTCTCTTTCTCCTTCTCTTCCACTTCCTCTCTCTCCCCTCTCTCTCTCTCTCCCTCTCTCCTTCTCTTGCTCTGTCTCTCTCCCTTTCCTTCCCCTCTCTCTCTCTCCCTTCCCCTATCTCTCTCTTCCTTCCCCTATCTCTCCCTTTCCTTCCCCTCTCTCTCTCCCTTCCCCTATCTCTCTCTTCCTTCCCCTCTCCACAGGGTCACTGTCATATCAGTGGTCACGTTCAGTATTACAGGGGCTTCTCACATCATAGCAATGGTCTTAGCGCCCTCTAATTGTGTCTTGTTGCCTCTGGTACGTCTCACCTCAGCTCTCAGGTACAAGCTGACCCTGGATGCTGATCTCCAGTCGTCTCGTGTCACCTCCAGAGGTCAGTTCAGTAACTCGGAGAGAGTCCTGCAGAAAGACATCAGGGTTTCCACCAGGGAGGTCTGTGACACCTATGAGGTCTTTGTTCAGGTAAAGATAGATAATATGAAATGGTTTGATGATGATTTGCTGAATGAAGTGTATTGGGTTTTCTTCCTTTATCAGGAAGAATTATTGAATTACTGTGTTCATTTTGAATAGAGGAAGCATCCTTTCAACAACACTTAAAGGGGCAATCCGCAGTTGAGACAATAACAAAGCATAACCACTCTCAAATTCATAGACAGAACTATGGATGCAAGGACTGACCATCCATGATATAAAATTATAGTTTTAACCATGTTTTGAGGCTATACAGTTTTTGTTCACATTTACATTGTTTACAAACATTGAAGTAAAACAAGCTTATATTTTGGGTTCTGATGGTGTATGACAGTTGAACTAAGCTCATGAGGCATTTATAAGTTATATTCTTCAAGAATCAATGGGTACATATCATTAATATATCAATCTCTTTAAAAATAAATATATTATTATTTGAGGAACATTGCCAAGACTAATATTTACATGTATGTATAAACATTAAAAAGGATATAAAGTACACTACCTTGATGTATTCTCATGTGGTTTTCCTTATACAATTCTGATCATGTTACTGATCCTGCAGAGAATTAGCTATGTACTGTATGTAGCTAAAATCTTGTACGATGTTTGTTGTGTTGCACATGTTCCCAGTCAAATGAATTAAACAAATCAAATAAATCCTATCTTATTGTCTGACAGGAGGCCCCTGATTTTGTGAGCTCCATCGGTCTGCGTGTGGACATCGCTCTGCATGACCCAGACTCCAGTCCTGTTCTAGATGTCCTCCGTCCTACCTCATGGGAGTTCTTTGTGAGTTTCAATAATATGTGATAGAGTATACAGTACCAGTCTAAAGTTTGGACACCTACTCATTACAGGGTTTTTCTTTATTTTTACTATGTTCTACATTGTATAATAATAGTGAAGAAATAACACATATAGAATAATGTAGTAAACAAAAAAGTGTTAAACAAATCAAAACATTTTATATTTGAGATTCTTCAAAGTGCCACCATTTGCCTTGATGACAGCTTTTCACGCTCTTGGCAGTTGCTTGCAGTTTGTTTAGGTGTCTATTAATAGTAGTATCTGTGCTTTATGTGTTAGTGCATCTCCTTTTTGATGTTATTAGGAATGAAGATCTTGTAGTTTTACACTATGATTTTATAACATAGGGTCATGAGGAAAGTTGAACTGGAATGTGGACATGATCCAGGGTTGAGGCTAGGGTTAGGGCTAGGGTTGTGGTTGAGGCTAGGGTTAGGGTTAGGGTTAGGGTTGTGGTTGAGGCTAGGGTTAGGGTTGTGGTTGAGGCTAGGGTTAGGGTTGTGGTTGAGGCTAGGGTTAGGGCTAGGGTTGTAGTTGAGGCTAGGGTTAGGATTAGGGTTAGCGTTGTGGTTGAGGCTAGGGTAAGGGTTGTGGTTGAGGGTAAGGGTTGTGGTTGTGGTTGAGGGTAAGGGTTGTGGTTGAGGCTAGGGTTAGGGTTGAGGCTAGGGTTAGGGTTGAGGCTAGGGTTAGGGTTGAGGCTAGGTTAGGGCTGTTGCTGAGGCTAGGGTTAGGGCTAGGCCAGGCTGAGGCTAGGGTAAGGGCTGTGGCTGAGGCTAGGGTTAGGGCCAGGCTGTGGCTGAGGCCAGGGTTAGGGCTGTGGCTGAGGCCAGGTTAGGGCTGAGGCTTAGGCCAGGGTGTGGTTAAGGCCAGGTTAGGGCCAGGTTGAGGCCAGGTTAGGGCCAGGCTGTGGCTGAGGCCAGGTTAAGGCCAGGCTAGGCCAGTGGCTGAGGCCAGGGCTAGGGCCAGGCTGAGGCCAGGCTTAGGGCCAGGGTTAGGCTAGGGCTGTGGCTGAGGCCAGGGTTAGGGCTGTGGCTGAGGCCAGGGTTAGGGCTAGGCTGTGGCTGAGGCCAGGGTTAAGGCTAGGTTAGGGCTGTGGTTGAGGCCAGGGTTAGGGCCAGGGCTGAGGCTTAGGGCCAGGGCTAGGGCTGTGGCTGAGGCCAGGGTTAGGGCTAGGCTAGGTTTGTGGTTGAGGCTAGGGTTACGGGCTTGGGTTAGGGTTGTGGTTGAGGCTAGGGTTAGGGTTGAGGCTAGGGTTAGGGTTGTTGTTGAGGCTAGGGTTAGGGTTGTTGTTGAGGCTAGGGTTAGGGCTAGGGTTGTGGTTGAGGCTAGGGTAAGGGTTGTGGTTGAGGCTAGGGTTAGGGCTAGGGTTGTGGTTGAGGCTAGGGTTAGGGTTGTGGTTGAGGCTAGGGTTAGGCTGAGGCTTAGGCCAGGGCTGTGTAAGGCCAGGTTAGGGCTGTGGCTGAGGCCAGGTTAGGCCAGGGCTGTGGCTGAGGCCAGGCTAAGGCTAGGTTAGGGCTGTGGCTGAGGCCAGGGTTAGGCTAGGGCTGAGGCTTAGGCCAGGCTAGGCCAGGCTAGGGCTGTGGCTGAGGCTAGGTTAGGGCTGTGGTTGAGGCTAGGGTTAGGGCTAGGCCAGGCTGAGGCTAGGCAGGCTAGGGCTGAGGCTTAGGCCAGGTTAGGGCTAGGGTTGTGGTTGAGGCTAGGGTTAGGGCTAGGGTTAGGTTTGTGGTTGAGGCTAGGGTTACGGGCTTGGGTTAGGGTTGTGGTTGAGGCTAGGGTTAGGGCTAGGGTTGTGGTTGAGGCTAGGGTAAGGGTTGTGGTTGAGGCTAGGGTTAGGCTAGGGTTGTGGCTGAGGCTAGGGTTAGGTTAGGGCTGTGGTTGAGGCTAGGGTTAGGCTGAGGCTTAGGCCAGGGCTGTGGTTAAGGCCAGGTTAGGGTTGTGGTTGAGGCCAGGGCTAGGGCCAGGCTGTGGCTGAGGCCAGGTTAAGGCTAGGGCTAGGGCTGTGGCTGAGGCCAGGGTTAGGAGCCAGGCTGAGGCTTAGGCCAGGGGCTAGGCCAGGCTGTGGTTGAGGCTAGGGTTAGGGTTGTGGTTGAGGCTAGGGTTAGGGCTAGGGTTGTGGTTGAGGCTAGGGTTAAGGCTAGGGTTAGGGTTGTGGTTGAGGCTAGGGTTAGGGCTAGGGTTGAGGCTTAGGGCTAGGGTTAGGGCTAGGGTTGTGGCTAGGGTTAGGGCTAGGGTTAGGTTTGTGGTTGAGGCTAGGGTTACGGGCTTGGGTTAGGGTTGTGGTTGAGGCTAGGGTTAGGGCTAGGGTTAGGGTTTTGGTTGAGGCTAGGGTTAGGGCTAAGGTTAGGGTTGTGGTTGAGGCTAGGGTTAGGGTTAGAGTTGTGGTTGAGGCTAGGGTTAGGGCTAGGGTTAGGGTTGTGGTTGAGGCTAGGGTTTAGGGTTGAACTGGGACATGGACATGAAGCTAGGGTTAGAGTTGAACTGGGTTAGGGTTAGTGTTGAACTGGGATAGGGCACCACGTCTGAATTCCCAATTCAACCCCTAAACAGAATGTCATATGAACTCTTAACACAGATCCCATTCTCCAAAGACTGTGGCTCTGACGAGCTGTGTGAGAGTGACCTGCTCTTGAACGTCAAGAAAGGAGAGATGATTCCCAGGTGAGATCGGACACTCTCAATCCAGCATAGTAAATCCATACTGAACACTGCGCTCAATGGTGCAGGCTACCCTAAACCTAAATCAATTCAATTCAAATGGCCTTTATTGTCATAGGGGAAACGTGTGTTTACAATGCCAAAGCATGTGAAACACAACAAACAAAAGTGAAATAAGCAATCAGAAATGAACACTCCCTATAAGATCTAATGAATAACAGACACAGTATTCCAAAATGTTTTTCTGTGTGACCGAACAAATAAATAATTTTCTGTTCTGCTTGTCTGCTTTAGTGGGAATACACTTCCTCTATAAAGCCTTGCTGGTTAAAGAAAATAAATTCAGATTATTTCATAAATTGAAAGACAGAGGCCAGGATTCAAACACACCACAATGTAGCAACATTGCACTGAACTTGACTTTTAAAATCAATTTCCCTGACATGATAGATGTCGGCTCAAACATAATTACCTTTAACAGTTAAGTGCAGTGCGATTTGTTTGAATCCCAGCGAGTCATTATGGTACAGACGTGCAGTACAGACGTGCAGTACAGACAGACAGACCTTGGCTAGTCAGAGGGGTAGCATGATATATTTTCACTGCTCCAGTTAATGGTGACACAGTTAAAGGATTCCTCATCATATCATAGTATCTTCATTATAAAGCACTAGAACAATCCCACCCCATCATAATATAGTATCTTCATTATAAAGCACTGGAACAATCCCACCCCATCATAATATAGTATCTTCATTATAAAGCACTGGAACAATCCCACCCCATCATAATATAGTGTCTTCATTATAAAGCACTAGAACAATCCCACCCCATCATAATATAGTATCTTCATTATAAAGCACTAGAACAATCCCACCCCATCATAATATAGTATCTTCATTATAAAGCACTAGAACAATCCCACCCCATCATAATATAGTATCTTCATTATAAAGCACTGGAACAATCCCACCCCATCATAATATAGTATCTTCATTATAAAGCACTGGAACAATCCCACCCCATCATAATATAGTATCTTCATTATAAAGCACTAGAACAATCCCACCCCATCATATCATAGTATCTTCATTATAAAGCACTGGAACAATCCCACCCCATCATATCATAGTATCTTCATTATAAAGCACTGGAACAATCCCACCCCATCATATCATAGTATCTTCATTATAAAGCACTGGAACAATCCCACCCCATCATATCATAGTATCTTCATTATAAAGCACTGGAACAATCCCACCCCATCATAATATAGTATCTTCATTATAAAGCACTGGAACAATCCCACTCACGTACTGCAGGTATATTTTAACATTCTCTTACCCTCTCTGTATTGTTTTGAGTAAAATTAGTGTTGTGTTTTGCAGCTCATCTAAGATGTTGGTCAGCTTTAAGAACAAGAGGCTGTCCTTCATTGTGTCTGTGACCAACAAGAAGGAGAATGCGTACAACACCCGAGTCATGGCCACATACTCCAAAAACCTCTTCTACGCCTCCATCACTCCTCCAGTATGGATCAGCCTCTTTGATTTTTAGCATGACACCCACTATGGGATGACTATTTGGATTTTTATCAGTAAACATTCCCTAACATTGTGGAATTCATTTCAGAGTGATGAAACAGAGGTGAAGTGTAGCTCCACCCGAGAGACTCGTAGCCTCTCGTGCCAGGTGGGATACCCAGCTTTAAGGAAGAACCAGGAGGTAAGACCTGACGACAAACAGAAAAACTATGGGCGTGTGTGTAGGTCTCTCTCTCTCTGTCAGCCAGGGTTGTCGTTTCCTAAACAATACACATCTGTTCCCTGCAGGTGACATTCGTAATCAACTTTGACTTCAATCTGAATCAACTGCAGACCGAAGCCGACGTGAGCTTTGAAGCTCTAAGGTAGGATCACACAGAACTTGCTTGTTTGTTGATCACATAGTAATCTCTCTTAGGCCTATGGATCTTCTGTTACATGACTGATTGATTGATTGATTACATGTGCTTATTACAGTGACAGCACAGAGGTGAACCCCTCAGACAACCAAGCCTCTATCTCCATCCCTGTCCATTATGATTCAGAGATCTCCCTCTCCAGGGAAGAAAATCTCAATTTCTACGTGGTTGACATGGACAATGAGGTGAAGACCACAGTGAATACTTTCAATGACATCGGCCCTGAGTTCAAATTCTCTCTGAAGGTGAGAAATCATGCACACACAGGTACACAGTCATTCTGTGTCAGTCAGTCTGTGGTAAAATACTTCCCCCTTGTGGTAGAAATGGTAAGACAAGTGTTTTCTCTTCTGTTCAGGTTTCTACAGGGAATTTCCCAGTGAATGTTGCCTACCTCACAGTCTCACTGCCCAGCGATACAGCAGGTGGCAACCCATTACTGTATGTGACAGGAGTCAACACTGCACCTGTGAGTAAAAATAACCAGTCAACCTGTCTCTAAATAACTAGGCACGGCCCAGGGTTGCTGGTTCAAATCCCAGGTTTGATGGGGAGAATCTGGTAAGAATGACCTTTCTGATGGACTTAGTTATATTTTAAACATATTGACTGTGGCCCTCTTGTTGTTCTGCAGGCTGGAGATGTTAGCTGTGAAGTAACCAGCCTCGTCAATCCTCTGAAGATCAGTGAGAAGCCTTACACACCATCCTTCTCCAAGGAGAACCTCATGGGCACAGAGGAGCTGGTGCGTTTGTGTGTGCACTCCTGTGTGCATTTTTTGTGACAGAGAGAGACAAAGATAGGTTCAAAGCTTTACATCTAATGATCTCCTCTAAATGCATATCAGGGTCATTCCTACGATGGTTCACAGTTTCACAACTAATGATCTCCTCTGAATGCATATCAGGGTCATTCCTACGATGGTTCACAGTTTTACAACTAATGATCTCCTCTGAATGCATATCTGGGTCATTCATACGATGGTTCACAGTTTCACAACTAATGATCTCCTCTGAATGCATATCTGGGTCATTCATACGATGGTTCACAGTTTCACAACTAATGATCTCCTCTGAATGCATATCTGGGTCATTCATACGATGCGGTGCCTTTTGGAATTCACAACTTTTGAGGAAAAAAGTATATATATTTAAAAGGAAAATAGCATTCTAATCAGAAAAAATGACATATTGAAAAACATATTGGTCAAGCTCAGGCACTTATTTATTTTTTCAGGTTTTTTTTCAACCTGTCAGGTGCATAATCCTAACAGGGTGAACAAATCAAATCAAAATCAAATGGTATTGGTTACATACACATATTTAGTAGATGTTATTGTGGGTGTAGCGAAATGCTTGTGTTCCTAGCTCCAACATTGCAGTAATATCTAACAATTCACAACAATACACGCAAATCTAAAAGTAATAGAATGGAATTAAGAAATATATACATTTTAGGATGAGCAATATCGGAGTGGCATTGTCTAAAATACAGTATATACATATGAAATGAGTAAAGCAGTATGTAACATTATTAAAGTGACTAGTGTTCCATTATTAATGTGGCCAGTGATTCTATGTACTGTACATAAGGCAGCAGCCTCTAAGGTGCAGGGTTGAGTTACCAGGTGGTAGCCGGCTAGTGATGGCCAAGAAATAACACACAAAAAAAAATACTGCAAAGTTGCTTAGGCGCTAGAAGCAGTGCTGCCATGTCTGTCGACGCCATCTTTGTTCAAATTAGCAATAGCTCTGTGAGCAAGAAAGTTTGAGCTAGCATAATGTTGAACACTTGAACAGGATTTTAACTTCTCTATCAAACATATTTTAACATTTAGAAATTTGGTAGATTTTTCTCTAGGATTTAGACTAACAACATGAAATATGGATGAATAGATAAATAAATATAAACACTCAGCTTTATCTTTGCACCATTGTTTTACCACCAAAGAAATAACTCTTCCTGAATGTGGTGTCATTGTAGGAAGGGTTTGTTTTCTTAAATGGAGAATTATAACAAACTAACAGGGTGGAAAGGGATATCAGGGACACAGAAAATCTTAAATAAAATAATAATAAATACAATAATCATGAAGAAAAAAAAAGTATTGATGAGAGAGTATTTAACTAGGGCTATAAAATAATGAAGAAAGATTTTAATTATGTTATTATTTTAAGGCTTATATTTATTGTGGAAGTTGATGAATAACACACGGGGACATGGCAAAAAAACACCTACATCCACTGAAACAAAGTGTTCAAAATGCAGAAAATTCCCTTTCAAGATCCATATTTTTGTGTTTTTAAGGTAAAGGACACCTGACCTTATATTTAAAGCCTTTTGTACTCCACATTTTACACTAAATAAGAAGGAATATTTCCTGGGGACAGAAAAGGCACCGCATGGTAGGAATGACCCATCTATTGTTTTCGGATTCTTCCAGAACTGTAAGACAGCCAAGTGCCAGTCTATGAAATGTGTCCTGAAAGACATGGGGATGATGAGCGATTTCTTTGTGAACGTGACCACACGGATATGGAACGGTACCTTTGCTGCTGTAAGTATAGATAGACAAATGAATCTGTTCCTCATCATTTACATGCTTGCTTCTCCTCCTCTTTAATGGTGTCCAGACATCACCTCATTAATCCTCCTCTTGTGTTGTCTCTGAGCAGTCCTCATTCCAGTCCACTGTGCTGACTGTGAGCACAGAGATAGAGACCTCCCAACCTGAACTGCTGGTCATCTCTCACAAGCACCTGACGGTACTGGACTAATACATACAATACTTTTCAATACACCCTAATGTTATATCTCTGATATCCAGGCAGTTTGTTGATTTGTACAAGTTGAATGTGTTTACTCTGCCCTCTTCTGAATCTTAGATGACCAGCATATTAACAGCTACACTCCTTGTGTTGCCTGACTGCTGGTGTGAAACATCCTGTCTTCTCCTGGACCCTGTCTCCTGAACACTGTCATCTGTCTCCTGAACACTTGTCATCTGTGTCCTGAACACTGTCATCTGTCCCCTGAACACTGTCATCTGTCTCCTGTCCCCTGAACACTGTCATCTGTCTCCTGTCCTGTCTGTAGGTTGGCGTCACCATCAGTAAACCAGGGGTGAAAGGGGAGGTCCCTGTAGGCGTTATTGTGGGCAGTGTGATTGGAGGCCTGCTTCTATTAGCTCTCGCCATTGGCCTGCTTTGGAAGGTATGTGCCAGTCTTTTGCACTTTTTGATGTAAAACTCTCTTATACTGAACTACTGAAAAATAGCAGATGCTCTGAGCTATCCTACCAAGACCAGCTATCCTTACCTCTATCACGCCAGTATCCCTCCACATTGTAAATATGGTATTAGAACTGACCCTGTATATACAGCGCTCTCCGTAATTATTCGGACAGTGAAGCATTTTTTCTTATTTTGTCTCTATACTCCAAAGGTTTGAATTTGCCTGCACTTTAACCTCATGGTCGTTTGATTTAAAATCCAAACTTTTGGAGTATAGAGCCAAGATTCTTTAAAAATGCTTCACTGTCTCAATTATTATGGAGGGCACCGTAGCTTCTTACTTTATAGTGTTCTTCTCATTGCTTAGCCTGTGTTTTTGTTCTACCTTGTTATTTTTAGTGTTACATTGATATTGATTACTGCATTGTTGGGTTTGGAGCTTGAAAGAAAGGCATTTCACTGTACTTGTGCAGGTGCCATTAAAAACGTGAAACATGAAATACTCCTACGTCATCTCTTATTCTGCCTTCACGTATTCTGTTTGTCTCCCTCTGTCTCTCCTCCCAGTTTGGTTTCTTCAGGAGAAAGTACCAGCAGCTGATGAAAAACACTGATGAAGACCAGGCGGAAACCGAGGGTCTGCAGGAGAACGCAGCAGCGTGAGAACCAGGCGCAGGAAAGAAACCAACTTAGAAACCACAATGTGCCAACAGACTGAGAACACAATGGCCAAAGACCACAACCACACACAAACTGAACAAACATGATTTGTACATACATATTGAGCAAATGGCTTGTTAGTGGAAGGGCCTGTCTGTGTGGTGGCTTTAACATGGTTTTGGTTGTGGAGTGAACGAATGCTTGGAGTGAACAGAAACACATTGTTTGAGCATGTTAGAGAGTGCGTTTTGATTGGGACCAAAGAGATAACAGATTTAACAGAGGTAACATGATTCTCTAACCACCAAACACATCCAAGCGAAGACCCCGTTATGTCGGCCATCTTGGATCCTCCAAGGGAAGTTATTTATCTACAATGCATTTTTGCTGGCTGAATTCATACTTCAGTACTGGTATTCCTTTTTATATATGTTCACGGAATTGTTGCTTTTAAGTCAAAGGCCTATTGTTGAGTAAGAAGCTTGTGTATAGTAATTTGTCATATCAATTGATGTTATTGATATCAATTGTTGAAAAGCACAGTAGTATACTGTAAATAGCCTTTCAAATGGATATGGACAATAGTTTACACATGAGAGATTATGGACAGTCCGCATGTTATCATATGCTAGCATTGACGTTCTTGGTGCTTTACATTGCAGTGGGAGGGGTTTGGCATTATGTTGATGCCGAGGCATCCTTATTTGTGAAAGAGAAATTTACTTGAAGATCAGAATAATAACAGAACATCAACAACCCATCGTTTTCTACTTTCACTGAGGCACTTCCTGGCTTTGAGTATCTCAGTCACTGTTTTACAGAGACAACGCTGTATAATTACCCCAGCCATACAACTGTCTTGGGAGACACTGTGAAGATACTGTCTTTAGAATATACACTGTGTAAAAATTTATTCATTGTACTATTTGTAAAAATGTAGTGATATTAATCAGAGAAAGGCAGTTATTGAATGTGTAGAAAATGTGTATATTTATTGTGTGGTTTCTATATGAAATATGTATCATACAAATACTTTATTATCAATAGATTAAACATAACACTTAAACAAGTGTTTTACTTATTCCCTACACTGCTATGGTGAAAATGCAATATTAGAAGCACTTACCGGTTAATCTCATGATTGAGAGATTGAGAGAAATCTCATGATTGAGAGAAACAACAGCAACTAATTCATTGTAGGATACAGACAGTAGCAAAGACTTAACTCTCTGAGATAATGTTTATGAGATATTTTTGCACTGATATTTTTCCAGGTGTATTTTCAAAGGGTACATACCACTTCCTTCATTACGATTTTCTAGCATTCATTTTTTTTATGACAATATTATTGTGTTCATTGAAACTTTGGATTTTCAAAGTGTTGTAAATATGCTGATGGGGAACTTTATTTCATTAAAACTTTACGTACATAAAGGTGTGAATGTCTTCATTTTTGTATTGTTATGGACAGCTTTAGATTTACTGGTCCTGTATGTGATCTAATATTTGTCATAGAAAAGCTCCTAGATGAGGTCAGAGGTCAACTCTGTCCTGTCCACTGGCACTCCTTGTTCTCTTTCCAACAGGACTTGTCAGCTTCATACACCTCCTACCAAAGACAGAAAAAATTCCCCAGTATTAGCTTCCCGTGGAATTAATGCTGCGTTCATAACCAAGTGGAAGGTCTGAATTACCCGTTGAGAATTCGGAAATAGCAGTTGGCTGCATTCATGTGCTTTGAACTCATTGAGAAACACTGATTGGCTAATGGCCAACAAGCTGTGTCAACCTTAAACTACAGATATCATGATTTTAAACAAATTATAATGTTAAAAAAACATTATTAGATTGCTTTTTATGACTAAATGTTTTGTTGTTACATTTAACTGCCAAAAATGCTGTTATAGAGGTAATTTCCTTAGTAGGTCCTGTCAGAGGTCAGCATGTAGGAGAAGTCTGTGATCAGGATGATAGAAGTTACCCACTAGTAATTACCAGTTGGAGGGGCGTTCAATTCAATTATTCCCAGTCCTATGTGGTAAATACCACCTTCTCACTTGGTTATGAATTCAGCATAATAAATCAAACTGTGTCAGACAGGCTTCAGACAGGCTCTGGAGCTGTGTGACTGTCACTTGACAATGATTAGTTTCACGCAACTGTTACTTAATGAATACCCTATGCCTTGTGATCATTATGCACAGCATTGTACTAAGTAAACCATACATACATTTTGTAAACACTTTACGGGTGGTTGTTGTCCTTGATGATCTTTTTGGCCTTCCTGTGACATCGGGTGGTGTAGGTGTCTTGGAGGGCAGGTAGTTTGCCCAAGGTGATGCGTTGTGCAGACCTCACTACCCTCTGGAGAGCCTTACGGTTGTGGGCGGAGCAGTTGCCGTACCAGGCGGTGATACAGCCCGACAGGATGCTCTCGATTGTGCATCTGTAAAGGTTTGTGAGTGTTTTTGCTGTTTCCTGAAGTCCACGATCATCTCCTTTGTTTTGTTAATGTTGAGTGTGAGGTTATTTTTCTGACACCACACTCCGAGGGCCCTCACCTCCTCCCTGTAGGCCATCTCATCGTTGTTGGTAATCAAGCCTACCACTGTAGTGTCGTCTGCAAACTTGCTGATTGAGTTGGAGGCGTGCATGGCCACGCAGTCATGGTTGAACAGGGAGTACAGGAGAGGGCTGAGAACGCACCCTTGTGGGAGGATCAGCGGGGTGGAGAAGTTGTTTCCTACCCTCACCACCTGGGGGCGGCCCGTCAAAAAGTCCAGGATGCAGTTGCACAGGGCGGGGTCGAGAACCAGGGTTTAGCTCAGATACCTTAGCTTTCTTTGGAACAGGAACAATGGTGGCCCTCTTGAAGCATGTGGGAACAGCAGACTGGGATAAGGATTGATTGAATATGTCCGTAAACACACCAGCCAGCTGGTCTGCGCATGCTCTGAGGACGTGGCTAGGGATGCCGTCTGGGCCGGCAGCCTTGCGAGGGTTAACACGTTTAAGTGTTTTACTCACGTTGGCTGCGGTGAAGGAGAGCCCGCAGGTTTTGGTAGTGGGCTGTGTCGGTGGCACTGTATTGTCCTCAAAGCAAGCAAAGAAGTTGTTTAGTTTGTCTGGGAGCAAGACATTGGGGTCCGCGACGAGGCTGGTTTTCTTTTTGTAGTCCGTGATTGACTGTAGACCCTGCCACATACCTCTCGTGTCTGACCCATTGAATTGCGACTCTACTTTGTCTCTATACTGACGCTTAGCTTGTTTGATGCCTCATGTTTCCGGTCGCCTTGGCCTAATTAAAAGCAGTCGTTCGCACTTTCAGTTTTGCGCGAATGCTGCCAACAATCCACGGTTTCTGGTTGGGGAAGGTTTTAATAGTCGCTGTGGGTACAACATCACCGATGCACTTGCTAATAAACTCACTCACCGAATCAGCGTATACATCAGTGTCTTGTCAATTGGTAGAGCATGGTGCTTGTAGCTCAGTTGGTAGAGCATAGTGCTTGTAGCTCAGTTGGTAGATCATGGTGTTTGTAGCTCAGCTGGTAGAGCATGGTGTTTGTAGCTCAGTTGGTAGAGCATGGTGTTTGTAGTTCAGTTGGTAGCGCATGGTGTTTGTAACTCAGTTGGTAGATCATGGTGTTTGTAGCTCAGTTGGTAGAGCATGGTGCTTGTAGCTCAGTTGGTAGATCATGGTGTTTGTAGCTCAGCTGGTAGAGCATGGTGTTTGTAGCTCAGTTGGTAGAGCATGGTGTTTGTAGTTCAGTTGGTAGCGCATGGTGTTTGTAACTCAGTTGGTAGATCATGGTGTTTGTAGCTCAGTTGGTAGAGCATGGTGTTTGTAGCTCAGTTGGTAGAGCATGGTGTTTGTAGTTCAGTTGGTAGCGCATGGTGTTTGTAACTCAGTTGGTAGATCATGGTGTTTGTAGCTCATTTGGTAGAGCATAGTGCTTGTAGCTCAGTTGGTAGATCATGGTGTTTGTAGCTCAGCTGGTAGAGCATGGTGTTTGTAGCTCAGTTGGTAGAGCATGGTGTTTGTAGTTCAGTTGGTAGCGCATGGTGTTTGTAACTCAGTTGGTAGATCATGGTGTTTGTAGCTCAGTTGGTAGAGCATGGTGCTTGTAGCTCAGTTGGTAGATCATGGTGTTTGTAGCTCAGTTGGTAGATCATGGTGCTTGTAGCTCAGTTGGTAGATCATGGTGTTTGTAGCTCAGTTTGTAGAGCATGGTGCTTGTAGCTCAGTTGGTAGATCATGGTGCTTGTAGCTCAGTTGGTAGAGCATGGTGTTTGTAGCTCAGTTGGTAGAGCATGGTGTTTGTAGCTCAGTTGGTAGATCATGGTGCTTGTAGCTCAGTTGGTAGAGCATGGTGTTTGTAGCTCAGTTGGTAGATCATGGTGCTTGTAGCTCAGTTGGTAGATCATGGTGCTTGTAGCTCAGTTGGTAGAGCATGGTGCTTGTAGCTCAGTTGGTAGATTGTGGTGCTTGTAGCTCAGTTGGTAGAGCATGGCGTTTGTAGCTCAGTTGGTAGATCATGGTGTTTGTAGCTCAGTTGGTAGATCATGGTGCTTGTAGCTCAGTTGGTAGATCATGGTGCTTGTAGCTCAGTTGGTAGAGCATGGTGCTTGTAGCTCAGTTGGTAGATTGTGGTGCTTGTAGCTCAGTTGGTAGAGCATGGCGTTTGTAGCTCAGTTGGTAGATCATGGTGTTTGTAGCTCAGTTGGTAGAGCATGGTGCTTGTAGCTCAGTTGGGAGATCATGGTGCTTGTAGCTCAGTTGGTAGATCATGGTGCTTGTAGCTCAGTTGGTAGAGCATGGTGCTTGTAGTTCAGTTGGTAGAGCATAGTGCTTGTAACTCAGTTGGTAGAGCATGGTGCTTGTAGGTAAGTTGGTAGAGCATGGTGTTTGTAGCTCAGTTGGTAGAGCATGGTGTTTGTAGCTCAGTTGGTAGAGTATGGTGCTTGTAGCTCAGTTGGTAGAGCATGGTGTTTGTAGCTCAGTTGGTAGAGCATGGTGTTTGTAGTTCAGTTGGTAGAGCATGGTGTTTGTAGTTCAGTTGGTAGAGCATGGCGTTTGTAGCTCAGTTGGTAGATCATGGCGTTTGTAGCTCAGTTGGTAGAGCATGGTGCTTGTAGCTCAGTTGGTAGAGCATGGTGTTTGTAACTCAGTTGGTAGAGCATGGTGTTCGTAGCTCAGTTGGTAGAGCATGGTGTTCGTAGCTCAGTTGGTAGAGCATGGTGTTCGTAGCTCAGTTGGTAGAGCATGGTGTTCGTAGCTCAGTTGGTAGAGCATGGTGCTTGTAGCTCAGTTGGTAGAGCATGGTGTTTGTAACTCAGTTGGTAGATCATGGTGCTTGTAGTTCAGTTGGTAGAGCATGGTGTTTGTAGCTCAGTTGGTAGAGCATGGTGCTTGTAGCTCAGTTGGTAGATCATGGTGCTTGTAGCTCAGTTGGTAGAGCATGGTGTTTGTAGCTCAGTTGGTAGACTATGGTGCTTGTAACTCAGTTGGTAGAGCATGGTGCTTACTACACCAGGAAAGTGGGTTTGATTGCCGGGACCACCCATAATGTATGCACGCATGACTAAGTCGCATTTGGAAAAAATATCTGGTAAATGGCATATATTATTATATTATTATTACATATTAGATTATAAACAACCTTTTTTGCTTATCTGTCTGTAACTACATGATCAAGTGTTTTTATCTTCTTCCATGTGGACACAGTGGCTTTCAGGGTGTTTTTACCTTCTTCCATGTGGACACGGTGGCTTTCAGGGTGTTTTTACCTTCTTCCATGTGGACACGGTGGCTTTCAGGGTGTTTTTACCTTCTTCCATGTGGACACGGTGGCTTTCAGGGTGTTTTTACCTTCTTCCATGTGGACACGGTGGCTTTCAGGGTGTTTTACCTTCTTCCATGTGGACACAGTGGCTTTCAGGGTGTTTTTACCTTCTTCCATGTGGACACAGTGGCTTTCAGGGTGTTTTTACCTTCTTCCATATGGGCACGGTGACTTTCAGGGTGTTTTACCTTCTTCCATGTGGGCACGGTGGCTTTCAGGGTGTTTTTACCTTCTTCCATATGAGCACAGTGGCTTTCAGGGTGTTTTTACCTTCTTCCATGTGGGCACGGTGGCTTTCAGGGTGTTTTTACCTTCTTCCATGTGGACACAGTGGCTTTCAGGGTGTTTTTACTTTCTTCCATGTGGACACAGTGGCTTTCAGGGTGTTTTTACCTTCTTCCATATGGGCACGGTGGCTTTCAGGGTGTTTTTACCTTCTTCCATGTGGGCACGGTGGCTTTCAGGGTGTTTTACCTTCTTCAAAATGGGCACGGTGGCTTTCAGGGTGTCTATACAGAACTGCACTGCCTCCCTCTGTGAGGAGATGAGAGGCCGATGATCACACTGGCATTCACACGCACCAGCCTGGAAAACAGAAGAATAAACTTAGTCTTGTAGCAGACTCTCACAGAGTTACAGTTCCCCACACAGTCTCATATAGTAACATAGTTACTGTCTCCGAGTTACAACACTGTTATTAGTTAGTTAGTTAGTTTACCAGGAATGCGACAGGGAGAGTTGTGTGAAGCTCACCCCAGTCGATGATGGACACAGACGTGCTTGACAGTGGGCCATCTTGCCCTGATGTCTGTGTAGATCTTCCTGAGTTCTGATTGGGCAATGGGGACGTAGGCTTCATACACCAGCTGCACCACCTTCTTCCCCTCAAAATTGTTCCTTGTCGTCCAGGAAATAATTCATTAATCACCATCACGGACATCCTGGCCTCAGCTTGTCTTTGACTGAACATATGTGAGCGACTGGGTTCAAACTTCCAACCAGGGTCTATTATGTGCCACGAGACTGACTGTATTAGCCTGCCGAGCTAAAGCCTAACACAAGCCTTCAGTGTAAATGGGTGTGCTCTGATCAGTGGTGTATAGTCCTTAAGTAAAAATACTTTAAAGTACTACTTAAGTAGTTTTTTGGGGTATCTGGACTTTACTATTTATATTTTTGACTACTTTTACTTCACTACATTCCTATAGAAAATAATGTACTTTTTACTCCATACATTTTCCCTGACACCCAAAAGTACTCGTTACATTCCGAAAGCTTAGTAGGACAGGAAAATGGCACTTCTCATGAGAACATCCATGGTCATCCCTACTGACTCTGATCTGACGGACTGTGATTGTGTGAGGATGGCTTATCGCTGCAGAATACTGTGGTAGCCATGCTGGTTAAGTGTGCCTTAAATTGTAAATAAATCATTACATTACACCTCCTCCTCCAGGCTTCACGGTGGGAACCAGGCATGCGAAGATCATCCGTTCACCTACTCTGCAATCTCAAAAAGACACGGCGGTTGGAACCAAAAATCTCAAATTTAATGATGTCCATTCCTTGTGTTTCTTGGCCCAAACAAGTCTCTTCTTCTTTTTGGTGTCCTTTAGTAGTGGTTTCTTTGCAGCCATTTGACCATGAAGGCCTGATTCACACAGTCTTCTCTGAATAGTTGATGAGATGTGTCTGTTACTTGAACTCTGTGAAGCATTTACTTGGGCTGCAATCTGAAGTGCAGTTAATTGACGATTTCAGAGGCTGGTAACTCTAATGAACTTATCCTCTGCAGCAGAGGTAACTCTGGGTCTTCCTTTCCTGTGGCGGTCCTCGTGAGAGCCAGTTTCATCATAGCACTAGATGGTTTTTGCGACTGCACTTTTCCGGATATTTTCCCAGACTGACTGACCTTCATGTGTTAAAGTAATGATGGACTGTCGTTTCTCTTTGCTTATTTTAGCTGTTCTTGCCATAATATGGACTTGGTATTTTACAAAATAGGGCTATCTTCTGTATACCACCCCTACCTTGTCACAACACAACTGATAGGCTCAAACGCATTAAGAAATTCCACAAATTAACTTAACAAGGCACACTTGTTAATTGAAATGCATTCCAGGTGACTACCTCATGAAGCTGGTTGAATGCCAAGAGTGTGCAAAGCTGTCATCAAGGTAAAGGGTGGCTACTTTGAAGAATCTCAAATATAGAATAATTCTTGACTTGTTTAACAGTTTTTTTGTTTACTACATGATTCCATATGTGTTATTTCATAGTTTTGATGTCTTCACTATTTTTCTACAATGTAGAAAACACAAAAAAATTAAGAAAAACCCTTGAATGAGAAGGTGTGTCCAAACTTTTGACTGGCACTATATATGAAGATGAGATATGTGTAAAGTCCCTACTCACCTATGAAGATGGATATAGCGCCACAGGAGGGGCAGGTGACACTGACACTGCATCCACAGACAGCGTATCATGGATCAGCTTGACCAGGTCCCTCGGACCCCTTCCTCCTTCCTCAGACATCTCTGTATCAGGAATGAGGGATGAGGAAGCTAAAATAAGCAGTCAGGGGGTCATATAAGTAAAACAGAAATTGGTGGAGATAGATAGATTTCTGCTGGGAAAATAAACCATAGACTAGATAAAATTGAGATCAGAATTCACCTCAATCTTCGGAAATGGTGTGATTAACTATTGTGTGTTTGAGTTCTGGTAGGCTATTGTCGACAGCAACATCTCACCTGAATTAAGAGGCCTATTTATCCCCCACTTAGAGGTGGAATGACAGCGACCTCATTACCGTCCCTCAGGCTTATGCGCTGGTCCCCAAGGGCCACAGACTCTTGAAACAAATGAATGGTGCATGGCAAACAGTCTGGGGAATAAAAACAATACATTACATAATGAGTTAAATGACAAATAGCTCTTCGAATTCAACTTGTATGGTGTCTTATTTACCTGGGGTGTCTGTTGACAAGGCCCTCCCACAGCTCAAGGGTCATCAGTTCTGAAGGGACCCTGATCGTCTTTGATTTGTGTCCCGTCAACTCAGCACTTTTGGCGTGACATCTATTATAAATGTAAAGACAGTAAGACAATAATCAATTGTAGTTCCACTCATGGCAGAGAGACGCAAACAATTCAGATAAAACTTGAGCTGTCACTGTCATGTTGCAGAGTTCTGCAAATACTGGTTTCAAATAGCCTGGCAAATACACACTCTTAAACAGCCTATTGCGCTTACTTCGGTAGTCATGAATAAGGTTGTATCCGCAACATTGATCAAATGAATGTAAGCTACTATGTTACTACTGCCAGACCCTGGACCATGTGTATTTACTTCCCAACTCGCTCGTCCTCGCAGTCAGGTGACTGGTATGCAGGAAATAGGAAGCGTACACATTCACTCCAATATTATTCTAGCAGACAGACCACTAGATGTCCCCATAAAGCATGTAGGCTAGACCCAAATAAATCTAAATTATGCAATAAAGAAAATCAGAAACCACATTTTCCCCTTTATCATGCATAGTTGATATGCCATGCTCGCTTCGTATTCTGTCTCTGTTGTGTTGCTATTTGAGGTTTAGCCTATATAAACTATGACTAATATATATCGGTTGCAAAACGTTATAAATGTCAATTTAACCATTTAACTGATTATTAGAGGTTTGGTCATTCGATTCTATAATTTCAACTATCACAAAATCATTGCTCTCTTGGCGCCCCTTGGCACACATTGGCACCAGCACTCAGAAACTGGACCAGGTGAGGTGCAGTTCTAGATGTCTACCGATAGAGGGCGCACGATATCACCATTTGAATGCAGAGCCGTTATGGTTGAATCTTAAATCTAGTCTACCTGTCCAGAGGTGGCACATGTGAGATGCCACCTGTTAAGGCGTTGCGACATATGGGGGAAGCTATTCACACTAAGGCAGCTCAACAGCTAAGCGTTGGCTAATGTATATGTTTATCTTTAAAAGCCTCTTTGGAGACGGGATTGGACAGCCTATATTTATATGTTTGACCCCAGAGAGCGAGGGCCAAACTACTCACCAATCTATTATTGGAATGGTTGTATTCCTGTGGCTATTATTATGATTTGTTATAAGGTTATCTATCCACAGCAATGGAGAACTTAAAAAGTTTCACGCATAACCAAAACCGGCGTGGGCCGGCCAATTGGAGAGAAAATAAATCACATATATTTAACCCTATTGTATTTGTATTTCTTGCGAATAACTCTGATAACAAATATATTGCATCATACGAAGTTTTAATGACATTTCAAAACAGCTGTTACGACATTTTATGCAACTAAAATATTTGAGCAAACAACAGCAAATGAATGTTGTTTCAGTGTACAATTAATGACACAGGTACAATTGTCAATCAGAATTAAAGATGTCTGTTTAATGCCCTCTGATCAACATTGTGTTCTTAACAATCTAGGCACCAACGTCGTCAGTACTCCTGCCCCCAAACCATTCTTTAAAATCCTTTATTAATGCACACTCACTATTGAGAAACTCTATAGAGTCTAGTTACTGTTCAGGACCTGATGAAGGGGGAACAATACAACAAATACACCCCCCCCCCCTACCAATTTGAAGACCGCCCACTTCAGTTATTTAGCTAGAGACCCTTAAAGATTTTAAAAGAGAGACGGAGTCAGACAGTTTGACAGTCACTCACTGAGCTTTGCATCGCGTACGCACAGACACAACTTCTCCGCTGCGCGTCAGGACTGCAGTCGTTCGCGCCACTCTGCCATCCGTTCCCATGTTTAGGATGCTACAAACACCACAGCTCCGTCAAGGCGTTATTGCGCTTTTCATGTGGTTCACTCACTTTATGGAGGACTACAAAGTCCAGGGTGAGTATGCTGTGATTGATTATGTGACCCGTTATATTGTTGAGTAAGGATGGTATAACTTTTTAAGGTCAAGTTGTAGGCGACATTGAAACATCAGCCAAGCTAGATCAGTACATGTATCTTCCAAATACCTCATAAGAAAATATGGGTTATTGTGTGGGTTGTGTGCTCATATTTGTCTTGAAGGATTGGGATTGTGTCTAAAACAAAATATGTTGGATCTAATGGAGTTAATCAAAACATGCGATCGATCATAACATTACGCATGGGTAGGCCTAGTCTGAAAGAAAATCTATGACCAATTCGTAAACGGATATGTACAAGCTTTATTGCATAATAGGGTCGGAGATTAGTCAATGTGACTTCCTATACCTTTACAAGTGGGTCATTCTTCTACAAGCTGAGCTGATAGCCTGAGACAGATGGACTGGTGGGTCCCAAGGAGGAGTGAGTACACGCCGCTCCTCCCGTGTGTCCTCTGGTGAAATCCCGCTGCGTTGGGATTTATTGGTCTTTACGCAATCAGAACACATTTGGCATAACCTGCATTGTAGAACTTTGCTCTAAACAAAAAAGTAAAAATGGATATAGGGTGCTATAGGGAACATTTGGCGTTGTTTAAGATTTAGCATTCTCAAATAAAGCAATACTCTACCGTTATACGCGTGCGCATAGCCCATACGAGACTTTAATTAGACACGGACCGTCTCTCTCCAGCGGGTAACTGCTGGTTGCAGCAGGGAAAGAACGGCCGGTGCCAGGTGCTCTACATGTCCGGGATGACCCGGGAGGACTGCTGCCGGAGTGGCCGTCTGGGCACCGCATGGACCGAGGAAGATGTGCCCAACAGCACGCTGTTCCGATGGATGATCTTCAATGGAGGCGCGCCTAATTGCATACCTTGTAAAGGTGAGTGATGATCAATATCATTACTTCAAGTGGTGCAACATTATTCTGATGGAACTTATTCTGGTGGAACTTCTTACAAAAAACTCCAACATGTTATCATGTGTATGGCATGTCATATGTTAATTAACTATAATTACTCTCCATATAGTATCCTGCTATAATGGGTTTCGCTAAAGTTTTGCTCATATAATATTCATTATGTATGATGACTTGATTTGTTCATCAATTAATCCATCCATGCATCCACCCAACCACCATCCCAGAAACATGCGATAGCGTTGACTGCGGTCCTGGGAAGAGATGCAAGATGAACAAGAGGAACAAGCCCAGGTGTGTGTGTGCTCCGGACTGCTCCAACGTCACAAGGAGGGGGTCCGTCTGTGGGTCGGATGGAATATCCTACAAGGATGAGTGTACAATGCTCAGGGCCCGCTGCAGGAACCATCCCGACCTGGAGGTCCAGTACCACGGACGCTGCCGCAGTAAGTCCCCCTCAGGTAGCAAAATTCATAAAACTTTCCCCCCAAATTCCCAAGTTTTCCAGATATCCAGGTTGGAGGATTCCATCCCTGTTTATTCCATCCTGATTCTGAGAATTTTGGGAACGTTTCATGAATTTTGCAACCCAATCAATTTAATTATAAAGTATGTGTATAAGAGTCAGTAAGTACCATTGCCACACTTGGTTATCACTTCCAGTCTATCACATATAAGTGACATTTCTGAAATAATTATCTGACTTGTGAGACTATGCCAGACTTGGTTTAAGCGATTGTTTGCCCATGTATGGCACAAGGGGGCTAACTGTACTGCCTGTATATGGTCTGGAAGCAGTAGACTAGGCATTACAGGACCACGGTCTGGAAGCAGTAGACTAGGCATTACAGTACCACGGTCTGGAAGCAGTAGACTAGGCATTACAGTACCATGGTCTGGAAGCAGTAGACTAGGCATTATAGTACCATGGTCTGGAAGCAGTAGACTAGGCATTACAGTACCACGGTCTGGAAGCAGTAGACTAGGCATTATAGTACCATGGTCTGGAAGCAGTAGACTAGGCATTACAGTACCACGGTCTGGAAGCAGTAGACTAGGCATTACAGTACCATGGTCTGGAAGCAGTAGACTAGGCATTACAGTACCCGCGGTCTGGAAGCAGTAGACTAGGCTAGGCATTACAGTACCACGGTCTGGAAGCAGTAGACTAGGCATTACAGTACCACGGTCTGGAAGCAGTAGACTAGGCATTACAGTACCACGGTCTGGAAGCAGTAGACTAGGCATTACAGTACCATGGTCTGGAAGCAGTAGACTAGGCATTATAGTACCATGGTCTGGAAGCAGTAGACTAGGCATTACAGTACCACGGTCTGGAAGCAGTAGACTAGGCATTATAGTACCATGGTCTGGAAGCAGTAGACTAGGCATTACAGTACCACGGTCTGGAAGCAGTAGACTAGGCATTACAGTACCATGGTCTGGAAGCAGTAGACTAGGCATTACAGTACCACGGTCTGGAAGCAGTAGACTAGGCTAGGCATTACAGTACCACGGTCTGGAAGCAGTAGACTAGGCATTACAGTACCACGGTCTGGAAGCAGTAGACTAGGCATTACAGTACCACGGTCTGGAAGCAGTAGACTAGGCATTACAGTACCATGGTCTGGAAGCAGTAGACTAGGCATTACAGTACCACGGTCTGGAAGCAGTAGACTAGGCATTATAGTACCACGGTCTGGAAGCAATAGACTAGGCATTACAGTACCATGGTCTGGAAGCCGTAGACTAGGCATTATAGTACCATGGTCTGGAAGCCGTAGACTAGGCATTACAGTACCACGGTCTGGAAGCAGTAGACTAGGCATTATAGTACCACGGTCTGGAAGCAATAGACTAGGCATTACAGTACCATGGTCTGGAAGCAGTAGACTAGGCATTACAGTACCACGGTCTGGAAGCAGTAGACTAGGCATTACAGTATCACGGTCTGGAAGCCGTAGACTAGGCATTACAGTACCATGGTCTGGAAGCCGTGAGACTAGGCATTACAGTACCATGGTCTGGAAGCAGTAGACTAGGCATTACAGTACCATGGTCTGGAAGCAGTAGACTAGGCATTACAGTACCACGGTCTGGAAGCAGTAGACTAGGCATTATAGTACCATGGTCTGGAAACCATAGACTAGGCATTACAGTACCATGGTCTGGAAGCCGTAGACTAGGCATTACAGTACCATGGTCTGGAAGCCGTAGACTAGGCATTACAGTACCACGGTCTGGAAGCAGTAGACTAGGCTAGGCATTACAGTACCATGGTCTGGAAGCAGTAGACTAGGCATTACAGTACCACGGTCTGGAAGCAGTAGACTAGGCATTATAGTACCACGGTCTGGAAGCAATAGACTAGGCATTACAGTACCATGGTCTGGAAGCAGTAGACTAGGCATTACAGTACCACGGTCTGGAAGCAGTAGACTAGGCATTACAGTATCACGGTCTGGAAGCCGTAGACTAGGCATTACAGTACCATGGTCTGGAAGCCGTAGACTAGGCATTACAGTACCATGGTCTGGAAGCAGTAGACTAGGCATTACAGTACCATGGTCTGGAAGCAGTAGGCTAGGCATTACAGTACCACGGTCTGGAAGCAGTAGACTAGGCATTATAGTACCATGGTCTGGAAACCATAGACTAGGCATTACAGTACCATGGTCTGGAAGCCGTAGACTAGGCATTACAGTACCATGGTCTGGAAGCCGTAGACTAGGCATTACAGTACCACGGTCTGGAAGCAGTAGACTAGGCTAGGCATTACAGTACCATGGTCTGGAAGCAGTAGACTAGGCATTACAGTACCACGGTCTGGAAGCAGTAGACTAGGCATTATAGTACCATGGTCTGGAAACCGTAGACTAGGCATTACAGTACCATGGTCTGGAAGCCGTAGACTAGGCATTACAGTACCATGGTCTGGAAGCCGTAGACTAGGCATTACAGTACCACGGTCTGGAAGCAGTAGACTAGGCTAGGCATTACAGTACCATGGTCTGGAAGCAGTAGACTAGGCATTACAGTACCATGGTCTGGAAGCTGTAGACTAGGCATTACAGTAACAGACTCAGTCACTGGTAGACAGTACATACAGCTCAGGGTAGACTTCTCTATCGACCTGATTCATAGCACATGTTTTGGTGCATAGGCACAGAGACAGATGGGTTTAGGCAGCTCTAGTTCTGCAGGTAGGGCCGGCTCTAGCCGCTTGGGGTCCTTAAGCAAGATTTTAGTGGCCCCTCTCTGTACGACGGAAAGAAACATTTCAGTTTTAAAGTTCATTTCCTGCAATTCTACACATTTTGCCTCGGGGCAGAGAGATTTCTTTATAAATGTTATAACAAATGTTATGCAACTCTACTAATTTTGCCATGGGGCGAGAGAAGAAATTTGCAGTTTTACAGCTAATTTCCTGCAATTCAACCCATTTTGCCATGGGGTGGAGAGACATTCTAGCAGTTTTAAATGCCCAGAAGCGCGGAAATTCACTTTTTTTTTCAGCTGAAAGATGATTCCCATGATGTAGCACAACGATTTCAATCAATAAGTAATCGTTTTAGTCAAAGTATGATATATTTTGGGTTGAAGTAGTAACTTTGGATGTTTTCAGTACCAATGCTGTGATAGGACGTGCTAATACTTTTCTGCCTACATTTCTTTTCAGGGCTGGGTTTTGTTTGAATGTTACCACCCACCAGCATGGCTAATCAGAAACACCTGCAAAGTTCTTCCTCTTCACAAGTTGCGACTGAGCTGAGCAATACAATAGACCATGTTTGGCTGAGCCAAACAGCTTTTCGCTGTAGTCTACACTTGTCTGCCTGAGCCATGGAGCAAATTAAAATAGGGTGTGCATACTTATGTTTTTGCACCTCCACTTTTTTACCAGCAAATTATCAGAATCCATTGGATAATTTGTCAAGTTTTACTTATTTTTGAGCTAGTCTGTATTAAAAAAAATATAGGACAATTTTATAAATGGTAAAATTGCGTGTGATATGATTTCATTTTGGAACCCCGCTCCCCCTAAGATGAATGGTTTTGACCACGTTCCACTGCTTTGATTGGTGCAGCTAGAAATCATAAGTGTCTATCCTATAATGAAAAGGCATCCACGAAAGAAGATTCCACAAACTTGTTTATCTATACTGAACAAAAATATAAACGCAACATGTAAAATGTTGGTCCAATGTTTCATGAGCTGAAATAAAAGATCCCAGAAATGTTCCATATGCATGAAAAGCTTATTTCTCAAAAATTGCACAAATGTGTTAACATCACTGTTAGTGAGCATTTCTCCTTTGCCAAGATAATCCATCCACCTGACAGGTGTGGCATATCAAGAAGCTGATTAAAAAGCATTACCATTACACAGGTGCACCTTGTGTGCAGTTTTGTTACATAACACAATGCCATAGATGTCTCAAGTTTTGAGCGAGCGTGCAATTGACATACTGACTGCAGGAATGTCCACCAAAGTGAGACCAGCCACCGGACAGCTGATGAAACTGTGGGTTTGCACAACCGAAGAATTTCTGCAAAACTGTCAGGAAACACTCTCAGGGAAGCTCATCTGCTTGCTTGTCGTCCTCACCAGGGTCTTGGATTTACTGCAGTTCGGCGTCAAACCGACTTCAGTGGGCAAATGCTCACCTTCGATGGCCACTGGCATGCTGGAGAAGTGTGCTCTTTACAGATGAATCCCAGTTTCAACTGTACCGGGCAGATGGCAGACTGTGTGGGCGAGCGGTTTGCTAATGTCAACATTGTGAACAGAATGCCCCATGGTGGCGGTGGGTTTATGGTATGGGCAGGCATAAGCTACAGACAATGAACACAATTGTATGTTATCCTGAGGCCCGTTGTCATGCCATTCATCTGCCGCCATGACCTCATGTTTCAGCATGATAATGCACACCCCCATGTTGCAAGGATCTGTACACAATTCCTGGAAGCTGAAAATGTCCCATTTCTTCCATTGCCTGCATACTCAATGTCACCCATTGAGCATGTTTGGGATGCTCTGGCTTGACGAGTACGACAACGTGCTCCAGTTCCCGCCAATATCCAGCAACTTCACACAGCCATTGAAGAGGAGTGGAACAACATTCCACAGGCCACAATCAACAGCCTGATCAACTCTATGTGAAGGAGATGTGTGTGTCGCGCTGAATGAGGCAAATAGTAACATTAGCTAGCTATATAAGGTTAGCATGCTAGCTAGCTACACTGATGGATGTCAGTGCCCTGCTTGTTATTATTTCTCCACTCCACGTTGAAACCACCACAATGTTCCCACCCTAAATTCGTGAATATGTATTATCAGCCTGCGTCATTCTTCGGAGGTGGAACCTAAACGAGAATTTCCGCTATTGGACAGGAATTATGTCGAAATAGTGGCGGCATTGCTCTCTGTTGGGGGCCTTTTGCAGCTAAATTCCTATAACTTTACACATTCTGCCATGACTTATGCCATGTTAATATGATATCTGAGTGGGAATGACTAACAAAACCAATGGGGGCCCCATGAAAGTCAGGGCCCCTGGGCACAGTCGGTATTCGGCCATGATTGCTACAAGTTTAGATAACTGGCTTGACTAACTACCAATCAAAAAATTGACATGGCTAATTGTCAGCTAATTGAGTGACTGACATAACAAGAGAAAAACTACTGATGCACAACCAAATTTCGAAATTGCACCTGATGTATTTTACTATTTTACATCCTTCACTCATGCTGCCAAACATACCCTCGTAAAACTGACCATCCTACCGATCCTCGACTTCAGTGATGCCATTTATAAAATAGCCTCCAACACTCTACTCAACAAATTGGATGCAGTCTATCACAGTGCCATCCGCTTTGTCACCAAATCCCCATATACTACCCACCACTGCGACCTGTACGCTCTCGTCGGTTGGCCCTTGCTTCATACTCGTCGCCAAACCCACTGGCTCCAGGTCATCTACAAGTCTTTGCTAGGTAAAACCCTGCCTTATCTCAGTTCACTGGTCACCATAGCAGCACCCACCCGTAGCACACGCTCCAGCCGGTATATCTCACTGGTCACCCCCAAAGCCATTTCCCCCTTTGGCCGCCTTTCCTTCCAGTTCTCTGCTGCCAATGACTGGAATGAACTACAAAAATCACTGAAGCTGGAGACTCATATCTTCCTCACTAGCTTTAAGCACCAGCTGTCAGTGCAGCTTACAGATCTCTGCACCTGCACAAAGCCCATCTGTAAACAGCCCATCCTAATACCTCATCCCCATACTGTATTTATTTATTTATCTTGCTCCTTTGCACCCCAGTAACTTCCACATTTATCTTCTGCACATCTACCATTCCAGTGTTTAATTGCTATATTGTAATTACCTCGCCACCATGGCCTATTTATTGCCCTACCTCCCTTATCTTACCTCATTTGCACTCACTGTATATAGACTTAATTTTTGTTTTTAAATGTTTTATTATTCTTTTCTTTTCTTTTTTATATATATATATATATTTTCTTTTCTACGGTATTATTGGCTGTATGTCTGTGAATTCCACGTGTAACTCTTTGTTGTTGTATGTATCAAACTGCTGTGCTTTATCTTGGCCAGGTCGCAGTTGTAAATGAGAACTTGTTCTCAACTAGCCTACCTGGTTAAATAAAGGTAAAATAAAAAAATACATATTTTTTTTTTACTCTCAATAAACCTGTTATGTCGCTTATGCCTGGAGCCGGCCCTGTCTGCAGGTCCAAAAAGACCAGAAGTGTGAGGTGGAGTCTGCCATCTGATATCACAGATATGCTAAGTCAAACTTAGGCAGTAAGAAAGCGTATAGATAGACTAGCAGCAAGGAGAAATAAACATCACAGGTGGGGGAATATTTACCTGGTGTAACCTGAGAGTTGTGAAGTGAAATGTTGAAATTGTGTGTAATTTGAATGTTTCACATGACATGAATAGTGTCACATGTGAGTCATGCCTCTACATGTGTGTGTGTGTCTTTCCATCCACAGAGACGTGTCATGGAGTTCGCTGCCCTGGCTCTGCGTCGTGTGTCGTGGACCAGACCAACAATGCCTACTGTGTGACCTGTAATCACCAGTGTCCAGAGGTGAAGTCACCTGACCAGAACCTATGTGGTAACGACGGCGTTGTTTATGCCAGCCCCTGTCATCTGAGGAGAGCCACGTGCATCCTGGGAAGGTCCATTGGTGTGGCGTACGAAGGGAAATGCATTGGTAAGTACTGGAGCATCAATATGGGGTGCCGTTTGTAAAGTTGATACATCACACTTAGATCAATGAAGATTTCAGTGTTTTGATGCGCCAAGCTTTCGGTCACAAAGACCTTTGTTAGAACATACCAGAGTAGTAGGCCTACTAAGCATCCAAAACATGTCTGTTCTGTGTCTGTTCTCATTCACACAGACAGGACACTAGGTCTATCTCCATCACCAGAATCATGGTGTCTGTGTGAATCAGAAATAGATCAGCGCTGGCCTAGGTCGGTTTGGGAGTGTGATAATATTGTCTGATGCTCTCTGTGTGTGTCTCCTCTCTAGACGCCCGGTCGTGTGGCGACATTTTGTGTCGGGGAGCGAAAAGGTGTCTGTGGGATGAAGCGAGTGGCCGCGGACGCTGCTCTATGTGTGACGAGCCATGTCCGGAGAGTCGCCCGGGCGAGAGTGTGTGCTCCAGCGACAACAACACCTACCCCAGCGAGTGTTCCATGAGGCAGGCCGCATGCGCTCAGAATCGCCACCTGGAGGTCAAACACTCCGGATCCTGCAACTGTAAGTTTACGGTTGAGTGCGAAATGGCACCCTGTTCCCTACATTGTGGACCACAGCGACGCACCCACTGATAACTTATGAGAAAGTGTCTTAAACTCCAAAACAGGCTTTTCCTCAGTCACTTTACCCAAAATCATAATTGAGAGGTAAATCCTAACTTTCACTTAAGCCAAATTTTAACTTAGTCTCCCATTGACATCAATGCATGACTAAGTGAACATTTAACTTAAGTGGAAGTTAGGATAAACTCCAGAGGAAAGATAATGTGGGTCCAACTACAACACATCCCTCACCCAATTTTTCCAATGTGATTAAAGTCACCTTATGTTAGTCCCCTTATACCAGATCATTGTTGAATACTCATTTCTGATTGGCTAGAAGGGCTTTCTAGAATGGGCATTAAAACCAGATAATGGGACAGTTGGAAAAGATATCAGGACACCTTGCAATCATGATGCAATAAGCACCTACACATGCAGACCGTACTTGCTACAAAGTTACAGAAAGCTAAACCAACAACCACACAAAGGGAAATTGGATACATTGTAAACGCAGGAAAAACTACCAGCTTTGATTTGTTTTTGCAGATACTTATTTTTTGGGAGCGTCTAATGACCTAGTGTGGTGAGTGATGAACATGAATTTCTGCGGTCCTTACTGTTACAGTCATGACACAAGCGGCGCTATGCTGTCAAATCCTCCCACATCCTCCCTCAAATCCTCCCATGTCCCATTGCGCTATAGTGACTCCTTGTGGCGGCCTGGCGCATGCACGCTGGCTTCGGTTGCCAGCTGTACGGTGCTTCCGCCAATACATTGGTGTGGCTGGCTGCCTTGTTAAGCGAGCAGTGTGTCAAGAAGCAGTGCGGCTTGGCAGGGTCGTGTCTCGGAGGACGCATGGATCTCTACCTTCGCCTCTCTCGAGTCCGTACAGGAGTTGCAGCGATGGGACAAGACTGTAACTACCAATTGGAAATCACGATTTGGGGAGAAAAAGGGGAAATAATAAACATTTTAAATATAAAAAAATCCTCCCACATGTTTCTAGTTTGACCAGCTGTTTTCAGCAACTAATATTTTTGAATTAGGTTGTCATATTGGAAGGTTTGCTAGCAACAAACTATTTAGCTAGCTTCTAGCCTAGTGTTTGATATGCAATGCAATCTCCTCGTAATGAACTATGTCGAGTGTCCTGACGAGAAGGAAAACTTATATAGCAATGCCAGGCAAAATCAGGCATCGTCAGCTCAAAACAAATGTGAATGCAGCTAATTTGCTGTTATTCTGACTGCAGAGGTCGTGACTGTTAGCTGTAGATAGTTGGCTAGCTAGCAAGCAAGGGATAAGAACGTAAAGAACAAGCGACTGGGTCGCATCCATAAATATCAAACTAATCGAAGAAAAGATTAAAAAGTATGAATTCGCTTATAAAATAAAAATATCAACAATAACAAAAAATATTACTACCGATAAATTTGTGCTTGAGTATTGTTTTCTTTGACAACTGTGGTTGTAAGCGGGATAAACGCCTCCGTTCTGTAGCCTACATTAACTCTAAACCTACATTACCTCTGGCCATTATTTTCAAGGTAATGTAGGCTTCCAATGTAATGTACAGAACGTAGTCTTTTTATCCCTTACTTAGTGGCCTCTGTGTCAAAGCCATTTACAGAAACTTACACTCTGGTAAGAGTATGATGATGTAGTCTTGTCCCCCAGCAATCTCTCTCTCACTGTCTCTCTGTCTCTGTCTCTTTCTGTCTCTTTCTGTCTCTCTCTCTCTCTCTCTCTCTCTCTCTCTCTCTCTCTCTCTCTCTCTCTCTCTCTCTCTCTCAATGTAGAGGCAAACCTTATGACCGACCACTTCATAGTTGACCGCTATTCTGTTGTTCCCATTATGTTTGTTTCACTCATAACATAGATCATGTGTCTCTAATCTTATCCTCCCTCTAATTACAACAATGCCTCGTTTTTCTCCTGTAAACAGTAAACAGTAATGTTGCTGTAATTAAATTATTTCAGCATGTGGATTATGAGGACTGGGTTTTGGATGGGTTTCTTTTTGGATGGGGTTTTTTACATCTGCCTGTGGCTGTTTGTTTTGGAGATAAATCTTTTCTGAGGGCAAATACACTCCAACAGGGTGGTCCTTTGTAGAAATGGGTCCCGGACCCCTGTCTTGTGCATCAAATGAAGTTGTACTGTGTTATAAGGATGTGTATATGAGCCCTGTTCTGTTCTCTCTGTTTTCAGGTTTAAACCAGGTTTAAACCATCACCCCCACTGCCCAGCCCAGCCCCCTCTCAGCCTCCAGCCTCCCTCATAACCACAATCACTTTTCTTTATGTCCCATACTCTGGTCCATGGAAAAAGAGAAGCAGACTGTCAGTGAATCAAGTCAAGGAAAATAAGCTTAATGTTGCAGTGGGATTCTGTGCTGTTGTTAGGGTCAATGATGCTTAATGTTGCAGTGAGATTCTGTGCTGTTGTTAGGGTCAATGATGCTTAATGTTGCAGTGAGATTCTGTGCTGTTGTTAGGGTCAATGATGCTTAATGTTGCAATGAGATTTTGTGCTGTTGTTAGGGTCAATGATGCAACTGCTAGTAGACAATTTGTTCTTCCATATATCCATCATCAGACAGGGAATCTTGAGGAAGAGGGGGAGGAAGAAGAGGAGGAAGAAGAGCAGGAATACTAGGATTTTCTTAATCAATACGTCCTCGAACACAGCCCGGATGATAAAAACTCATAATAGCTGAATAGTGTTTCAGTTCAGCCACAGAATACTGTTAATATTGTATATAAAGTGTATGCTTATTTATTGTCCATGGAAGAGAAGAGAAATAAGCCTGGGTTTCCCAAACTCGGTCCTCGGGACCCAAAGGGGTGCACGTTTTGATTTCTGCCCTAGTACTACACAGCTGATTCAAATAATCAACAAATCATCAAGCTTTGATCATTTGAATTCGCTGTGTATTGTTAGGGCAAAACTCCAAACATGCAGCCCTTTGGGTCCTCAGGACCGAGTTTGGGAAACCCTGGCTGAACTAAGCAATCGTATATTTGAAATCTTCTAGGTGTTGTTTACTTGTATGTATTTATATATTTTGTTTATTATTTATACAATAACAGTGTCCGTCTGTCTTACTGTATACCTAATGTCTCTTGCATTTCATCCAAAGAGAAATTTTATTATTTATTTGAGGTGCAATACTACCCACATTAATGTTCCTGTTCTGTAAACTCCTGCAATGCATTCTCTATCTGCTTGTTGTGGGCAAGACTTGGATTTACCCCGTCTTCCTACATTGTGAAATGTTGGCTAGCGTGTTTAGTGTGTTCCAGTTTATTTTATGGAGAACTTGTTGCTCACTGATGTATATATCCTAGTGAGAGGAAGACCCTGGTTTTGTTTACTCAAAGCCGACCTAAATGGCTGTCTAGTTTTTTGTTGAACAAAAGTTACCCGTCCTAGTCCCACTACAGTGCATAGCGATACTTTTAACGAGTCACTATGGTCTCTCTCCCTTCAGAAAATGACTAGCTTTGTTTATTAAGGGGAGCAGGATGGATGTCACTAAAACAATGTATTGTGTTTTATACAACGTCTAAGTAGGAATAATTAGGTTTTTCATTTTTTACCTTGACAATGTTGTTTTTCATATTTCATAATGTGCCAATGAATACTCTTGTAGACTTTTATGTGCCAATGTATTTCAGTGCGGTCAATCACATAATTGATATCACTCCCTCTGTAAATGTAAATGCAGTGTACCACATAATGTTCATCACATACAATATATCAAACTTAAGCATGTTGTTTTTCCTCACAGTTTCGGGAATATTCAAAGAAATCTGCAGCTGCTGTAAATCTATTAGCTGTTTTGTCCTAAACAGAAATGTGTTATAAGTCAACAGCTGTTGCATTTACAGCAGTGATACATTTCAATGAACAACCCCCTTGGGCTATTTTGTTATGTTGAATAGAGATTCAGTCATAAATATATAGTTTTGTATTTTTTATGTGAATGTTAAATGTACATAATAGCTATGATATTATGATGATATTTATACAGGGCAGGAGAGTAAATAATTAAAATACGCTTTTTTTCCTCAAACTTGTGTGTCTTCTGTCTATCATTTCTACACATGAGACACACAGCAAATGTCATGAAGAATACTATGTATACCGTAGCCTACTTTCCCTCTCCTGTGTACCCGAATCCAGTCCAGTATTTTACATCAGCATCACATTTACAATAAGCTTCAATTAAAGTGATACAATCACAGCCAGACGGTCAGTAATTTCTCTCATTACTGCTCCATGAGCTCTTCCTCAGCCGTCCTCCTCCACCAAGTGTAGAAAATGACTGACTGACTGTCTGGCTTGTATCACTTTGTGCTGCAGGACCATATAGATAGATGGTGTATGTATTTATCTTTATGTGCAGGACAGGACTGTGTCACTCAGTCACAGACATATTTAAACCGGTAGAGCCCAGCTCAGCCACAGAAGATAAAACGTGTGGCTGATCGACAGAACCTCAGCTTGGCCTGTTTGGCATCATTTCCCCAGACGTGAGAAAAGCTGACTTAGTTTCTGTGCTTGTTGTGTTTGGGCTGTCTGCTGTGTTGTGTGCGTGTGATTGAGGGTACTAGCGACATCAGGGTCCAGCAGACAGGCACCAGCCCAGCAGCTCTCTCTCCTTTCCATCTCTCTCTCTGCCTCGGATCAGAACCTGAGACTCTCATGTAATTCCATTTCAGCAGTAGTAAAGAAGATCGTAATCGTACTGTGTGTGCCGTGACTGGTCCTTGTCTGTTTGTTTAGGAAAATTCTGCCTGGGACTGGAAGTACACACTGCTAATATAACAACAATACAGAAATGCTGATGTGACAGTCTGAGCCGAGGCTGAGCTGAGTGAGAGAATTTCCCATGGTGGCATCAGAGGTGGGGTATACTCTCTCTCTCTCCTCTCCTGACCTTGGCATAGCATGAAAGGCAAAACCTGGAAGGTTGCACTGAGAACAAGTGACTCACTACTAAAGTTACGGTCATATATTATGAAGTCATAAAAAATTATCATAAACATATTTTAAATAAGGACTTCTGTTTGGATGGTAAATACAATTAATCTTGAATAATGGACTAAATGTCATTCCTGTTTTCAATAGGAGAAGGGGACATTGAAGGGGACATTGAGAGAGAGAAAGAGAGAGAGAAGAGAGAGAACCAATTACTCACAAAGATGATGTGTTGCTGACCATAACTTTATATGAAAAGTGTTAGACAGTGCTTGACGGGGTGCTCAAAGCTCTGCCAACACACAATACCATTGCCCAGAAAGTCAGGACCTTTTTGGACTAGAGTCTAGTTATATGGACCGGATGACACGGTTACTTCAAAGTGTGTTTCATACAGTACATGAACCCTTTCCTTCTTCCTGTTCATAGACAGACATACAGAAGACAGACATACAGAACCCTGTAGCCCTGACAGGCAGACAGACCCCTGAAGCCCTGACAGACAGACAGACAGACAGACCCCTGTAGCCCTGACAGACAGACAGACAGACAGACGCCTGTACTCCTGACAGACAGACCCCTGTCCTCCTGACAGACAGAAAGACAGACACCTGTACTCCTGACAGACAGGCAGACAGACACATGTACCTCTGACAGACAGACAGACCCCTGTACTCCTGACAGACAGACAGACCCCTGTAGCCCTGAGAGGCAGACAGACCCCTGTACTCCTGACAGACAGACAGACCCCTGTAGCCCTGACAGGCAGACAGACTCCTGTAGCCCTGACAGGCAGACAGACCCTGTACTCCTGACAGACATACAGACAGACCCCTGTACTCCTGACAGACAGACAGACCCCTGTAGCCCAGACAGACAGACCCCTGTACCCCTGACAGACAAACCTGACCCCTGTAGCCCTGACAGACAGACCAGACCGGGCACGCAATGGACCCCTGCTGGGTTCCTCTTAGGAGTTCAATAGAAACGTATGAGAATGAGTCGATGTCTGTCGAACAGGACTAGTCTGTCACAGTAGGTCCCCACACCCTGCAGGGCAGGGGGCTGTCTGGTAGCTGGGAGCACATCACAGGGTGTTCGTACCACTCATTCACTCTGAAAATAGAATGAATTGGGGATCTATTGAAATTTAAGCAGTACAGTACCACTCACTCTGAAAAAAAGAACAGACTCGGGTTGGGGGATCTATTGAAATGTTTTGTGGTTCCGATCCAGATATGAGTCTGGTTGTACAGGACAAACATTTCTGAGATCTTGTACAGGACAAACATGGGACCAACACTTTACATGTTGCGTTTATATTTTTGGTTCAGTGTAGATACCAAATGATGTCTTGAACTTATAGAAGTCTAGAGTGAATATATGTTTGTGTGAGTGCTTTCAGAAAGTATTCACACCCCTTGACTTTTTCCACATTTTGCCCATTATTCTTAAAAAAATTATTCAAGCTCTGTTAAGTTGGTTTATGATCATTGCTAGAAATGATCATCATGTCTTGCCATAGATTTTCAAACTGATTTAAGTCAAAACTGTAATTAGGACGCTCAGGAATATTCCATGTTGTCTTGGTAACTCCAGTGTAGATTTGGCCTTGTGTTTTAGGTTATTGTCCTGCTGAAAATGAATTTGTCTGAACCAGGTTTTCGTCTAAGATTTTGCCTGTGCTTAGCTGTATTTTGTTACTTTTGATCCTAAAAAACTCCCTATTCCTTGCCTTTGACAAGCATACCCATAACATGATGCAGCCACCACCATGCTTGAAAATGTAGAGTGGTACTCAGTGATGTGTTGTGTTGGATTTGCCCCAAATATAACACTTTGTATTCAGGAAAAAACTTCATGTGTTTCCCACATTTTCTGCAGTATTACTTAAGTGCCTTGTTGCAAACAGGATGCATGTTTAGGAATATATTTTATTTTGTACAGGTTTCCTTCTTTTCACTCTGTAATTTAGGTTAGTATTGTGGAGTAACTACAATGTTGTTGGTCCATCCTCAGTTTTCTCATATCACAACCATTCAACTCTGTTTTAAAATCACCATTGGCCTCATGGTGAAATCCCTGAGCAGTTTCTTTCCTCTCCGGCAACTGAGTTAGGAAGAACGCCTGTCTCTTAGTAGTGACTGAGTGTATTGATATACCATCCAAAGCCTAATTAATAACTTCACCATGCTCAAAGGAATATATTTTTTAACACATCTACCAATCGGTGCCCTTCTTTGCGAGCCATTGAAAAACCTCCCTGGTCTTTGTTGTTGAATCTGTGCTTGAAATTCACTACTCTACTGACGGACCTTACAGATAATTGTATGTGTAGGTTACAAAGACGGGTTAGTCATTCAAAGATCGTGTTAACCACTATTATTGAACACAGAATGAATCCATGATTTGTTAAGCACATTTTTTTTACTCTTGAACTTTAGGCTTGCCATAACAAAGGCGCTGAATACTTATTGATTCAAGACAGCTTTTTATTTATTTTTATTTTTTGAAAATGTTCTACAAACAAAATTCCAAATGGGCTACTGTGTGTAGATCAGTGACACAAAATCTAAATTTAATCCATTTTAAATTCAGCCTGTAACACAACAAAATGTGGAAAAAATAAAGTGGTGTGAACACTTTTTGAAGGCACTGTATTAGACTGGAATTGAAACGATTGCTCATTGAAGTTACCGTAAGTATGAGGCATCTTTTCGACATCGTCTTTGAATTTGGTTATAAAATATTTCTGAATGGGTGCCTTATAATGGGTGCCCCGGAACATTTGAAATGCCAATAGACTTCTAGGCTTTCTACTAGGCATTCTCCAGCATTCAAATGGAACCACTGTAAGGTTCCATCAAAAGAAGCAGAAAACTAACTTCCACTTAGTTCTCATTCGATGAAATGCTATTACTCAATCAAATACAAAATTAACTTTAAAACCAAAAATCAACATGCTACAATAAAGCATTCATCAATTAGGAAAACAACTACGGTTGGCAAACTAGCGGTAGTCCCCGGCAGAAGTCTTTGAAACGTAATCATAGGGAAGTCAGAGACGGGTATGTATTTTCAGCTCATTTTAATCTCCTTTTCACATTTCCGGAGGACTCCTCTCTCAGTCCCTGTCAGATATAATAGGCTAATGGGAAAGGGTCCATCCGGCCAAAGTGCACACAATGGCCCATATTCACAAAGCGTCTCAGAGTGCGAATGGTGATTTAGGATCAGGAAATCAGGTCCCCCGTGTCCATATAACTATGATAAAAAATGAAATAAAAAATGATCCTAGATCATCACTGATCCTATACTCTGAGACACTTTGTGAATGAAAAGAGATGAAAAGTAAGTAAAGTAAGTGATGTTGAATACGGGAACTCAAATGTCATGAAGTTATGAACAAGACTCCCAGCTTACGGTAACATCGTTCCTTATTTCTTTCTAGAAACTTTCTGGGAAACAGTGTGCTAATGTCCAGGTGTAATGGAAATGGCAGAGGAGACTTTTTAAAGAAGATTAGCGTAATGCTGTCTAGCCAGAACTGCGCTGGATAAAAGCGAGAACAGATTTAAAGTTTCTGTCTTGCAGACGGCTTTGTGAAGTTGTTCAGACATGGTCTACATTTTCAGATTAATCCCAAGTGTTCATCTGTCTGCATACTAATGTTTGTCTGGGACAGAGATAGTCAGAGCAATTGGAAATGGACTTAACTTATTTTAAATATAATTTTTCTCTTCCCAGACGCACACAACTGCAACAACTATAAGAATGTTTAAACAAGTACCATTGTTTCATTTGAAGTTAATTAGCATTTCTCAGTGGTGAGAGAAAAGTTTTCAAGCCCTCTTAAAACGAAAGCAAAGAGACTGACTTTTAGTGCAAACAGGAAAAATTCTATGTCCTTCAGAGTGTGGCTCCAGACAGCATATATTGGGCACATTTCTATCCTATTCAGTATTAAATCATATATATTGTATATAATTATTGATTAAATCCATGCAACATTAAGGCCATGTGCCATTTCGACCATGACCAATGTACTTGGTCTGACGCACATATCATATAGATCTCCATCTATGGTGGCCAATCAATGGGTGTGAACTCCTACATGTGTGTCACCATTTAGACATGCCAGACCATAGAATTGAATATTGAATTTAGTAGGCTCTGTATGTGCCAGACGTGATGTCACAAGGGTTTGTTTTCAGTCAGGAAGCCCTTGTTACAATATGTCATTGAAATCTCTGTTTTTATGCTCTCTGGTCTAAATGCCAACACAATTAAGAGATGTTTGTTTGGGGTAAAGCCCTGTATGACTCATCACTGTACTTGGAACACACACACACACACACACACACAGTAGCAGGCTGCAGGGAGAGGGTTTCCTTTGTCCCAATCACGAGAGGGCTGACTTGTCCAGGGAAACAAACACAAGAGAATAATGAAACAAATCAGTTTTTTTTCTTAATGTCAAACTTAACCTCATCAAGTAAATAATAGGTAAAACATCCCATTAATAACTCCTGAAGATGGTGATAGATAACTAACGCTGAAGTTGCGTGTTATGACACTGTAAATATTAAATTCCTCAAGGTCTGGGGTTTGGGGTGTTGCATCTCACTGTATATCTGTCAGTGATGTCCTCATCAACATTGGACAGCCATAAGCAGTAACTACTGCACATTTTCCTTTACGTTCCAGGGCTCCAAGAAAGATACGACAACTGATTATCTGTTTACCAGATATATACTGAACAAAAATACAAACGCAACATGTAAAGTGTTGGTCCCATCTCAGAAATGTTCCATACGCACAAAAAGCTTATTTTTCTCAAATGTTGTGCACAAATTTGTTTATATCCCTGTTAGTGAGCATTTCTTCTTTGCCAAGATAATCCATCCACCTGACAGGTGTGGCATATCAAGAAGCTGATTAAATAGCATGATCATTACACAGGTGCAACTTGTGCTGGGGACACTAAAAGGCCACTCTAAACTGTGCAGTTTTGTCACACAACACAATGCCACAGATGTCTCAAGTTTTGAAGGAGCATGCAATTGGCATGCTGACTGCAGGAAAGTCCACCAGAGCTGTTGCCAGATAATTGAATGTTCATTTCTCTACCATAAGCCTCCTCCAACATCATTTTAGAGAATATGGCAGCACGTCGAACAGGCCTCACAACCACAGACCATGTGTAACCACGCCTGCTCAGGACCTCCACATCCGGCTTCTTCACCTGGGAGATCGTCTGAGACTAGCCACCCGGACAGCTGATGAAACTGAGGAGTATTTCTGTCTGTAATAAAGCCCTTTTGTGGGGGAAAACAGATTCTGATTGGCTGGGCCTGGCTCCACAGTGGGTGGGCCTATGCCCTGCCGGCCCACCCATGGCTGTGCCCCTACCCATTCATATCAAATCCATAGATTAGGGCCTAATGAATTTATTTTAATTGACTGATTTCCTTATATGAACTGTAACTCAATAGTTGAAATTGTTGCAAGTTGCTTTTATATTTCTGTTTAGTATAATTCATAAAATTATACTAGTCAACTTGAAGTTTGAAGATTTTTCTTAAGATCTTTAGTTTCTTTTATCTGGGAAACGGTAGCCAGTATGTAATTCAAAAGAAGGTCTGAAATACTGTCAAGGCATTGGATCATTCTTGACAGGGCCATATCTCTTTATATGGTTCTGTTTCTTGATACTTGAGGTCATTTAAGGTATCCTAGCAACCTGACACAATGAAAGAATTGATGGAGTGAACACCCATGTCCTTATTTAGCCTTTATTGTCCATGTTGCCAAGTGGAATTATGCATAAATTATGTATATACACAGTAGACCTTCAGAATAGACTCAAAGCCACTAAAGCAAACTGCTAAATGTAGATTTCTTCTCCCAGTATAAACACAGACACGTTCCTGCCCTTCCAGATTATAACAAGACCATCTGTAACAAATGTACAAACTGATCTTGATATAGATATAAATTAATTAGAAAAGAAAGGCAGCTTGAAGAGTTTGGCTATCAGGATATATATATACACAAATGTGGTAGATACATCAATATAAATACAACAATATGTTCAGGTATTGGTATACTTCTCTCTAAAAAGACTAAACGTATTCAAGATATCCTAAAGATCTAGAGCTCAGAAAACTCTTGAGATATACCTGTGGCCACATGGACAGTCAGGTAACCATGACAACCAGGTGAGACACCCCAAAGGGTAAGTTCAACCCCTACGGGGTGTAAGAAAGTACTTCATGTCATCAGAAGGGGACAACAGTCGCAGATGATTGACAACACTGTTAATAATAATAATGATTGACAGCATTTTGAGGCACTTCTAGACAACACAAGGTGTTCTGACTGTTCTGACAACCTAACTCATTCCCCACCAGTAGATGCAGCCAATAAAAGTTACATTGGTAAGAAGCAAAGAAATGTACATGAATAGCTTCGTAAGGTTTCTAATCATCTCTCTGAGTAGCACGTCTGTATAACCAACCTGTAACTTGTGTGTGTGTGTTCTTACATTCAAAAGTGACAGTAACAACATTAAAAAAGGAACACGTCATCATCACTGTACACACGGTCCACTGTGAAGGCCCTGTACTATCGTTTGTAAATCCTCCTGACAGACTTCATTGACTTCAGTGTCGTGCAAACTGTATTCAATTCCACACTATACTTTTTCTTACACACAGAGGTACAGGAGTTTTGGCCCCAGTAAAAAGGTAATACTATCAAATTACTAAAATACTCAAAATCAACATCTAAAGCTTATTCTCCACAATATGTACTTCAGTGAATCAACAGTGAGAGAAAGCTTTCAATTCAACCATTAACATTTAGTCTCAATCTCTTCTTACTGTGTATTGAGGGAGTCCACCTGTGAATCAATGGTGTGGAGCTAAGCAAAAAAAAAAAATGTAAAAAAAATACTGCAACTTGGTTTAAGATGTTTGTGAAGACACTTCTTAAAAAGTTTGGCTTTAAAACACATCTCAAGGCCTTGAAGTTAAAACATTTGTCACAGACAAGTAAGTGTTGTGGGACTAAACCATTGAGCATGACCAAATACATATTCCAGTTATTCTAAATGCCACGCAAACATGTTCACAAACTACATACAGTCTAGTAGCAATGTACAACTATCAGTCATCAAAAGGACATGAAAAATCATAAGTGAATAAGGAGAACGATAGTAAAGCATAACAGATAGTGTCAAACTGATTTTCTGTATGTCTTAAATAGAGATATTAATTTTGAGTGAAGCCAAGGCATTACATTTCCACCATGATATGTGCCTTTTCAGTAGTGCTGAGAGATTAGTGGCTTTTGAGGTCGGTTCAGTTTCCGTTCGGTTTTTGAAAACTAATCACGGTGTTCAATTTCAGTTTAAAATGTAAAGAAAAAAAATGTTGTGGGTTCAAGGCTGTAACAACACAGAAATAAACAATTGATGGTAGTGACTGCCCATTACAGTTATGGTTCAAGTTTTATATTTTGGTTGTGTATATATTATCTCATTATTAAAACACCAATGATGGTAGTGACTGCCCATTACTGCATATTACTTATTAATAAACCAGGTAACACTACTTGGAGTCCATCTGTAGATGCTCTACAGTCCATCCTTTATTCACACACACACACACACGCACACACGCACACACACACACACATATATATATATATAAAAAACAATGTATATTTGGTGACTTATTCCAAGTCATCATCTCATCTCTGCCCAGAGGCTTGCCCAGCAAGAACCAATGAGAGCAGGCAGCTGTAGGCGCAATGGATTCTGGTCATTGTACTAATTACCACGTTTTCTGCACGTTTTCTGCACGCACAGAAAGAACCTAAGTAAAAGGTATTCAAATAATTGAACTGACGTTGACCGATTCGTTATTTAAAAAAACGAAAATAAACTGACATTTCGGTTAATCACTCAGCACTACTTTTCAGGGAGTCAGTCCACCAGGTCTCTACAGTTTGAGAGCTGGTAGTCTTTTCCTTCTCTAACCATTACAACCCTGGTGGCCTATAGATTCTCTGCGGAGGGGAATTACTTTATTTTCTATGGTTCCTCTGTGATCAGGTTGCTTTATTGTGGAATGGCCTGCCTGTGTGGTATGGCCTGCCTGTGTGGAATGCCCTCCCATGGGCTTTGTAGCTCGGATGTGGCTCCTGTGGGGTCTAACTGTCGACCAATGTGGGGTTTGTAGTTCCCTGTGGCTCAGCAGGTCCTGTAGGACCTATGGGGTTTGTAGTTCTTGTGGCTCAGCAGGTCCTGTGGGATTTGTAGTTCCGAGTAGTTTAGGTCCCAGCTCATATCCTGCCTGTGTCTTGGTCCTTGTCCTCCAGCAGCTCAATGAGCTGAGTGAAGCTCTGTTTCACGGCATCCATGTTGTCCACTGAGCTGCCCTCTAGAATCCAGCTCTTCCCTCGGGCCAGAGGCTCCAGCTCAAAATACTTCTTTATCTAACAGAGAAACAGAAAAAGAGAGAGAAACAGAGAGAGAGCTCAGAGGTTTGGACACTCATTGAAAAACATAAATCAAATTTTATTTGTCACATGCGCCAAATACAACAGGTATAGACCTTACAGTGAAATGCTTACTTATAAGCCCTTAACCAACAATGCTTTAAGAAGTTAAGAAAAAATATAAAAATGTGTTAAGCAAAAAATAGATAAGTAATGTAATAATAAGTTACAAATAATGCGAAAAAAACATACACAATAGCACAATTGGTTACCGGATTGTAAAACGGCAGCCATCTCCTTCAGCGCCATTTTGTCACAGTGAGTAAATAACTGTAACGTTATCGAATTTGTGATTTCGTTCTTGATGTGCGGGTGTACAGCATAGTGTACCGTAACTGTTTTTGTCTAAATACTGTTCATTCCTCTGTAATTACACCAATATCTGCCAATGCTTGCATTACATATAACAAGAGCCAAGTGGAGACCACAAACTAGGCCAAAGTACAAAGATTGTCTTAAGAACTATGCAGGTCCCATGTTGGAAGTCTGCAGGAAAACAAAACAATAACAAAAGTCAAAAATATTGCAATCAATTCTGAATCAAATGGGAGAAAGATTACACTTGTGATTTCAACTCCCAGTTGAGATTAAGCACACAGTACACACTTCTGAAAACAAGCACAGTGTCCAGCGATGTCAAAAATCAGGAAAAGACAAAAACAATTCTCTTAACACTTTCAAAATCTCTCAGTTCTGCCAATACTGACACGGATTGATAGGTGATGGTCAAGCCAGCATTGCAGACTGTTTCTGTATAGTTTTCCTACTAGGGGGATGCCTGAGACCAGTCCAGTGATATATGGGAGCCACATAGGACCACTCATATATGGGCCAGTAGGCCTAAGGCCATAACGGTCCGTCTTTGGGGTGGTTTAATGGTGGGGGAATGAGGCAAGGCCAGCCAGGCCATAACCATGGAAATAGAATGAGGTGTTTTTCTGTTCGAGCGATTATATTTCTATGGCCATAAGGGGTCTGTAAGACATCAGACATTCTCATTGAAGGTTTACCTCCAGGGTGATGTTAGGTAATGCTGGTCTCCTGGCCAACAGACCGTCTCATTGAAGGTTTACCTCCAGGGTGATGTTAGGTAATGCTGGTCTCCTGGCCATCAGACAGTCTCATTGAAGGTTTACCTCCAGGGTGATGTTAGGTAATGCTGGTCTCCTGGCAATCAGACAGTCTCATTGAAGGTTTACCTCCAGGGTGATGTTAGGTAATGCTGGTCTCCTGGCAATCAGACAGTCTCATTGAAGGTTTACCTCCAGGGTGATGTTAGGTAATGCTGGTCTCCTGGCAATCAGACAGTCTCATTGAAGGTTTACCTCCAGGGTGATGTTAGGTAATGCTGGTCTCCTGGCCATCAGACAGTCTCATTGAAGGTTTACCTCCAGGGTGATGTTAGGTAATGCTGGTCTCCTGGCAATCAGACAGTCTCATTGAAGGTTTACCTCCAGGGTGATGTTAGGTAATGCTGGTCTCCTGGCCAACAGACAGTCTCATTGAAGGTTTACCTCCAGGGTGATGTTAGGTAATGCTGGTCTCCTGGCCATCAACAACAAAATGGTGCTGGAAGAAATGGCAGCCGTTTTTTTCCGCGTTATTTGTAACTTATTTTGTACATAATGTTTCTGCAACCGTATCTTACGGCAAAAAAGAGCTTCTGGATATCAGGACAGCGATCACTCACCTCGGATTAGACAAAGATTTTTTTCAACAACAAGCAAGACGCACATGATATTCTCCAAACACCCGGCAGGACCGACATCCCAGTTATTCGTAAGAAGCGACGCAGGAAACGAGGGAAAAGAGTCGGATGCCTGGTCAGGACCCGGAGGAGGCGATTGGGAAAGCTGCCGTTACCGTCAATACTACTCGCCAACGTGCAATCATTGGACAATAAATTAGACGAGGTACGATCACGAATATCCTACCAAGGGGATATTAAAATCGTGTCTGAATGACGACATGGATATTCAGCTAGCGGGATATGATACAACAGCACACTCCGGTAAGACGAAGGGGGGCGGTCTGTGCATATTTGTAAACAACAGCTGGTGCACGAAATCTAAGGAAGTCTCTAGATTTTGCTCGCCTGAAGTAGAGTATATTGTGATAAACTGCAGGCCACACTACTTGCCTAGAGAGTTTTCAGCTATACTCTTCGTGGCTGTTTATTTACCACCACAGACAAATGCTGGCACTAAGACCACACTCAGTCAGCTGTATAAGGAAATAAGCAAACAGTGAATCACTCACCCAGAGGCGGCACTCCTAGTGGATGGAGTCTTAAATGCAGGGAAACTTAAATCAGTTCTACCAAATCTCCATCAACATGTTAAATGTGCAACCAGAGGGGGAAAAAATTCTAGATCACCTGTACTCCACACACAGAGATGCGTACAAAGCTCTCCCTCGCCCTCCATTTGGTAAATCCGACCACAACTCTATCCTCCTGATTCCTGCTTACAAGCAAAAATTAAAGCAGGAAGCACCAGTGACTCGGTCTATAAAAAAGTGGTCAGATGAAGCAGATGCTAAACTACAGGACTGTTTTGCTAGCACAGACTGGAATATGTTCCGGGATTCCTCCGATGGCATTGAGGAGTACACCACATCAGTCACTGGCTTTATCAATAAGTGCACAGAGGACGTCGTCCCCACAGTGACTGTACGTACATACCCCAACCAGAAGCCATGGATTACAGGCAACATTCACACTGAGCTAAAGGGCAGAGCTGCCGCTTTCAAGGTGCGGGACTCTAACCCGGAAGCTTACAAGAAATCCTGCTATGCCCTGTGACGAACCATCAAACAGGCAAAGCGTCAATAAAGACGATTGAATAAAAATGATTGAATCATAATACACCGGCTCTGACGATCGACTTATGTGGCAGGGCTTGCAAACTATTACAGACTACAAAGGGAAGCACAGCCGAGAGCTGCCCAGTGACACGAGCCTACCAGACGAGCTAAATCACTTCTATGCTCACTTCGAGGCAAGCAACACTGAGGCATGCATGAGAGCATGAGCTGTTCCAGACGACTGTGTGATCACGCTCTCCGTAGCCGACGTGAGTAAGACCTTTAAACAAGTCAACATACACAAGGCTGCGGGCCAGATGGATTACCAGGACGTGTGCTCCGGGCATGTGCTGACCAACTGGCAGGTGTCTTCACTGACATTTTCAACATGTCCCTGATTGAGTCTGTAATACCAACATGCTTCAAGCAGACCACCATAGTCCCTGTGCCCAAGAACACTAAGGAAACCTGCCTAAATGACTACAGACCCATAGCACTCACGTCTGTAGCCATGAAGTGCTTTGAAAGGTTGGCAATGGCTCACATCAACAACATCATCCCAGAAACCCTAGACGCCCTCCAATTTTCATACCGCCCAAACAGATCAACAGATGATGCAATCTCTATTGCACTCCACACTGCCCTTTCCCACCTGGACAAAAGGAACACTTATGTGAGAATGCTATTTATTGACTACAGCTCAGCGTTCAACACCATAGTACAATCAAAGCTCATCACTAAGCTAAGGATCCTGGGACTAAACACCTCCCTCTGCAACTGGATCCTGGACTTCCTGACGGGCCGCCCCCAGGTGGTGAGGGTAGGTAGCAACACATCTGCCACGCTGATCCTCAACACTGGAGCTCCCCAGGGGTGCGTGCTCAGTCCCCTCCTGTACTCCCTGTTCACACACGACTGCATGGCCAGGCACGACTCCAACACCATCATTAAGTTTGCAGACGACACAACAGTGGTAGGCCTGATCATCGACAACGATGAGACAGCCTACAGGGAGGAGGTCAGAGACCTGGCTGTGTGGTGCCAGGACAACAACCTCTCCCTCAACGTAACCAAAACTAAGGAGATGATTGTGGACTACAGGAAAAGGAGGACCGAGCACGCCCCCATTCTCATCGACGGGGCTGTAGTGGAGCAGGTTGAGAGCTTCAAGTTCCTTGGTGTCCACATCAACAACTAGAATTGTCCAAACACACCAAGACAGTCGTGAAGAGGGCACGACAAAGCCTATTCCACCTCAGGAGACTAAAAAGATTTGGCATGGGTCCTGAGATCCTCAAAAGGTTCTACAGCTGCAACATTGAGAGCATCCTGACTGGTTGCATCCCTGCCTGGTACGGCAATTGCTCCACCTCTGACCGCAAGGCACTACAGAGGGTAGTGCGTACGGCCCAGTACATCACTACTGTATATAGCCTCGCTACTGTATATACTGCTGTTTTTATTTCTTTACCTACCTATTGTTCACCTAATACCTTTTTATTATTTTTTGCACTGTTGGTTAGAGCCTGTAAGTAAGCATTTCACTGTAAGGTCTAAGACCTGTTGTATTCGGCGCACGTGACAAATAAACTTTGATTTGATTTGATTTGCTCAGACAGTATGGTGACAGAATGTTACTTGTTGCCCTCTCTGGGTCATAATGATCTGAGAGAGCAGAGCGGTGTCTCCGGAGAACCATGACATTTTATGCCACACAGGCCAAGAATAAATTCCTGGCAAAGCCCCCGAGAGTCAGGTCAGTACACGGAGGAGTACTTTTCCACATTCAGAATACTACTGGTTGGGATTATGGATACTATAGCAGGGTTAAGTAGGCATGAAACAGAAGAAAATGCTCAGACTGAGTCAAAAGAGTTATGAACTGCTAGTTTTCATTATCCATTGTTAAACCTTTTGCTATGGTGTGCCATAATGAACATGACCCATCACTTGGATAACAGGAATAGGAAAATAGGTCAAAGAAATCAAACTAAACAATTTGAGTAAACAGAGACTTAAACGTGAACTTTTCCAACAGATTATGTCCATCTGTGTTTAAAGAGGAGAGTCCAGAGTTTGGCTGTGTGTATATGTGTGTCTGTCAGTGTCAGTGAGTGGGGACAACTTCCTCTTCTCAGAGCAGATTGAGGAAGGGTTAGAGATCATGTTCAAAACCACTCAGAGAATAGAGAAGATACCATAGGACACCATACTGTTCTGATTGCCAAACCCACAGGAACAGGAGAGATTAGACGCTGCAAAAACCTCTGCTGCTCTTGTCCTTTTGTTTCAGAGCAGAAAGGAGAATAAATAAATAATGAAACAAAACATCCTTTGAGCCAAAGCTCCCATAGCATGCCAAGAATGCTGATTAAGATTTCCCTGTCTGGGACTTCATCGCTCGCTTACACAATCCTCCCTCCTCCAAAAAAGAGAAAGAGAGAGAGAGAGAGAGAGAGAGAGAGAGAGAGAGAGAGAGAGAGAGAGAGAGAGAGAGCAGGAACAGGCTTGGAAGGTGCCGCAGCGTTTGTCTATTGTTTTTATTTGTGTGTGTGCACAGTGTACTGAGTGTGTATGTGTGTCTGTGTCTGTTGTGTACTGTGTGTTTGTGTGCAGTCTACTGTGTGTGTGTGTGTTTGTGTGTGTGTGCGCAGTGTACTGTGTGTGTGTGTTGTGTGTAATGGGGAAGAATGATGATTAATTCAACAAAGAGAAAGCAACAAGTCTACGAAGAAGGAGAGGTTGAGAAGGAGAGGTTGAGGGACGTTAGATCAGGGATCGTCAACTAGATTTAGAAGGAGAGGTTGAGAGGTTAGATCAGGGATCATCAACTAGATTTAGAAGGAGAGGTTGAGAGGTTAGATCAGGGATCATCAACTAGATTTAGAAGGAGAGGTTGAGAGAGGTTAGGTCAGGGATCGTCAACTAGATTTAGAAGGAGAGGTTGAGAGGTTAGATCAGGGATCATCAACTAGATTTAGAAGGAGAGGTTGAGAGAGGTTAGATCAGGGATCATCAACTAGATTTAGAAGGAGAGGTTGAGAAGGAGAGGTTGAGGGACGTTAGATCAGGGATCGTCAACTAGATTTAGAAGGAGAGGTTGAGAGAGGTTAGATCAGGGATCATCAACTAGATTTAGAAGGAGAGGTTGAGAGAGGTTAGATCAGGGATCATCAACTAGATTTAGAAGGAGAGGTTGAGAGAGGTTAGATCAGGGATCGTCAACTAGATTTAGAAGGAGAGGTTGAGAGAGGTTAGATCAGGGATCGTCAACTAGATTTAGAAGGAGAGGTTGAGAGAGGTTAGATCAGGGATCGTCAACTAGATTTAGAAGGAGAGGTTGAGAGGTTAGATCAGGGATCATCAACTAGATTTAGAAGAAGAGGTTGAGAGAGGTTAGATCAGGGATCATCAACTAGATTTAGAAGGAGAGGTTGAGAAGGAGAGGTTGAGGGACGTTAGATCAGGGATCGTCAACTAGATTTAGAAGGAGAGGTTGAGAGAGGTTAGATCAGGGATCGTCAACTAGATTTAGAAGGAGAGGTTGAGAAGGAGAGGTTGAGGGACGTTAGATCAGGGATCATCAACTAGATTTAGAAGGAGAGGTTGAGAAGGAGAGGTTGAGGGACGTTAGATCAGGGATCGTCAACTAGATTTAGAAGGAGAGGTTGAGAGAGGTTAGATCAGGGATCATCAACTAGATTTAGAAGGAGAGGTTGAGAAAGAGAGGTTGAGGGACGTTAGATCAGGGATCGTCAACTAGATTTAGAAGGAGAGGTTGAGAGAGGTTAGATCAGGGATCGTCAACTAGATTTAGCCGTGGGCTGATTCTTTCTTGAGCGGATGGTCAGTGGGCCGGAACATAATTACAAACTATTTGTAAACTACAAATTGACCGCAAGATGCCCAAACAGATAACATTTGACTAAAACAAACATTTCAAACCTTGATTCAATTTTATACAAATACCAAACATACAGGAAGATCTATGTCGGTTGGAACTGTTTTCACTATCCCCTCCCCCCTCCCCCGAAAAGCGTTCCACAGGGATGCTGGCCCAAGTTGACTCCAATGCTTCCTACAGTTGTGTCAAGTTAGCTGGATGTCATTTGAGTGGTGGGCCGTTTTTGATATACACAGGAAACTTTGAGTGTGAAAAAAACAGCAGCGTTGCAGTTCTTGACACAAACCGGTGCGCCTGGCACCTACTACCATTCCCTGTTCAAAGGCACTTAATTATATTGTCTTGCCCATTCACCCTCAATGGCACACACACACATACACAAATACACACAAAAATACTTTAACCTGTGTCCTCCCCTTCATCTACACTGATTGAAGTGGATTTAACAAGTGACATCAATAAGGGATCATAGATTTCACCTGATCAGTCAATGTCTTATTTAAAAAATAATAAAAAGTAATTTAACAGACACACTTATCCAGAGCGGCTTACAGGAGCAATTAGGGTTAAGTGCCTTGCTCAAGGGAACATCGACCGATTTTTCACCTAGTGAGCTCGGGGATTCGAACCAGCAACCTTATCAGTTACTGGCCCAATGCTCTTAAGCGCTAGGCTACCTATCTTGTGACCCAGTGCATATCTCTCTATTACGCGTGGGAATACTTTGGAAAAGATTTCCAAAATTAAAATCACTTGCCGCTGATTTGCTGGTGTTTTACAGTCTTTTATGTCCACCTTTTGCTCAGAAAACTGTGTCTAGCCTGGCTAATACACTACAAAAATCCACTGTCTGGTGACAGACTGACACAGAAGAAAAATGTCCATTGCTAGTTCATCTCTGCTGGACGTCTCAATAGGGTCAGGAGGGGCAAGCTGCTTGTACCCTCGCTTAGCCCGACTAACATGCAGGCTGAGCTAGCTAACAAGACAGTTCTGGGTCACGAGGCCAACATGCTGAAAATGTGCGAGGGTCATTCAGTGTGTGCAGCAGTTAAAGGGTTGAAGGTCTGGCTCTATAGACGGTGGTGGTGGGTAATTTATGTTGCACAGCCCAAGATCAATCTGCTCAAAGCTGAGTTTCAGGGCTAAAAAGATCAAGTCTGATTTGAGGGGATCTCTCCTCACCTTTAAAGACTGGTTAAAAATGACAGGAGGCTGGGAGCGGAAACCTACAGTAAGACGGTGTTAACCTGAGGCAGGGCCATGTGCGCCAAAGGCCGTCGCAGGATGCTCATCTTCCCGACTCACTGCTTTAAACATAACGATGAAAGGGGTCAGAGTTCACTTGAGGAAAGAGAAACTCAACTCTTCCGAAACACGACTGTTCCTCCCGTAATGATGAACGATCACAACTGCTCCAATCCAAACCGGCATCTGGAAGACACCCGGGTCATGTCCAGTAGAGAAAACATTTTGAAACAGGACATTATCACCTGAGCCAGTTCCTGTTCCATAAGAAATTCACGCTGAGCCTCCTCTAATGCACCTTGAGAGGGAGGTGAGGAATTGAGGGATCAAGGACAGGAGGTATCAAGGACAGGAGGACTCAAGGATTGGACAGTTTATACACTTTCAGACAGAGCCTACGTGTTGGTACAGAGCCTATGTGTTGGTACAGAGCCTACTGTATGTGTTGGTACAGAGCCTATATGTTGGTACAGAGCCTACTGTATGTGTTGAGCTGGGCTGGGGAGCTGGACTGGACTGTGGAAATGGACTGGGGAGCTGGACTGGATTGGGCGCTGGGCTGGGGAGCTGGACTGGGGAGCTGGACTGGACTGGGGGGCTGGACTGGGCAGCTGGACTGGACTGAGGAGCTGGGGAACTGGACTGAGGAGCTGGGGAACTGGACTGAGGAGCTGGACTGGGGTGCTGGACTGGACTAAGGAGCTGGGCTGGCGAGCTGGACTGGCGAGGTGAGCTGGGGAGCTGGACTGATGAGCTGGACTAGACTGGCGAGCTGGGCTGGGGAGATGGACTGGGGAGCTGGACTGGGCTGGGGAGCTGGATTGGACTGGCGAGCTGGGCTGGGGAGCTGGGCTGGACTGGCGAGCTGGATTTTGGAGCTGGACTGTGGAGCTGGACTGGGGAGCTGGGCTGGACTGGTGAGCTGGGCTGTGGAGCTGGACTGAACTGGGGAGCTGGACTGGGAAGCTGGACTGGGAAGCTGGACTGGACTGAGGAGCTGGGGAACTGGACTGAGGAGCTGGGGAGCTGGACTGATGAGCTGGACTAGACTGGCGAGCTGGGCTGGGGAGATGGACTGGGGAGCTGGACTGGGCTGGGGAGCTGGATTGGACTGGCGAGCTGGGCTGGACTGGACTGGCGAGCTGGATTGTGGAGCTGGACTGGGGAGCTGGGCTAGACTGGCGAGCTGGGCTGGGGAGCTGGACTGGACTGGGGAGCTGGACTGGACTGGGGAGCTGGACTGGACTGAGGAGCTGGGGAACTAGACTGAGGAGCTGAGGAGCTGGGGGACTGGACTGAGGAGCTGGACTGGGATGCGGGACTGGACTAGGGAGCTGGACTGGACTGGGGAGCTGGACTGGACTGGGGAGCTTGACTGGACTGGGGAGCTGGACTGGTGAGCTGGGACACTGTACTGAGGAGGTGGGGAGCTGGACTGAGGAGCTGGGGAGCTGGACTGAGGAGCTGGGGAGCTGGACTGAGGAGCTGGGGAGCTGGACTGAGGAGCTGGACTGAGGAGCTGGGGTGCTGGACTGAGGAGCTGGGCTGGCGAGCTGGGCTGGCGAGCTGGGCTGGCGAGCAGGTGACCCAAAAAACTTGAACACCAAGAGGTGACCCAAAAAACTTGAACACCAAGATACTCTGAAATCTATCAATCCACCTGAAATATTAGATTCCATCCCGTAGGTGTGATGTACAGCTCTAGTTTTGTTTAAAATATAAGAAAATCGGGACCGTTCCAAAGCAAACCTCCTGTAAGACCTTTAACATCCTTGGGATCATCCCCACTATTTCCCCACTGCAGTGGAGGGAATAATATTTCATTTTGGAGTAGTCGAGGGCCTAGCGGTGGGGATTCCTCTGTGGTAAAGCATTCTTCATGAGGTAGTTCAGTAACCAACGCTGAGCCAAGACCTGATTCACATTTCAAAACAGCAGAGACGCTAAGAACACTAATACAAGGCCTTTGTACATTGCGCAAACTTGTCCTGTATGTCCAACTCGTCCATTGACGTACTTATACATGATTTATACACCATAATACATCTAATGACATACGTCAACAGTTTGCACAACAGCTTATGTACAACAGGGCCTATGTATTATGTACTGCCGCCTTGATATAACGCTGCCCTTATACATGAAAAGGAACCATCTGGTGCCGTCATTCATCTGTGTTATGAATCTCTCCTCACGCCATGACGACTGACGAGTGACGCCACTTCCAGTATGTATAGCATGGTGTGTGAGTTGTTATGACTGCTGGAGTGAAGTGGATGGCCGGGTCTGGAGCGGAGGTAGGTAGTCCATTATTCACACACTGTATAGCGGACTGGGTCTGGCTGGCTAGGCCCTCAGAGCCAGAACATTGGAAACACATTGGTGTGAGGCAGGAGGCTCCATCAGTCGAGGGCCACAGTCTAGAGCTTTGTCCCAAATGGCACCCTATTCCCTATATAGTGCACTACTTTTGACCAGAGCCATATGGGCCCTGGTCAAAGTAGTGCACTACTTAGGAAATAGGGTGCCATTTTCAGAGACACATGTTGGAGCAGAGGAGGTTGAGGCTCCACTAGAACACATCACAGCCACAGTAACACAATACAAATTGCAATATAGGTCAGGTGAGCATTATTTGAAAGCTTGTTCTATTGCCAACATGACTAGCTAAGATACAAAAAATATGATATTACAGTGTTAGGCTTTCACAAGCCAATTCAGAGAAACAGATCGTAATTGTGGTGTGCATAAAATGGAGTCATGAATGCATTCAGGTGCGTGTTCTGCAGTGAATTTTCTTCACAATAGACAAACGTAGGCTCATTCTATTCAGAAACACCCAGGGTATGATGCCATGTTTCATGATATGGAAATGTGAAGTGCACATTTGGACTCACAGGTGTTTGGCTTGCCATGGCATATGATTTACATTGTTGTCATGCTCATCAAGCCATTCACTCGTGTCCTGTGGATGGGGGCCTTGTCATCCTATAGGGGCATAGCCATGGTAGCCAAAATAACGGCCAAAACAATGGCCTGCCCAGCATGTTTATACATGACCCTAATGGGATGTTAATTGCTTAACTTAAGCGCCTAAATTGGAACGCAGTGGCTGTACAATAACATGCTTATGGGGGATTCTGGAGCAGCACCTGAGACAGCGTTTTCCAACCCCAAATCAACAAAACACCAAATTATGGAATTTCTTGTGGAAGAATGGTGTTTCATCCCTCCAATAGAGTTCCAGACACGTGTAGAATCTATGCCAAAGTGCATTGAAGCTGTTCTGGCTCGTGGTGGCCCAACGCCCTTCCTTTTGTCAGTTACCTGTAGGTTACACACACACACAGCTGTGCACCCACTCACACACAGAACCAGACTTCCCAATCAGACATACAGACCTGGAATCTAATTGGTTAAAAATACCTATTGGTGAAAATAAAGTTCTGAACTGGTTTGAACCCCCCAAAAAGTACCGGTTTATATCGTCCCTTTCTGTTGAAATCAATTTTATTTTACATTTAGTTCGACATGAAATGACTTCACCTATCAGTGCAGATAGAGCAGCTTGCTATGCAGCGGGTAAGCTACAGCTTTTTACATGCATTGGACAGACGTGTAGGGTGCGAGATGCCACAGAAACTTTGCATGTGGGGAGAGAGCGATAGAGGTTGGAGGAGGAGGCTTTGCTTGAAGGGCTTCTTATCACATGCATTATCGGAATTAGGCCCACAGAATTATACCTATGGAGGAGCATCTTCTATGAAGGAACTTTGAATGTCTTTGAACTTCAGAGAATTGGCTTAACATTAGACCAGGCGTGCTTTGCTGCATTTTATGTGGGACTGGAAAAAAATGCCTGGAATGTAAAATAACTTTATTAACCGGTTCCCATTCTTTTAAAATAACGGTTCTGTTCAGGAACAGTATAGAATACTTTCATTCCCAGTTCTGACTCTGTTCCTGGAAATATGTAGTTATTTTCCAGTTATCGGTTCTGTTCCCTGAACCGGTTCCAACCTCTGGTGCCAGTGGCTGTTTGCAATATGTACAGTTGAAGTTGGACATTTACATACACCTTAGCCAAATAAACTGAGATTAAATGTTTCACAATTCCTGACATTTAATACTAGTAAAAATTCCCTGTCTTAGGTCAGTTAGGATCACCACTATATTTTAAGAATGTGAAATGTCAGAATAATAGTGGAGAGAATGATTTATTTTAGCTTTTATTTCTTTCATCACATTCCCAGTGGTTCAGAAGTTTACATACACTCAATTAGTATTTGGTAGCATTTCCTGTAAATTGTTTAACTTGAGTCAAACGTTTCAGGTAGCCTTCCACAAGTTTCCCACAATAAATTGGGTGAATCTTGGCCCATTCCTCCTGACAGAGCTGGTGTAACTGAGTCAGGTTTGTAGGCCTCCTTGCCACTCCAATATCTTGACTTTGTTGTCCTTAAGCTATTTTGCCACAACTTTGGAAATATGCTTGGGGTCATTGTCCATTTGGAAGACCCATTTGCGACCAAGCTTGAACTTCCTGACTGATGTCTTGAAATGTTGCTTCAATATATGCACATAATTTTCCTTCCTCAGTGCACCAGTCCCTCCTGCAGCAAAGCACCCCCACAACATGATGCTGCCACCCCTGTGCTTCACGGTTGGGATGGTGTTCTTCGGCTTGCAATCCTCCCACTTTTTCCTCCGAACATAACGATGCTCATTACGGCCAAACAGTTATATATTTTTGTTTCATCAGACCAGAGGACATTTCTCTAGAAAGTACGATCTTTGTCCATGTGCAGTTGAAAACTGTAGTCTTTTTTATGGGCGGTTTTTGAGCAGTGGCTTCTTCCTTGCTGAGCAGCCTTTCAGGTTATGTCGATATAAGACTAGTTTTTAGATACTTTTGTACCGGTATCCTCCAGCCTCTTCACAAGGTCCTTTGCTGTTGTTCTGGGATTGATTTGCACTTTTCGCACCAAAGTACATTCATTTCTAAGAGACAGAACGCGTCTCCTTCCTGAGCGGTATGACGGTTGTGTGGTCCCATGGTGTTTATACTTGCGTACTATTGTTTGTACAGATGAACGTGGTACCTTCAGGCATTTGGAAATTCCAGGCTTGCGGAGATCTACAATTTATTTTTCCATGATGTCAAGCAAAGAGGCACTGAGTTTGAAGGTAGGCCTTGAGATACATCTACAGGTACACCTCCAATTGACTCAAATTATGTCAATTAGCCTATCAGAAGCTTCTACAGCCATGATGTCATCTGTTTAAAGGCACAGTCAACTTAGTGTATGTACACTTCTGACCCACTGGAATTGTGATACAGTGAATTACTATAGTTTGATTACAAGAAGTCTGTGGAGTGGTTGAAAAACGAGTTTTAATGACTCCAACCTAAGTGTATGTAAACTTCCGACTTCAACTGTAGGTGTGCATTTAACCTAATGGATAGGATAGTTCTGCATAATGCTGTTGTTGGTTTGAATGCCTGTATACTGTACTGCCTCTGCAAACACATGCGCTTTAGGAGATGATACAGCTGTAATTCAATACCATACAGACCGTAAAATACCATGAACATGTGTAGGGAAGGGATGACACAAATGAGAAGTTTATTTAAATAATGAACTATGATATATTGTATATTAAATGAGAATTGCAGATAGCTGTGGCCACTGAACAAATCTGAAATGAACAGATAAAAGTATCACCACAAAAGACTAAAAATAAAGTAAACAGTACCACTTGGAGAACCACTTCCTTGTGAACTGTTGTGTGAAAGGGTACAAACAAAAGCAATGTTTTTATCATCATCATCAAAGAAATCTAATGTTTTTAATATGGAAAAGTTGTGTGTGATTGAGTGTGTTTAAGAGTGTTGGTGACTAAGTGGCAGCTGGTTTCACAGTCGACTAATATAGAGGACTTTGACAACAAGTCAATTCACATGAAAAAGCTCAAAGGGAATGGCATACATTAAGGAACTGAGTCAAATCCATCCAAGAGTCAAAAAGCTTATTTTTAATGAAAAATATTACAGCTTGCTCTCATTCTTTGGTGGAATTTTCATTCGATATAACAGTTGATAAGAAACAAATACGATATGCCACTTTTCTTCAAAATGTGTGCCAGTCTGCACCACAGGTGGTAAGTATTGCTCAACCTGCTCTTATTTCCTCCATAAACTCAAGTGGAATGTTCTGGGTTCTTAGCTCCAGTGGGCCAATGACACTGTGGAGGGAGGCAGACCTGGGTTCACTTACTCTGAAATCTTTCAAATACTTTGAGGGCTTGCTTTAGCCTGCCAGGAGTGACTGGTAGGTGGGGTGGGCACTTTTGGGACTTTTCTATTGGTTCCAATGCAACAGGCAAGCTCAACCAAGCGCAGCGAAACAATACAAAAAATATTTTGAATACTATTTAAACCCAGGTTAGGAGGGAAAACTCAACCAGAGCCTGTGGGAGTGTGTTGGAATCTGTGTTTGTGTCCTTGTTCGTCCCTGTGCTCAGAGACTCAGACAGACCGCACGCCCTCCTCTCTCCACTCCGACCAGAACAACGGGACTCTGTTTTCTGCCGAGGGATGGGAATTCACTCAGGCGACGTTGGCATCGCTGTACACCACGAATGCCAAGGCCAGTGTCTGAACAGCAGGAGCAACACCAAACCACACACACACCATCCATCCAGACGCACGCACACACAAAACCACCGTGACAATCCCCCTCCGCCTTCCCAGACCCCCTCCCTTTCTCTTATGATACTTCCTACTGTCTGGAAGAACCACCATGCCGGGTAAAACTGCAGGAATCACAGTGACAACACTTTCTACGTCTGAAGCCCAAGACAACAAGGCACGGCAACATGTCTTGGCAGTCCCTTAGAAATAACACTTTCACTCATGGCTTTAGGTAGTTAGCAAAAAAGACTATCACCTCCCTCCCAACGCATTGCTGTGTGTGTGTGTGTGTGTGTGTGTGTGAGCGTGTGTGTGTGTGTGAGCCTGTGTGTGTGCGCATTCCCTCCATGCACATCATGAGCACACATGCACAGTCAGTGAGTAAGCCCCTCTACTCTCATCCTCATTATAAAACAGGCTCTGCTCTCATCCTCATTATAAAACAAGCTCTGCTCTCATCCTCATTATAAAACAAGCTCTGCTCTCATCCTCATTATAAAACAGGCTCTGCTCTCATCCTCATTATAAAACAGGCTCTGCTCTCATCCTCATTATAAAACAGGCTCTGCTCTCATCCTCATTATAAAACAGGCTCTGCTCTCATCCTCATTATAAAACAGGCTCTGCTCTCATCCTCATTATAAAACAGGCTCTGCTCTCATCCTCATTATAAAACAGGCTCTGCTCTCATCCTCATTATAAAACAGGCTCTGCTCTCATCCTCATTATAAAACAAGCTCTGCTCTCATCCTCATTATAAAACAAGCTCTGCTCTCATCCTCATTATAAAACAGGCTCTGCTCTCATCCTCATAAAACAGGCTCTGCTCTCATCCTCATTATAAAACAGGCTCTGCTCTCATCCTCATTATAAAACAAGCTCTGCTCTCATCATTATAAAACAAGCTCTGCTCTCATCATTATAAAACAAGCTCTGCTCTCATCCTCATTATAAAACAGGCTCTGCTCTTTTTCTCATGATAAAACAGGCTCTGCGCTTATCCCCATGATAAAACAGGCTCTGCGCTTATCCCCATAATAAAACAGGCTCTGCTCTTATCCTCATGATAAACAAAGGCTGTCAAAAGGTTCTACAGCTGCAACATCGAGAGCATCCTGACTGGTTGCATCCCTGCCTGGTACGGCAATTGCTCGGCCTCCGACCGCAAGGCACTACAGAGGGTAGTGCGTACGGCCCAGTACATCACTGGGGCTAAGCTGCCTGGCATCCAGGACCTCTACACCAGGCGGTGTCAGAGGAAGGCCCTAAAATGTGTCAAAGACCCCAGCCATAGACTGTTCTCTCTACTACCGCATGGCAAGCAGTACCGGAGTGCCAAGTCTAGGACAAAAAGGCAAAAAGGTAATCAAATGGCTACCCAGACTATTTGCATTGTGTCTCCCACACCCACCCCTCTTTTACACTGCTGCTACTCTCTGTTTATCATATATGCATAGTCACTTTAACTATACATTCATGTACATACTACCTCAATTGGCCCGACCAACCAGTGCCCCCGCACATTGGCTAACCGGGCTATCTGCATTGTGTCCCGCCACCCCCACGCTCTGTTCATCATATATGCACAGTCACTTTAACCATATCTACATGTACATACTACCTCAAATCAGGCCGACTAACCGGTGCCTGTATGTAGCCTCGCTACCGTTATAGCCTCGCTACTGTTATTTTTACTGTCTTTTTACAGTTGTTTTTATTTCTTTACTTACCTATTGTTCACCAAATACATTTTTTGCACTGTTGGTTTAGAGCCTGTAAGTAAGCATTTCACTGTAAGGTCTACACCGGTTGTATTCAGCGCACGTGACAAATAAACTTTGATTTGATTGGATTTTTTGCTCATCGAGAGAGAAAGGGGGAGACAGGAGAGAATGAGAGAGGGAAAGAGATAGGGTAAGAGAAAGAGGGGAGAGGAATCCAGACACCATTGTGCGGCGCTCCCGTCCCAACAGGCTGGCAGAGAGCATTCTGCGAGAAAGGTCACCTCGCCGCGCCGGGAAAGGTCAAACAAAGGGGCTGTGTCTGGTGGAACTGGCCTCCCTTTGTCACTGTCTCCACCTGTGTCACGTCTACCTTGGCATTGTAGCACCCAGTACTGTCTAGACTGCTGCGTGTGTGGCCTATACATTTACAGACTTACGTATACTAAACGGTACAATATCCATTCATGCATTTGTCATGTCTCCGAGAATTACAGTTCCTTCAGAAAGTATTCATACCCCTTGACTTATTCCACAATTAAAAAATGCCCACCCATCAACACACAATACCCCATAACGATCGAAGTCTAAATATGTTTAGACATTTTAGAAAATGTATTGAAAATGAAAAACAGAAATATAATTTACATAAGTGTTCACACCCCCATGCTATGACACTCCAAATTGAGCTCTGGTGCATCCAATTTCCTTTGATCATCAAATCAAATCTTATTTGTCACATGCTTTGTAAACAACTTACTAACGGGCCCTTCCCAACAATGCAGAAGTTAAATAATATAAAAAATATTAACACAAGGAATAAATACACAATAAGTAACGATAACTTGGCTATATGTACGGGGTAGCAGTACTGAGTCAATGTGCAGAGGGACAAGGTAATTGGTTGGGATAAAGTGACTAGGCAACAGGACAGATAATAAACATTAACAGCAGTGAACGTGATGAGTCAAAATAGTTAGTGCAGATTAGTTACATTTTAGTCCTTTAGCAGACGCACTTATCCAGAGTGACTTACAAGGAGCAATTAGGGTTAAGTGCCTTGCTCAAGGGCACATCAACAGATTTTCACCTAGTTGGCTTGGGATTCAAACCAGCAAACTTTCGGTAACTGGCCCAAGGCTCCTAATCGCTAGGCTAACCAATAGCTTCCCGGACTAACTAATTAGCAGTCTTATTGCTTGGGGGTAGAAGCTGTTCAGGGTCCTGTTGGTTCCAGACTTGGTGCATCGGTACTGCTTGTCGTGTGGTAGCAGAGAGAACAGTCTATGACTTGGGTGGCTGGAGTCTGACAATTTTTAGGGCCTTCCTCTGACACCACCTGGTATAGAGGTCCAGGATGGCACGGAGCTCGGGCAAGGTGTGTTGGTGTGTGTGGACCATGATAATTCCTTAGTGATGTCGACCCAGAGGAACTTGAAGCTCTCGACCTGCTCCACTACAGCCGTGTTGATGTGGATCAGCTCCTTTGTCTTGCTGATGTTGAGGTTGTTGTCCTGGCACCACACTGCCAGGTCTCTGACCTCCTCCCTGTGGGCTGTCTCATCGTCGTCTGATCAGGCCTACCACCGTTGTGTCATCTGCAAACTTTATGGAGGTGTTGGAGTCGTGAGCAGCCACGCAGTCGTGGGTAAACAGGGAGTACAGGAGAGGACTAAGCACGCACCCCTGAGAGGCCCCAGTATTGAGGGTCAGTATGGCAGATGTGTTGTTGCCTACCCTCGCCACCTCGGGGTGTTCCTTTTGTCCTGGTGGGAAAGGGCAGTGTGGAGTGCAATAGAGATCACATCATATGTGGATCTTTTGAGGCAGTATGCGAATTGGAGTGGGTCCAGAGTGTCTGGGATGATGGTGTTGATATAAGCCATGACCAGCCTTTCAAAGCATTTCATGGCTACAGATGTGAGTGCTACAGGGCGATAGTCATTTAGACAGGTTACCTTGCCGTTCTTGGGCACAATGACTATGGTGGTCTGCTTGAAACGTAGGTATTACAGACTGGGTCAGGGAGAGGTAAAAACACTTGCCAGCTGGTCCAAGTACGCGTCCTGGTAATCCGCCTGGCCCTAAAGGCTTGTAAATGTTAACCTGTTTAAAGGACTTACTCACATCAGCTACGGAGAGTGTGACCATGCAGTCGTCCAGAACAGCTGGTGCTCTCATGCATGGTTCAGTGTTGCTAGCCTCGAAGCGAACATATTCGTCTGGTAGGCTCGCGTCACTGGACAGCTCACATCTGGGTTTCCATTTATAATCCTTTAAAGTTGGTTGCACAAGCCCTGTCACCTCCGATGAGCGTCAGAGCCGGTGTAGTAGGATTCAATCTTGGATCTTAGTTGACGCTTTGCCTATTTGATGGTTTGTCGGAGAGCATAGCAGGATTTCTTATAAGCGTCTGGATTAATGTCCTGCTCCTTGAAAGCGGCATCTTTTGTGCCGATGTCTGTAATCCATGGTTTCTGGTTGGGATATGCATACTCACCAGACACGTCACACATTGAGCATGTACGACAGAATGTTCCAGTTCGCACCAATATCCAGCAACTTCACACAGCCATTGAATAGGAGTGGGACAACATTCCATAGGCCACAATCAAATCAAAGTTTATTTGTCAGGTGCGCCAAATACAACCTTACAGTGAAATGCTTACTTACAGGCTCTAACCAATAACGCAAAAAAAAAAGGTATTAGGTAAGTAAAGAAATAAAAACAGTAAAAAAAAAAGACAGGCTATATACAGTAGCGAGGCTATATACAGTAGCGAGGCTAGATACAGTAGCGAGGCTATAGAAGCAGCGAGGCTATAAGAGCAGCGAGGCTACATACAGACACCGGTTAGTCGGCTGATTGAGGAAGTATATGTGCATGTAGTTATGGCTAAAGTGACTATGTATATATGATGAACAGAGAGTAGCAGTAGCGTAAAAAAGGGGTTGGCGGGTGGCGGGACACAATGCAGATAGATAGCCCGGTTAGGGCACAATGCAAAAAGTCCAGGTAGCCATTTGTTTACCTGTTCAGGAGGCTTATGGCTTGGGGGTTAAAACTGTTGAGAAGCCTTTTTGTCCTAGACTTGGCACTCAGGTACTGCTTGCCATGCGGAGGTGGAGAGAACAGTCTATGACTGGGGTGGCTGGGGTCTTTGACAATTTTTAGGGCCTTCCTCTGACACCGCCTGGTGCAGAGGTCCTGGATGGCAGGCAGCTTAGCCCCAGTGATGTACTGGGCCGTACGCATTACCCTCTGTAGTGCCTTGCGGTCAGAGGCAGAGCAATTGCCGTACCAAGCAGTGATGCAACCAGTCAGGATGCTCTCGATGTTGCAGCTGTAGAACCTTTTGAGGATCTCAGGACCCATGACAAATCTTTTTTAGTCTCCTGAGGGGGAATAGGCTTTGTCGTGCCCTCTTCACAGCTGTCTTGACTGTGTTTGGACCATTCTAGCTTGTTGTTGATGTGGACACCAAGGAACTTGAAGCTCTCAACCTGCTCCACTACAGCCCCGTCGATGAGAATGGGGGCGTGCTCGGTCCTCCTTTTCCTGTAGTCCACAATCGTCTCCTTAGTTTTGGTTACGTTGAGGGAGAGGTTGTTGTCCTGGCACCACACGGCCAGGTCTCTGACCTCCTCCCTATAGGCTGTCTCGTCATTGTCGGTGATCAGGCCTACCACTGTTGTGTCGTCTGCAAACTTAATGATGGTGTTGGAGTCGTGCCTGGCCATGCAGTCATGGGTGAACAGGGAGAACAGGAGGGGACTGAGCACACACCCCCTGGGGAGCTCCAGTGTTGAGGATCAGCGTGGCAGATGTGTTGCTACCTACCCTCACCACCTGGGGGCAGCCCGTCAGGAAGTCCAGGATCCAGTTGCAGAGGGAGGTGTTTAGTCCCAGGATCCTTAGCTTAGTGATGAGCTTTGAGGGTACTATGGTGTTGAACACTGAGCTGTAGTCAATGAATAGCATTCTCACTTAAGTGTTCCTTTTGTCCAGGTGGGAAAGGGCAGTGTGGAGTGCAATAGAGATTGCATCATCTGTTGATCTGTTTGGGCGGTATGAAAATTGGAGGGGGTCTAGGGTTTCTGGGATAATGTTGTTGATGTCAGCCATTGCCAACCTTTCAAAGCACTTCATGGCTACGGACGTGAGTGCTACGGGTCTGTAGTCGTTTAGGCAGGTTGCATTTGTGTTCTTGGGCACAGGGACTATGGTGGTCTGCTTGAAGCATGTTGGTATTACAGACTCAAATCAGGGACATGTTGAAAATGTCAGTGAAGACACCTGCCAGTTGGTCAGCCCGGAGCACACGTCCTGGTAATCCGTCTGGCCCCGCAGCCTTGTGTATGTTGACTTGTTTAAAGGTCTTACTCACGTCGGCTACGGAGAGCGTGATCACACAGTCGTCTGGAACAGCTGATGCTCTCATGCATGCCTCAGTGTTGCTTGCCTCGAAGCGAGCATAGAAGTGATTTAGCTCGTCTGGTAGGCTCGTGTCACTGGGCAGCTCTCGGCTGTGCTTCCCTTTGTAGTCTGTAATAGTTTGCAAGCCCTGCCACAGACGAGTGTCAGAGCCGGTGTATTATGATTCAATCTTAGCCCGGTATTGACGCTTTGCCTGTTTGATGGTTCGTCGCAGGGCAAAGCAGGATTTCTTGTAAGCTTCCGGGCTAGAGTCCCGCACCTTGAAAGCGGCAGCTCTACCCTTTATCTTAGTGCGAATGTTGCCTGTAATCCAGGGCTTCTGGTTGGGGTATGTACGTACAGTCACTGTGGGGACGACGTCCTCTGTGTACTTATTGATAAAGCCAGTGACTGATGTGGTGTACTCCTCAATGCCATCGGAGGAATCCCGGAACATGTTCCAGTCTGTGCTAGCAAAACAGTCCTGTAGTTTAGCATCTGCTTCATCTGACCACTTTTTTATAGACCGAGTCACTGGTGCTTCCTGCTTAAATTTTTGATTGTAAGCAGGAATTAGGAGGATAGAATTATGGTCGGATTTACCAAAATGGAGGGCGAGGGAGAGCTTTGTACGCGTCTATGTGTGTGGAGTACAGGTGATCTAGAATGTTCTTTCCTCTGGTTGCACATTTAACATGTTGATGGAGATTTGGTAGAACTGATTTAAGTTTCCCTGCATTAAAGTCTCCAGCCACTAGGAGCGCCGCATCTGGGTGAGTGGTTTCCTGTTTGCTTATTTCCTTATACAGCTGAAGTAGTGGTCTTCGTGCCAGCATCTGTCTGTGGTGGTAAATAAACAGCCACGAAGAGTATAGCTGAAAACTCTCTAGGCAAGTAGTGTGGCCTGCAATTTATCACAATATACTCTACTTCAGGTGAGCAAAATCTAGAGACTTCCTTAGATTTCGGGCACCAGCTCTTGTTTACAAATATGCACAGACAGACCCCCCTCGTCTTACCGGAGTGTGCTGTTCTATCTTGCCGGTGCAGCGTGTATCTCGCTAGCTGAATATCCATGTAATCATTCAGCCATGATTCCGTGAAACATAGGATGTTGCAGTTTTTGATGTTCAGTTGGTAGGATATTCGTGATCGTACCTCGTCTAATTTATTGTCCAATGATTGCACGTTGGCGAGAAGAATTGACGGTAGCGGCAGCTTTCCCAATCGCCTTCTCCGGGTCCTGACCAGGCACCCTGCTCTTTTCCCCCTGTACTTGCGTCGCTTCCTCTTGCGAATAACGGCCCTGCCGGGTGTTTGGAGAATATCATGTGCGTCTTGCTTGTTGTTGAAAAAAACGTAGTCTAATCCGAGGTGAGTGATCGCTGTCCTGATATCCAGAAGCTCTATTTTGCCGTAAGATACAGTTGCAGAAATATTATGTACAAAATAAGTCAACAGCCTGACCAACCCTATGCGTAGGAGATCGCGCTGCATTAGGCAAATGGTGGTCACACCAGACACTGACTGGTTCTCTGATCCACGGCCTTACCTTTTTTTTAAAGTAACTGTGACCAGATGCACATCTGTATTCCCAGTCATGTGAAATCCATAGATTAGGGCCTAATGCATTTCTTTTAATTGACTGATTTCCTTGTATGAACTGTAACTTAGTAATATCTTAAATTGTTGCATTTTATATTTTTGTTTAGTGTAGTAGTACTAGTTTAAAGGATCCTGTTAAAACAAAAATGTTTGGACGCTACAGACAATTTTGTGAGAAGATCGATTTCGGGATGTCTCATGGTCTGACAAACACTGCTCTAGCTCTGTCACCTTTCACCGCAGATGCGGGAAGTGCGACGTCGGCAGATGCAGTGGATTGAGACGCATCGAACGCAAGAAAACCCCAGATATGTCGAGCTATAACTGACAGATTTGTATGGGGATTTTTGTATTATGATAATTAGATATCCGCGGGGGTATGGACATCGACTCTAGATCTCTGATGAGATGTTGTCAGTCAAATCAGGTCACCTCCATGGTAACCAGAGACTCTGCCATACATGCCTTCAAACTACAGTAAAACTCCTTAAGTATGCCCTCACCTAAGGAAAACGTTTGAAGGCCTCTATTCAACACCCTTCAACAATTCCCTTAGGTAAGGATTTACCATAAGGAATAATGTCACATTAAGGAAAACACATAAGATGTTTTACGCAACCGGCCCTGGGCTCCATCTCAATAGTGTACAGTCTCTTTCTCTCCTCGTCTCCTCCCCATCATCTGCACTAATTGGAAAAGACTTGACAGGTAATCAGACTATTTCACCTAGTCAGTTTTTTCAGATCAGTGCAGTTGAAGGGGATGAGGTGAGGAGAGGAAGACACTTGAGACTATTGAGAAATAGTCTACCCCTGGACACAGGCTATCCTGCCTGATAGAGCCTTAACCTACAGCCTACATACAATATATATATAAACTTACAGACTACATCCCCCATCCATAACTACTGGCCATCAAACTGTTATGGGCTTGGACATTCCAAGAACAGATACCAAAGACAGGGAGTGAAAGAGAGCTTACGCAAGCTCATTCTACCTCTAATACTGAACAAATGTCCCCCTACAACAAATCTAGTTACAAAAGTCTACCAGAGGACCATAATTCAATGAAGTGCATGCCTTGCCTGTCAAGCAGCCACAGCAGCGCTACACAAAACAATACTATACTGCCCAACGACCAGCAGGCAGTAATGTTGGATGCAAACACATTATCAAACGGCTGTTCCAAGTTGACGTGTTCTGAGCCAGATAATCCATCATCATTATCCCCCTCAAATATCACATGGAACAGTGAACAAGCCACTGGCCCCCATGTCTTTGCTAGTCACACACAGTACACACAGACGCACACGTGCTCACACACACACGTGCACACGCTCGCACACGCACACAATCTGCTTCTAATGTAGCCATGTGCTCAGGATACTCCATCCAATATTGCCCCAGTGAAGATGAAAAGTTGCGAAGGTGAAATATTTGAGGGGAGTATCTTGGAAGACAAGTATCACTCCACGGGAATGGTACAACGGGTGAATTGAGTTTCATACATGTGTTATGCACAATGTCCTCCTGCAGGGTGGGACAGCTTATCTGAGACAATCGGAGTCAAACAACGTCCAGAGAAAGTCTATTGTGGCACACACACACAGATGTTTTGCGGGTACTACTTAATGAAGCTGCCAGTTGAGGACTTGTGAGGCATCTGTTTCTCAAACTAGGGGCCTCCCACTCCTCTTTCTATTCTGGTTAGAGCCAGTTTGCCCTGTTCTGTGAAGGGTAGTAGTACACAGCGTTGTACGAGATCTTCAGTTTCCTGGCAATTTCTCGCATTGAAATAGCCTTCATTTCTCAGAACAAGAATAGACTGACGAGTTTCAGAAGAAAGTTCTTTGTTTTTGACCATTTTGAGCCTGTAATCGAACACACAAAGGCTGATGCACCAGATACTCAACTAGTCCAAAGGCCCGTTTTATTGCTTATTTTTCAGCTGTGCTAACATAATTGCAAAAGGGTTTTCTAATGATCAATTAGCCTTTTAAAATGATGAACTTTGACTAGCTAACACAACGTGCCATTGGAACACAGGAGTGATCGTTGCTGATAATGGGCCTCTGTACGCCTACGTAGATATTCCATTAAAAATCTGCCGTTTCCAGCTACAAGTCATTTACAACATTAACAAATGTCTACACTGTATTTCTGATCAATTTGATGTTATTTTAAATGTACAAAAACAAGGAAATCTCTAAGTGACCCCAAACTTTTGAACAGCAGTGTACACACACAGTATACAGTAACAGTCAAAAGTTTGGACACACCTACTTATTCAAGGGTTTTCTTTATTTTTACTATGTTCTACATTGTAGAATACAGGTGAAGACATCAAAACTATGAAATAACACATATGGAATCATGTAGTAACCATAAAAAGTGTTAAACAAATCAAAATATATTTGAGATTTTTCAAAGTAGCCACCCTTTGCCTTGATGACAGCTTTGCACACTCTTGGCAGTATAATGAGGAATGCTTTTCCAACAGTCTTGAAGGAGTTCCCACATGCTGAGCACTTGTTGGCTATTTTTCTTTCACTCTGCAGTCCAACTCATCCCAAACCATCTCAATTGGGTTGTGGTCAGGTGATTGTGGAGGCCATGTCATCTGATGCAGCACTCCATCATTCTCCTTGGTCAAATAGCCCATACACAGCCTGGAGGTGTGTTGGGTCATTGTCCTGTTGAAAAACAAACTATAGTCCCAATAGGCGCAAACCAGAAGGGATGTAATGCTGCAGAATGCTGTGGTAGCCAAGCAGGTTAAGTGTGCCTTGAATTCTAAATAATTCACTGACTTATGTCTTCACTATTATTCTACAATGTAGAAAATACTAAAAATAAAGAAAAACCCTTGAATGCGTAGGTGTGTCCAAACTTCACTGGTACTGTACACACACACAAACACTATACACATACACACAAACAGTATACACATACACACAGTGTAAATATACACAAACACAGTATACACATACAGCATACACCCAAACAGTCTACACACACACACAGTATACAGACACACACAGTATACAGACACACACAGTATACAGACACACACACACACACACACACACACACACACACACACACACACACACACACACACAGTAAACAGACACACACACAGTATACACACGGTAGCCTAGTGGTTTGAGCGTTGGGCCAGTAACCAGAAGGTTGCTAGATCAAATCCCCAATCAAATCTGTCGTTCTGCCCCTGAGCAAGGCAGTTAACCCACTGTTCCCTGGGCGCCGCAGACGTGGATGTCGATTATGGCAGGCCACCGCACCGCTCTGATTCAGAGGGGTTGGGTTAAATGCGGAAGACACATTTCAGTTGAATAAATTCAGTTGGACAACTGACTAGGTATCCCCCTTTCCCATACACACACAGTATACACACACAGTACACACACCAGTGCATTGGGTGGTGGAGTGAAACTGTCCAGGCCATTGGGAGGAGTGAAACTGTCCAGGCCATTGGGAGGAGTGAAACTGTCCAGGCCATTGGGAGGAGTGAAACTGTCCAGGCCATTGGGAGGAGTGAAACTGTCCAGGCCATTGGGAGGAGTGAAACTGTCCAGGCCATTGGGAGGAGTGAAACTGTCCAGGCCATTGGGAGGAGTGAAACTGTCCAGGCCATTGGGAGGAGTGAAACTGTCCAGGCCATTGGGAGGAGTGAAACTGTCCAGGCCATTGGGAGGAGTGAAACTGTCCAGGCCATTGGGAGGAGTGAAACTGTCCAGGCCATTGGGAGGAGTGAAACTGTCCAGGCCATTGGGAGGAGTGAAACTGTCCAGGCCTTTGGAGCGCTGGGCTTTCCCTTCCACAGCCCCAGCTTGATACAGACCCATTTCACCGTTGACGGCAGTGCGCACATACACGAGGTAACCACACACACGTTCATGTGCCGCAAGCACACATATTAGGAATTCCAACACTCCTCACACTATACACCTAGACTACATTTAATTCAAACTTGATCTACTTACACCCCAAGCTTCAGAAAAATGACACTGGGCAAAAGTACATTATGATGAATAACATGTTAAAGATAGCCTGGTGTTAAAGAGGACAGGTTAGGGGTTGAGGCAGGCTGCAGGTCTGGTTAGGGGTTGAGGCAGGCTGCAGGTCTGGTTAGGGGTTGAGGCAGGCTGCAGGTCTGGTTAGGGGTTGAGGCAGGCTGCAGGTCAGGAATACAATGTTCCCATCCCAGTCTCATACAGTCCTTTAAGTGAAAGCTGCTGAAGTGAATCCATTAAAACAAAATGAGATGAGAGATGAGTGACTGAGACAGACAGGGGATATATCCTAAATGGCACCCTATTCCCTATACAGTGCACTACTTTAGACCAGAACCCTATTCCCTATATAGTGCACTACTTTTGACCAGAGCCCTATTCCCTATATAGTGCACTACTTTTGACCAGAGCCCACTGGCCTCTATAGGGAATAGGGTGTCATGTGAGACAGACAGGAAATGACTGATAGACATATAAACAAGGAATGTACATCCTGTTTACAACTTGGGCCAGAACTTTTACTGTTGGTTTGTTTTGATTAGTTTTTAGCGCAGGTCAATATGTGAACTCTCTGGTCACCTACCTGAAACTACAGGACAGTACACGAGACATCATTTTAACCTCACAGACCTTGGGGGAGGGTTATTGGGATAGGACAGTGAAGAGGAGACAGGAAAGGTAGGAGAGAGTGTGAGTCAGAAAGGAAGTGGTTTGATGCAAATGACACCCATTACGACTCGTTATAAATGGACTACACAGGTTTCACATACCGGAGTGTTTGCAAACAAACACGTAGCTACATAACAAAATCCTGTTGTTGAAACTAAAACACAGCAAGCCCACAAAGCCAGCCACTGGCCGCAGCCAAGGTTCTAATGCAATTACCATTTATCGGCTGTTTAAAATAGGCAGGTTAACAGACAGCTGCTTCAATAGGTTAAGTTCGCATGAGCACGGCTAACCTTAAAACAACTCTGGTGTGGTATCCATGACGACAGTCTGATTCGCTGCGATAGGGATGGCTTCATGGTCAGGGTGACCTCATGGTCAGGGTGACCTATACCGATTGTATGATTAAATTGTATTTATCTGATTGTAATTTGGTTATAGAAGCTCTTCTCAAACAGACGTTAGTGCAGGTCAGGTACATTAGAGCTCCAAATAGTGTCTGTCTATTGGCCTTTACCCAGCAGGCAGAACTGGTTGGAGTGACGTTGTCATTATCGTGTCTTTCATCACCACATAGGCAGGTGTATACTGGTTGTATAGGGAAGACGTCTTTACCTGATTGCAATCTGGTTACGTGACTCAGCCCAAAAAATACGTAATTGACACGTCATGTGTACAATTTAGCCTGCTGGACATGTTGTTCAGCATTGCTTGTCGATTTAAATTCAAAAGGTGGGAAAGGATGTGCGTAAAGAGGCCAGTGTCTGAGTGTTATGTTACCATAATTGGTCTACTTGGGTGTGAATCTACATCCCCAGGCCCAGGGTTGGTGTTAGTTTGTATGTCAGTGTTGCGTTGTTATCATAAATTGCCTTGTCTGAGACAGAACAGCCCATAGGCTCCTGCCCTATCTCCTATTTCTGTAGCGTGAGGTATCTTGATGTACAAGTACACCCCCTGGACAGGTCGCCAGTCGATCTCCTGTTACTGTAGCGTGAGGTATCTTGATGTACAAGTACACCCCCTGGACAGGTCGCCAGTCGATCTCCTGTTACTGTAGCGTGAGGTAGCTTGATGTACAAGTACACCCCCTGGACAGGACACTAGTCTATCGTTTGCCATAGATATACATTCTATTACAAGTACTATGCCATAATCTATAGCATTTATAGCTATCATTGTTTATTATCTCCTGTACGGAGTGTGCAGCAGGTGTGTGTGTGTTGCGGGTCAGCTGTTCACCTGCCGGCAATTGTCAACAACGCAACCGCCCCGCTATATGTGTGAAAGTGAAAATCGAGTTAACATCGGTAAAGTTCTCTTTCATCTCTGCTTCTCTGGCACAGCGAAAACATTTAGGGAACCGGGTAGAAAAGGAAATAACTCAGTTTGACCAGTTAAAGGAATTAAAATCTGTGAAAACAACATTTCAGTTCGGCTTGGATGCATATTTTATGTGGTTGAAATATAAATCAGTATTTATGATGCTGATAAAGATGGCACCTTTTCACCTTCCCTATCCACACATTCATTCTCTCAACATGCTGAAATAAATTAATAATATTTCTCCACTCCTGTTCCCGAGTCAAAATGTACATTTGGTGTATCATCTTGCTGCAAGAAATGCTTAAATTATGCAGGAGTCAATGTTAAGGCAATGTGAGAGGTTATAGACCTACAGTCAGTGTCCAGATTTCCCTTTCCATTTTACCCATCTGAACAGTACAGTTCCCTTGACATGCCATATTTGAAGTTCCAGTCTTGTGACTGTTGAATTTGTATAGCGCCTCACAATCATCACACATAACATCTTTCCCAAACATTAGGCTGTTCTGTTTTGGCCCTCCCTGTTCACAAAACATCTGGCACTTGAGGACCTAAAGTTTAGGCTAACACACCAATGCCAGAAAAAAAGAATAACCTCAATGTAGCCTATAGATATGAATGGCACATGGATTTGTTATGCATTGGTTGTCTTTATTCAACCTGCCTGCCCTTCATTCACACAACATTTCATGACCTTAAACCCGCTTGCATAGTGGATCTAACCGCACATTAGTGCCAGGGGCGGCAGGTAGCCTAGTGGTTAAAAAATATGAGTCAACCCACGCATCACTAGTATGTGTGTGCGTGCGGTCGACATACCTCAAATCAAATAAAATTGTATTTGTCACATACAAATGGTTAGCAGATGTTAATGCGAGTGTAGCGAAATGCTTGTGCTTCTAGTTCCGACCATGCAGTAGTATCTAACAAGTAATCTAACAATTTCACAACAACTACCTTATACACACTCACTACATTGTGCATATAAATATAAATACATACCTCCTGTGTAGTGCGAGCGGCAGGTTTGTCCTGGTGGTTGGCCAGTATGAGAAAGGGCAGGGTGCAGAGCTGGGGGTGCTGCAGGGCAGAGTGGAGCTCAGTGCGGGCCATCTCCAGGTCCTCGTCTGTGGAGGCGCTGTCCAGGATGAACACCACTCCCTGGGAACCCTGGTAGTACCGCGACCAGTACTTCTTTATCGAGTCTGCTCCTGGAGAAAAAGACAGACGGCTGTACGCATGAGCACAGGGATGGATGCTCACACACACACACACACACACACACACACACACACACACACACACACACACACACAATTAGTAGTACCACCAGTTCAAATATCTCAATTAAACCAGCTCCTTCAATTGATAGACAGGCCCCCACACATGCTATACACATACACAGACAAGCACACACACACACACACACGTTCTCTTGGCACTGGTTCGAGTATGATTTCAAATTATAACACACTGTCACAAGCTATTACAATACTCTAGTGCCAGTCACAACCAAACTGGTTTTTAAACGTCAGCTTCAAGAGGCTCGTTCTACATAATTCAATTGTAGGTTAATAATCCAGCAAATAAAATGGATACCTATGAGCAACAGAGACCTCCAGCAAGAAAAGTGGAAAAATGCAATGAATTTCAACATCGTTTCAATCGGAATACGTCTAGAGAACATTTTCCAAATGCTTCTACCCTCGTTTCATAAGATCTTTGAGGATATAGCATTGTGTTTTTAAGACTTCAGGACTGCCAACTTTTAGCCTCCTGCTCGGTTGTGCTGGGGGCCGGTGGGGAAATTACATGTCTGTCTAAATGAAGTGTTCAACACAAAAATAAGTCTGAATCCCAAATGGAACACTATCCCCTGTATAGTGCACTACTTTTGACCAGACCCCTATAACATGCTGGGTCAAAAGTAGTGCACTATAAAAAGGGGAATAGGGTGCCATTTGGGATGCACATAAAGATTATCTTTAAAGCAGAAACAACTCAGAGCACATTAAAGCAGTTCCCTATGAGAGCCACTCTACAGCACAGTTCAAATGAACTTTCTTTTACAATGAACATATGGTTCCTTTTCTGCACAGCAATTTGGGGGTACAAAAGACTCACCAGGCAGGGCATGGCTTTGATTAGTGAGTGACAGAGAGGGGGAATAGAACCACAACCTCGTAGCAATAAGGTCCATTATCAGGTCCCGCTTTGTTAAATTACTCTCACTGAGTGTGGCTGGAAAAACAACCACTTATTTTTCCTGAAATCTAAAAGAGGAAGAGGCCATGGTTAACTCTTCCATCTCTGGGACTATAGGAAAAGTGGACCTGACTGGAATTTAACCACGCCCACCGTACTCTCTCATTAGGGTGTTATTCATTAGGGAATCAAAAGCAGGAAAACAGGGAGGAGCTAACTGGACTTGTCCAACAAGAAACACTTGTTTTAATGTTCCATTGCAAAGCGCTTTAAAACATTTTGCCCTAATGAATACGCTCCAGGCGTGTTTATCGCTGACTCCGCCCCTCATTACAAGTGTTTACAGACGATTAGCTTTCTACTCTCTCTGAGAATCCATTAAAAACTCCATCCCCCAACTTCACCAATATGCCTGCTCAAGAAATTGAGTAATATTGCGTTGGAGTATGAGCTGAAACAGCTTACAGATGAACTATTACGTATCAAAACACCTCAAATAATTGTGTGGGGGGAATGGGGGTTAGAGGAGGGGTAGGAAGTTAAGTCTTAACTAGACCGTATTATCAAGACGAATCTATTGCTCAAGAACAGATGCGGAAAAATCTGCCAAGCATAAGAGCTTGGCTATCCATCATACCGTGGCCTGAGAAACAATGTTGAAACGAATGTTCAAACGTAATCTTGCGGAGGGGTCTTTTACAGGCTATTAGGACATCAGCAAAGCTCCCATTCACTCATATAAGACCACTGGCTATTGTGTGTTCATCTCCCTCTCTTTTATATACAGATGTATGCAAGTACAGTTCCAGTTTGGACACACCTACTCAATCAAGGGTGTTTCTTTATTTTTTACATTGTAGAATAATAGTGAAGACATCACAACTACGAAATAACACATATGGAATCACGTAGTAACCAACAAAAAGTGTTTAAAAAATAAAAAATATAATTGGTTTGTTTAAGTAGCCACCTTTTGCTTTGCAGACTATTGGCATTCTCTCAACCAGCTTCATGAGGTTACATTTCAATACATTTCAATTAACAGGTGTGCTTTGTTAAAAGTTAATTTGTGGAATTTCTTTCCTTCTTAATGCATTTGAGCCAATCAGTTGTGTTGTAACAAGGTATGGGTGGTATACAGTATACAGAAGCCCTATTTGGTAAAAGACCCAGTCCATATTATGGCAATAACAGCTCAAATAAGCAAAGAGAAATGACAGTCCATCATTACTTTAAAACATGAAGGTCAGTCAAAATGGAACATTTCAAGAACCATCAAGTGCTATGATGAAACTGGCTCTCCTGAGGACCGCCGCAGGAAAAGTTCATTAGAGTTACCAGCCTCAGAAATTGCAGCCCAAATAAATGCTTCAAGTAACAGACACATCTCAATGTCAACTGTTCAGAGGAGACTGCGTGAATCAAGCCTTCATGGTCGAATTGCTGCAAAGAAACCACTACTAAAAGGACACGAATAAGAATAAGTGACTTGCTTAGGCCAAGAAACACGAGCAATGGATATTAGACCGGTGGAAATATGACCTTTGGTCTGATTAGTCCAAATCTGAGATTTCTGGTTCCAACCGGCGTGTCTTTGTGAGACGCAAAGTAAGTGAGCGGATGATCTCCGCATGTGTGGTTCCCACCGTGAAGCATGGAGGAGGAGGTGTGATGGTGTGGGGGTGCTTTGCTTTTGACAATGTCTGTGATTTATTTAGAATTCAAGGCACACTTAACCAGCATGGCTACCACAGCATTCTGTAGCGATACGCCATCCCATCTGGTTTGCGCTTAGTGGGACTATAATTTTCAACAGGACAATGACCCAACACCTCCAGGCTGTGTAAGGGCTATTTGACCAAGAAGGAGAGTAATGGAGTGCTGCATCAGATGACCTGGACTCCACAATCACCCGACCTCAACCCAATTGAGATGGTTTAGGATGAGTTGGACTGCAGAGTGAAGGAAAAGCAGCCAACAAGTGCTCAGCAAATGTGGGAACTCCTTCAAGACTGTTGGCAAAACATTCCAGGTGAAGCTGGTTGAGAGAATGCCAAGAGTGAGTCATCAAGGCAAAGGGTGGCTACATTTGTCTAACAGTTTTTGGGGTATTACATGATTCCATATGTGTTATTTCATAGTTTTGATGTCTTCACTATTATTCTACATTGTAGAAAATAGTAAAAATAAAGAAAATCCCTTGAATGAGTAGGTGTCTCCAAACTTTTGACTGGTACTGTTCGTATGTAGAATCCTATGTGGACACCCCTTTAAATTAGTGGATTCGGCTATTTCAGATACACCCGTTGCTGAAGTGTATAAAATCGAGCACACAGCCATGCAATCTCCATAGTAAACATTGACAGGAGAATGGCCTTACTGAAGAGAGTGACTTTCAACGTGGCACCGTCATAGTCAGTTCGTCAAATTTCTGCCCTGCTAGAACTGCCCCGGTCAACTGTAAGTGCTGTTATCGTGAAGTGGAAACACCGGGCTAGGCCCCTTTGTTCCAGTGAAGGGACATTTTACTGCTACAGCATACAATGACATTCTAGATGATTCCGTGCTTCCCAACTTTGTGGCAACAGTTTGGGGAAGGCCCTTTGCCGTTTCATCATGACAATGCCCCCTTGCACAAAGCGAGGTCCAGACAGAAATGGTTTGTCAATATCGGTGTGGAAGAACTTGAATGGCCTGCACAGAGCCCTGACCTCAACCTCATCGAACACCTTTGGAATTAATTGGAATGCCGACTGCGAGCCAGGCCTAATCGCCAAACATCAGTGCCCGACCTCACTAATGCTCTTCTAGCTGAATGGAAGCAAGTCCCTGCAGCAATGTTCCAACATCGAGTAGAAAGCCTTCCCAGAAGAGTGGAGGCTGTTATTGCAGCAGGGGGGACTAACTCCATATTAAAGGACCATGATTTTGGAATGAGATGTTCAACAAGCAGGTGTCCATATACTTTTGGTCATGTACAAAAGATTAAGAACACACCCTCCCTATTTCCTCAGAACAGCCTTAATTCGTCTGGGAATGGAATCTACAAGGTGTCAAAAGCGTTCCACAGAGATGCTGGCTCATGTTGATTCCAATGCTTCCCACAGTTGTGTCAAGTTGGATGTCCTTTGGCCGGTGAACCATTCTTGATACACACAGGAAACTGCTGAAGGTGAAAAACCCAGCAACGTTGCAGTTTTTGACACAAACCGGTGCGCCAGGCACCTACTACCATACCCTGTTTAAAGGCACTTACATGTTTTGTCTTGCCCATTCACCCTCTGAATGGCTCACATACACAATCCATGTCTCAATTGTATCGAGGCTTAAAAATCCCTCTGTCTCCACCCCTTCATCTACACTGATTGAAGTGAATTTACATCAATAAGTGATCATAGCTTTCACCTGGATTCAGTCTATGTCATGGACAGATCAGGTGTTTTGTCCATTCAGTGTATATATGTAACTTTAGACGAACAGAAAACATGACCACAAGCCAGTTTACCAGAAAACATATTGCATTACAATCACGTGTGACGATAACAGCTGACAGGCTGGCTGGCTGGCTGCTACCCACTGACAGGCTGGCTGGCTGGCTGCTACCCGCTCACTGACAGGCTGGCTGGCTGTTACCCGCTGGCTGGCTGGCTGGCTGGCTGGCTGATACCCGCTGGCTGGCTACTACCTACTGACTGGCTGGCTGGTTGGCTGCTACCCGCTGACAGGCTGCCTGGCTGCTACCCACTCACTGACAGGCTGGCTGCCTGGCTGCTACCCGCTCACTGACAGGCTGGCTGGCTGGCTGCTACCCGCTCACTGACAGGCTGGCTGGCTGGCTGCTACCCGCTGACAGGCTGGCTGGCTGGCTGCTACCCGCTGACAGGCTGGCTGGCTGCTACCCGCTGACAGGCTGGCTGGCTGCTACCCGCTGACAGGCTGGCTGGCTGCTACCCGCTGACAGGCTGGCTGGCTGCTACCCGCTGACAGGCTGGCTGGCTGCTACCCGCTGACAGGCTGGCTGGCTGCTACCCGCTGACAGGCTGGCTGGCTGCTACCCGCTGACAGGCTGGCTGGCTGCTACCCGCTGGCTGGATGGCTGGCTGGCTGGCTGCTACCCGCTGGCTGGATGGCTGGCTGGCTGATACCCGCTGGCTGGATGGCTGGCTGGCTGATACCCGCTGGCTGGATGGCTGGCTGGCTGATACCCGCTGGCTGGCTACTACCCACTGACAGGCTGGCTGGTTGGCTGCTACCCGCTGACAGGCTGCCTGGCTGGCTGCTACCCGCTCGCTGACAGGCTGGCTGGCTGCTACCCGCTCACTGACAGGCTGGCTGGCTGGCGCCGACCGGCTGGCTGCTACATGTCTCCCAAATGGCACCCTATTCACTACATTGTACACAACCTTTGACAAGAGTTTGATGGGAATAGGGTACCATGTGGGACACATACACTGGTCTGGTCTACAGTAGAGCATCTGGTCTACACTAGAGCATCTGGTATACACTAGAGCATCTGGTCTACACTAGAGCATCAGAGCTGAGAACTCCTTCCCTGGTGCGATCCACCGACCTGGTAGACGGACAATCTCTCAAAGACCCTATCTCAATTTGTCTTTACACAATTCCTCACATCCGGTTTACTCAACTCCTTGTCAACTGTATTGGAGGAGAAGGTCCCCCCCTTTGACTTTCTTTTGGGGAAAGAGGTGTGCGTGGAGAGATTATGTGAGGAATCGAGCAAATATTAAATAGAGAAACAGCCACAGACTGACAGACAGATCACACACACAGCATGATGTCATCATCCCACTGACGGGAAACAGGCTGTGAGGAATCCCTCTGCTTTCAACTCCCATATCATCTCTCCTAAAGCCACGAACAGACCGAAAACATCTCAGACACCAACCAAAAACATCTCAGCCAGAGGGCAGACGAACCAAAAACACTACAATCCCTAGCAGACAGACACAACTACTATCAGGGAGATAAAGACAGAGAGCCAAACAGAAACATTACCAGTGCTGCATGACCTGGTGACCTGCAAACATCTCCCATATCAGATTCAACCAACACAGTCCTGTCTCCCTAACTCCCAGAGACACCAAATTATTCATTATTTAGTGACGGAACTAAAAAGACAAAAACAGCCCCCTCCCTCCCGATATACGGAACTAAAAGACAAAACAGATCTCCCCCCCCGACGAACGGTTAAAAGCAGCAGGGGACCATCCTATCGACCACATCCGCCTCTGACAACATCAGACGTCAGACTTTCATTATGGTGGGTCTTTTCCTTAACATTTCAGCACATGCCTTCTTCGAAGCATCGGTTTGGTCCCTACAGAAAAAGTAATTGGGAGTAGGCCAAATACATCACACTGATTACAGTGTGCGACTTTGATAGTTTTTTCCAAATGTATGGACTGTTACCTTGATGGACTGTTACCTTGATGGACTGTTACCTGCACCATGTAGGTAACGGTCCTTTTTGGGCTGTCGGTCTCCAGCTCTTAACTGACGGACGAGAGGCTAAATGTTCCCAGCCTCAGGTAGCTTCCCAATTGGCACCCTATTCCCAATTTAGGCTGATTGGGAGTAAAAATGGATTATCATTGTTTTAGATGCTTTGGGGGTTTGTATATATGGGGATATTCTGATATTGCTGGAGTGTGTATAGCCAGGGTGTTATGTTCAGTTAGCACGGAATGGGAGTAAACCTTTTGAAATGGAGGAAGTCCCATCTATACTTGTCCAACAATACGACTCATTACTTTTCAAAAACGTTATGCCCACTGAACTAGAAAACTTGAGTACCCCAACAACTTGAACAATGTGTTTCCATCACGAACGAAAATAGGTGAAAGAATTACCTCCGAGTTCCTTCACGTTTAGAATGGCATTCTGGAATGGAACAGCTTTGATGCTAAAACCTAGAAAGCAGAATGACATGTAAAGCTTCACACAGAGATATGGCAGACCTTGCATAATAAGAGGCAAGAGAAAGGTCTTCAGCACATGTCGGCCTAAAGCACATGTATGTGTTGTGAAAGGCTTATAGTCCTGTTCTTTCAGCAGGTAGGGAAGATGGCTGAATGCTCACCACTTAACTACTGAAGCTTAAATGTTTCAGTGCATGGTATACTTGAACACTGTACTGCAAAAATATATATAGGTCTAACTGTGTAAAGAACATTTGTACTTGAAAAGTGATTTCTTCTGGTGAAGCGAGTCTCACCCGTAGTTGGACCGATGTTGTCTGTGGCTTCACTGCAGAGTCTGGACAGTAGACTGGTCTTCCCCGAGCCTGTGAGTCCAATACACACCAGGTCATACTCTGGTCTGGGAGAGGGCGGTCCTTTACAGCACAGTGTCCTGAAACACTGGAGGTAAAAGGGAAAGATGGATGAAGAGAAGAGGAGGGACACAGAGTGAAAGAGAGATAAAAGGATAGGGAAGATGGGGGGGTGGAGAGAAGGGTTGCAGAGTTAGAGTAATAACAGGTCTGATGGTCAGAGCTAGAGCAGAGCAGAGCTAGAGCAGAGCTAGAGCATCTGTGGAATCTGTGTTTTGGTGTTTGGATTCTACACCCACTGATCTACTCTGTGACACTACTGACGTCTGTTCTGCCACTGAGTACGCCACTCGCCACTCTGGAGACGTCGGGCAGGATCACATCTGTTAACACCATCTGTTCCCAGCCAAAGATCATGTAAGATCTGGAGAGGAGAGAAAGAAAAAAAAAAAAGTCCTCTCCTCTTCGCTTCATTTCAATCCTGTGACACACGCAATCCTGTGACACACCACACGTCTTTGAACTTACATAGCCAGTGCGCTAAAAGAGGATGCATTGAGGTACCATAGTATTAGTACAGGATGTTGTGAGTGAACGTAAACCTCCAGATGTTTTATGCAACATGGTCCAAGGGATTGAGGGACTGTTGCTCCGTCAATATGAAAGATCAAAGAAACCTCAATAGGGGCCTCCTATTGAAATAGAAACCAGGGAAGCTGGTCATGGTCTCACACCCGGTCTCATAACCACCATGGGGCCCTTACTGTGTGTATGTCATGTTTCTACACAACAAGCAATGTGCACCCGGTCTCCGGTCCGTTTAGTAGAAACAGATCCCAGGTTCCTCATCGTTATCTGGGTGCTGATAAAGGACATGACATGGGTCTGGTCAGCTAAGCAGAGTCTGTAAGCTCAGCTCAAACCAGTAGCATGCGCTGCTCTATATAAACAATGGCCCACTGATCTCCCCTTGCGGAAGGAGATAAGACAAGACAAGCCTTTCATGTTGCACAGGTGTTGCACCGGATAAACATGCTCCTCATTGGTACCACCTACAGACCTGTGTGTGTAGCCTAGCAGTCTGAAATAGCAGCTTAAACAAATTGGTCTTAACATTACATATACAGGAAAGGAACGGACAAAAAAAAAAAAGGTAGTTCAGGTTGAGATTTAGAAAGTCGACATCGGTATACCATTCTCAGACTATGAGTGATAACAGCCCAGACTCAGGGACAGCGTGTACTCCACCCATTGACTACGACACCATTACATGGGAAGAGACTGCTCTCTGGTGGTGATGATTGGCACTGTGGCAGCATACCCAATCTACACTGAGTAGACAAAACATTAGGAACATAACATAGACTGACCAGGTGAATCCAGATGAAACCTATGATCCCTTATTGATGTCACCTGTTAAATCCACTTCAAATCAGCGTAGATGAAGGGGGCGGAGACAGGTTATAGAAGGATTTTTAAGCCTTGAGACAATTGAGACATGGATTGTGTATGTGTACCATTCAGAGGGTGAATGGGCAAGACAGAAGATTTAAGTGCCTGTGAACGGGGTCTCGTAGTAGGTGCCAGGTGCACCGGTTTGTGTCAACAACTGCAACGCTGCGGTTTTAATTATTTTTAATACTTAATATTAGGAAGCTGTTCCTAATGTTTAGTATACTCAGTGTATAGCGCCTTCTCTCACATCACTATTATGAGATGGGTGATGGCAGGACCAGTCTGACACATAATCTCTTAAATATGACATGTTTATAAAGTAGCTCTAAATGAGATGGCAGGCTGCTCAGCTCTCATGACGTAGGACTACCACGTTGTTACAAAGCAGACCAGATGGTTGACAATACTACCGTTTTCAGATCAAATAAAACTAAAATTCCTAAATAAGACAAATTCTGATCCTCAACTTACCCGGAATTAGTAAAAATGTCCATCTAGTGAATTTGTTCACTATTTCAACTCCACCACCAGGAGGCATGTGCCAGCAAGTTCCTTCACTACTGCTCATGTCATTTGTTTCCCTTTCCTTGACTGAGAATTTCAATAGCCTACAAGATTAGATGACCAAGCTCCACTAGCCCTAAACCTGACTGGCAAGTCTCCGAACAAGTAGACATCTTGACAATGTTTGTAGTTAGGAACTCATGGAGAGCGAGTCGGGGGTTTGGAGCATGACCAACAGCATGAACGAGTCGATCAACAGCCATGACTCCTAGCTGAGGGAGTCCTTGCAGAACCCTACTGCAGCCTTGCTATGAGAGATGGAACGGAGCAACAAGACACACCCACATGTAAAGTGTTGGTCCCATGTTTCAGGAGCTGAAATAAAAGATCCCAGAAATGTATATGCACAAAAAGGTTACTTCTCTCAAATTTTGTGCACATACAGTACCAATCAAAAGTTTGGCCTCATTCAAGGTTTTTTTTTTTTTAATTTTCAACATTGTAGAATAATAGTGAAGACATCAAAACTATGAAATAACACATATGGAATTATGTAGTAACCAAATAGGTGTTACATCAAACTATATTTTTGATTTTAGACTCTTCAAAGTAGCCATCCTTTGCCTTGGTGACAGCTTTGCACACTCGTGGCATTCTCTCAACCAGCTTCATGAGGAATGCTTTTCCAACAGTCTTGAAAGAGTTCCCACATATTCTGAGGACTTGTTGGCTGCTTTTCCTTCACTCGGGAGGTCCAACTCATCCCAAACCATCTATATTGGGTTGAAGTCAGGTGATTGTGGAGGCCAGGTCATCTGATGCAGCACTCAATCACTCTCCTTCTTGGTCAAATACCTCTTACACAGCCTGGAGGTGTGTTGGGTCATTGTCCTGTTGAAAAACAAACAATAGTACCACTAAGCGCAAACCAGATGGGATGGCGTATCGCTGCAGAATGCTGAATTCTGCAGAATTCTAAATAAATCAGTGTCATCAGCAAAGCACCCCCACACCATCACACCTCCTCCATACTTCACGGTGGGAACCACACATGCGGAGATCATCCGTTCACCTACTCTGCGTCTCACAAAGACACAACAGTTGGAACCAAAAATCTCAAATTTGGACTGATCAGACCTAAGGACAGATTTCCACCGGTCTAATGTCCATCGCTTGTGTTTCTTGGCCCAAACAAGTCTCTTCTTATTGGTGTCCTTTAGTAGTGGTTTCTTTGAAGTAATTTGTCCATGAAGGCCTGATTCATGCAGTCTCCTCTGAACAGTTGATGTTGAGATGTGTCTGTTACTTGAACTCTGTGAAGCATTTATTTGGGCTGCAATTTCTGAGGCTGGTAACTAATTAACTTATCCTCTGCAGTAGAGGCAACTCTGGGTCTTCCTTTCCTGTGGCGGTCCTTATGAGAGCCAGTTTAAACATTGCGCTTGATAGTTTCTTCAAGTGCAGTCTCAAAAACTTTCAGAGTTCTAAAAATGTTCCAGATTGACCTTCATGTCTTTAATGTAATTTATCTTTGGTTATTTGAGCTGTTCTTGCCATAATATGGACTTGGTCTTTTAACAAATAGGGCCGTCTTCTGTATACCACCCCTACCCTGTCACAACACAATTGATTGGCTCAAACGCATTAAGAAGGAAAGAAATTCCACAAATTAATGTTTAACAAGGTACACCTGTTAATTGAAATGCATTCCAGGTGACTAGCTCATGAAGCTGGTTGAGAGAATGCCAAAAGTGTGCAAAGCTGTCATCAAGGTAAAGGGTGGCTACTTTGAAGAATCTCAAATCTAAAATATATTTTGATTTGTTTAACACTTTTTTGGTTAATACATGATTCCATGTGTTATTTCATAGTTTTGAGGTCTTCAATGTTATTTTACAATGTAGAACATGTCCAAACTTCTGACTGGTACTGTATTTGTTTACATCCCTGTTAGCGAGCATTTCTCCTTTGCCAAGATAATCCATCCACCTGACAGGTGTGGCAAATCAAGAAGCTGATTAAACAGCATGGTCATTACACAGGTGCACCTTGTGCTGGGGACAATAAAAGGACACTCTAAAAAGGTGGAGTTTTGTCACAACACAATCCAAGTGTGCAATTGGCATGCTGACTGCAAGAATGTTCATTTCTCTACCATAAGCCAATGTCGTTTTAGAGAACTTGGCAGTATATCCAACCAGCCTCACATCCGCAGACCACGTGTATGGCGTTGTGTGGGTGAGCGGTTTGCTGATGTCAACGTTGTGAACAGAGTGCCCCATGGTGGCGGTGGGGTTATAGTATTGGCAGGCAATGAACACAATTGCATTTTATCAATGACAATTTGAACACAAAATAATACCGTGAGGAGATCCTGAGGCCCTTGTGAGCCCCATTTTTTAAAGGTATCTGTGACCAACAGATGCATATCTGTATTCCCAGTCATGTGAAATCCATAGATTAAGGCCTAATGAATTTATTTCAATTGACTGATTTCCTCATATGAACTGTAACGCAGTAAAATTAAATTGTTGCGTTTATATTTTTGTTCAGTATACATTTAACTAACAGATAGTTAATCCAGAGATTCTTACATTTGCCTCAATTCGGCAGTCTCGTCCAGACCATCATGGCAGTTGTAGTTCTTTATGATAGCCACGTTAGCAGTTAATTAGCATCTCATTTTTGGGTGGTAAATACAGGCAAATATATTGATAAGTCCCCCTGTCCAAGAGATTTACCCGATTATCAAAACGTCACACCAGGGTAAGCCTACACGAAACACAGCCCTTATTGTAAGTGTTTCTAAAATCCCCTATGGGAAAAATAAAAATGTCCTGTTTGATAGCTAGGTTTTATGGGTAATATGACTCATTCTGTGGTAGTCTAGTCAAGTCAGGACTGAGAGGCATTTTGAGCATACCAATGAGTTTACCAGTGAAATTACCAGGGTGAGGTTCAGAAACCCTTCACAGCTAGCACATTTGGTTCCTTGGAAGTTGCGGGAATGTACGTTTTTGGTTCTGGGAACGAAGCCATAAGTTTCCTTACAGTAAATTTTTTTGTTTTTAAATGTAACCTATTTTGGGAATGTACATTTTTTTTATGGTTCCCTGAAAGTTTTCCTGGAAGGTTTAATTAAAAGTTCTGACAACAGAAATTATAGGTTATTTGAGGGTAATTAAATAACGTTCTGAGAACATTTCAATAAGACTTAATAAACACTGCTAACTTAGTTTGGGTTAACTGCTTTGAAATCCAAGCACAGAAAGGACACATGGAAATTAATTTGCTTAGCCATTAATCATGCAAACAGATGTTGTTTTATTGTGGCATGGCGTCAGTGAGATTCAAACATATAATCTTCTGCTCTTTATCAATGGAATTAGTCCACTGCGCCACCAGGAAGCTAGCATTCAATGTTTGTTTTACGCATACAAAGCTGTTCATTTGAGTCTATTCAAACAGACCCCATTTCAAAGGAATCAAGCACTCATTAAGATCAGTTAACAAGATATACGATAGAGTTTTGTTGATGCAGAGAATGAAATGTATGTTTTAAAATAACATTCTTAGAAAGTTCATTGAATGTTACCAATGTTTTGTGGTTTTTATGGAAAGTTTTAATGTTCTGAGAACAGGACTTTAAATTGAACCATGAAGAAACCTGTAGAAAGCGTTATGCTGAAGTACAAAAATTCCAACAGAAGAGCGTTGTTCTTAATGTTCTGAGAACAATTACTTTAAATAGAACCATGATGAAACCAGTAGGAAACTTTATGGGAAGGTTGTATGCTATAACAATAGGACAACAATGCTCTCACCAAACTAAGAAAACATATGGTTCTCAGAACGTTATGTGGTAGCTTGGTTCTATGGATTATATTTCTATGACCTCAACACAACAAGCTCTTCGATATTTGGTGCATGTGCTGCCCAAATTCAATCAGTGTTTAGACTGGAGTAATTATATAATTTTGGAAACATTTAAATTTGTCAGGGGGTGCTGCAGCACCTTCAACACCTCTACCTCCCACAGCTATGTCTCTGTCCTATTCTTAGCTGGATCCTGCTGTGACATGAGAGCCATATCTGGCCTATTCTTAGCTGTCTATGAAAATCCCCCAGAAAGAAGGAAATGGAGGAGTGTGAGATTACTTCCATGTCATCGGAGCAGATGACACCAGGCTATGTTAAGGAAGCATTTTTACCTCCTTGCTGACAGAAAAATGCTGCCTTGAGGACAGACAACGACCAGACTGCAAGTAGGGACTGAGCTCTCCGAAACTTCACAATCAACATCAAAACAGACCTAGCTCATAATATCTGTTTGGGTTTTAAAGTTCGTTTTATTTTCTTCTTTTTTTTGTCCTATGCAATCAAGTTTCGCTTAAACTTGCCATGCCAAGACAAACAATGTGAGAAATGGGCTTTGTTCTTTAGTTATTAAATATTGACACCTTGCTTTTAGGTTGATCCTAAGACTGCTCAACAATTAATCAATCAAATTACACCCATCTATGCAGTCACTTTACCCCTACCTACATGTACAAATTACCTCAACTAATCTGTACCCCCGCACATTAACTCGGTACCGGTATCCCCTGTACATATCCGCGTTATGGTTTTATTTTATATTTAGTAAATATTTTCTTAACTCTCTTTCTTGAACTGCATTGTTGGTTAAGGTCTACACCTGTTGTATTCGGAGCATGTGACAAATAACATTTGATTTGATTTTAATACAGCAAAGCCAGACTTAGGCTCACTCTTGTAGTGGCTGTGGGTCATTTTCACCCCCCACACACCCTCTGAATGTGGAAGATACTGTACCTTTGTCCAATATATTACCCAATAAACTGCCTTATCTTATCATGTAAACATGTGTTCGCTTTGTGTTGATAGTAAATATAGCAGGTGAAGAAGGTTTCAGTTTTCCTCATTAATAAACGCACTATATTTTTCCACTGAACAAACATCACACATTGCAGGTGGGGGAAGACCGTCACAGAATCAGAACTAGCATGGAACCGTACTGTCTGTGCTGTAGCAGACAACTATTCATAATACATCATGGAGTTTGTTGTTTGGTTTGTCGATGAACCATAGACTGCAATGAGTGAACAAAGAGAGGTGTTGGCTAGCTACTAAAGCAGAAACAGACTGGACCACTACTGCAAAGCTAAAGGTGTAGAATCGCAACATGAAGCTGCCCACTGTGACCGAGGTACCCCCTATTCTGGTCACCATGGTAACCGCGGTGGGCAGTGCCAAGGCCAGAGAACCCGGCCTGCTGGACTGGACAGGGAGAACAACAGGAAACAGGCACGGGACTGTGAATTGGAAGTGGGACAAACAACTAAACTGAGGAAGTGCACAATTGGGCTTGAAAACAATAAAAAGCCTACACAAATCCACCACACATGGAAAACCGTACCAGAGATGGATAAAGCACTTCAACCTATACCGGGTCTAGGTCCCTCTGGTCTTCTGTCAATGGACACATCATCAATATTGATCTATAGCCTATTGAATCTTTACCAGAAAAAATCCTTTCTTTCTCACCTGCCTGAAAGAGATGATATCTCAGAGATACCCTACCCCAAGACAATCAGGAAGTCTGTACAGTACTATGAAATCTCACCCAAGAGACAGGGAGAAGTGTACATGAGGACATTAGCCCACATTATTCCTCTCAGTCATCTCTCTCTCGCTCCACACGGTGGTAAAGTAGAGTGCTAATGCAACAGAGAACAGGAGGGATTTGTTTCATATTTCAGGAGGGATTTGTTTCATATTTCAGGAGGTTAGGACAAGTGTCAGACTCTGCTAAGAGCTAAGCTGTGAGGTGGTCCCCTGCTGTCCACAGCCGAGGCCGACTGTTTGGTTTGGCAGAGAAAGCTAGTGTGCGACCCAAATGGAACTCTAGGTGGCCTGGGTCAAAAATAGTTCACTATACAGGGAATAGAATGCCATTTGGGATGCAGCCCTACAGTGCATTTTTCTCCCTGGCCCTGCATTCAGATTGTCTAAGCTAAGGCTGAAGGCTCAGTGCCTGCTAATCTATGATTGTAATACAAATTCTGACCAAAACGCACAGAATGCTGTTCATGAGAGGGTAAATAATGAGCTAAATCTGAAGCTCATCAGATGAGTAAATCAGAAGCTGTTCACGACATGGGTTGGATTAACCTTTGATTAAGTCTCTAATATCCTTATGAATGTAACGACCAGTCAGTACGGGGTTCAAGCTATCTCCTCCACCTAAGTCTCTTCCCACAGCCACACAAGTCCGGTAAACAAGGCTACCTCCACCCTGGTTAGTGGCACAGATCACTGAGAAACACAAAGCGGACACCAATCAATCTTTGTTTCCCCTAACCCAAAACGGACCATTCAGATCGGCTAATTCCAACCCGGTAAATTCACACGTTCAGTGGATCGTTTTTTCTCCAATTTCCTCCTGTTTGGGCGGTTCATAGCCTAGTGGTTAAGAGCGTTGGGCCAGTAACCAAATGGTCACTGGTTTGAACCCAGAGCCCACTTGGGGAAAAATCCAATGTGCCCTCGAGAAAGACACTTAACCCTAATTGCTCTTGTAAGTCGCTCTGGATAAGTGGATCTGCTAAATGGCTAAAATGTTAAAGTAAAAATGTTAAGGGCCTCATTTCCCAGAAGGCCGTAGGGGTGGTTGCCATGTCAGTATAAAGGCATGGTCGTTCTCAGCTGAACTGTGGGTTACTCCCCTAGGTGAGGTGAAATGGCGGCAGGTAGCCTAGTGGTTAGAGCGTTGGACTTGTAACCGGAGGGTTGCAAGTTCGAATCCCCGAGCTGACAAGGTAAAAATCTGTCGTTCTGCCCCTGAACAAGGCAGTTAACCCACTGTTCCCGGGTGCCAAGACGTGGATGTCGATTAAGGCAGCCCCCCGCACCTCTCTGATTCAGAGGGGTTGGGTTAAATGCGGAAGACACATTTCGGTTGAAGGCATTCGGTTGTACAACTGACTAATAATGGTGACTTTGAAATGACCGACTGGCAGGGCTGCCATATCCTGCTTTATCAAAGTGAGGAAGTGCATTGAGCCGGGTGGAGCCCAGTAGCCTATATTCAACATTCTCCCCGGGTCCAAACATCACCACTCTACTGAACCACCAAATGTAGGTTGCTAGATGGACCATACCACTGAGCCTAGGCCCTAACAGGGGTTGGGATTTGCTTAAATATTTCCAACAATTTCAAGCTACTACTGACAGTTTAAGCCTTTACGAATTCCCTGCTGTATCGAGATGTTGTAGTCTACTGTAGCCTATGTGACCGGTCTCTGAGTAGCCCACCATCTCTGTTTGTTGCAGTTCATTGAGCACAGCTCTCTGAGGCTGTTGAATAAAGATAATGTCTGACCTCTATAGCAAAGTGCTGGTGATCACATTTCCCCTAAGGAGGAGAACAGGTAAAACAACACTATTTTAAACACCATTAGTACGCCAACTAAAGACCAAAGAGCTCTAATGACAGACATTAACACCCACGAGCTCTGGCGACTCAACCAAACATGGACCCTACTTATCACAAAGCCAAGGCCTAGCTAACCAGAACCCCATTCAAAACCAATCAAACATAAGGTGCTGAAAAGTGTAGCCTAAACTAAGCAGCCAGTGTGCTGTAATAACAATATAATAACAGATACATTTCCATTTTATGGCTTGCTGATAGGTCATCATCTCTCATAGGTTAACTGGCCAAGGAACATCTGATAACTACGAAATCCAGTCTAAGCACAACATCTAAGATATTTCCACACAATGATGTTGGTTGGATTTCATGTCACAATGCAACCTCATACTGAACATAAACAGACCAGCCCTGCAAACTACCACACTCATATTACTCTAGCTCCTCCAACACAAATCGAAGATCAAATCACCAGCAGTAAAATGAAGCACTGTCTCCTGGATCCTGGACTTCCTGACGGGCCGCCACAGGTGGTAAGGGTAGGTAACAACACATCCGCCACGCTGATCCTCAACACAGGGGATCCTCAGGGGTGCGTGCTCATTCACCTCCTGTACTCCCTGTTCACTCATGACTGCACGGCCAGGCACAACTCCAACACCATCATTAAGTTTTCCGATGACACAACAGTGGTAGGCCTGATCACCGACAACGACGAGACAGCCTATAGGGAGGAGGTCAGAGACCTGGCCGTGCGGTGCCAGGACAACAACATCTCCCTCAACATGATCAAGACAAAGGAGATGATTAAGGACTACGGGAAAAAGAGGACAGAGCACACACCCATTCTCATTGGCGGGGCTGCAGTGGAGCAGGTTGAGAGCTTCAAGTTCCTTGGTGTCCACATCACCAACAAACTAACATGGTCCAAGCAGACCAAGACAGTCGTGAAGAGGGCACGACAAAACCTATTCCCCCTCAGGAGACTGAAAAGATTTGGCATGGGTCCTCAGATCCTCAAAAGGTTCTATAGCTGCACCATCGAGAGCATCCTGACTGGTTGCCTCACTGCCTGGTATGGCAACTGCTCGGCCTCCGACCGCAAGGCACTACAGAGGGTAGTGCGAACGGCCCAGTACATCACTGGGGCCAAAGCTTCCTGCCATCCAGGACCTCTATACCAGGCGGTGTCAGGAAGGCCCTAAAAATGTTGTCAGCCACCTTAGTCATACTGTTCTCTCTGCTACCGCACGGCAAGCGGTACCGGAGCGCCAAGTCTAGGTCCAAGAGTCTTCAAAACAGCTTCTACCCTCAAACCATAAGACTCCTGAACAGCTAATCAAATAGCTATCCAGATTATTTGCATTCCCCCTCTCCCCTTCTTTTACACCGCTGATACTCTCTGTTATCTATGCATAGTCACTTTAATAACTCTACCTACGTACACGTACACTACCGTTCAAAAGTTTGGGGTCACTTAGAAATTCCCTTGTTTTTGAAAGAAAAGCAACTTTTTTTAACATCAAATTGATCAGAAATACAGTGTAGACATTGTTAATGTTGTAAATGACTATTGTACCTGGAAACGGCAGATTTCTTTAAAGAATATCTACATAGGCGTACAGAGGCCCATTATCAGCAACCATCACTCCTGTGTTCCAATGGCAAGATCTTTGTTTCTGGCCATTTTGAGCCTGTAATCAAACCCACAAATGCTGATTCTCCAGATACTCAACTAGTCTAAAGAAGGCCAGTTTTATTGCTTGTTTATTCAGAACAACAGTTTTCAGCTGTGCTAACATAATTGTAAAAGGGTTTTCTAATGATCAATTAGCTAATCCAAGTTTATAATTTTAAAAGGCTAACACAATGTGCCATTGGAACACAGGAGCGATGGTTGCTGATAATGGGTCTCTGTACGCCTATTGTAGATATTCAATTATTTTTTTAAATCAGCCGTTTTTAAAAAATGGACAAATTTTATTTTATTTCAAAAACAAGGACATTTCTAAGTGACACCAAAATGTTGAATGGTAAGGCACGTATTAACTCATCTAAACGGTGCCCCCGCACATTGAGTCTGTACCAATACCCCCCTGTATATCAAAACATTCTACCCTAGCACAGCTGGAATGTCAGAACTCAGGTAGCTTCCGCATCCCATGTCCTTAAGCAGAACATTCAAAATTCCTGCCATTCCTGTCATCCTGAAGGTAAACATGCCTGGACACACCTGTTCCGAGTTGCCTTCTGGAATCCTGCCTACCTGCCTGGAGGCAGAGGGTGAGATGCCATGGAGCAGAGATGGGTCTCTGCCTCAGCCCAAACTGCACTCTCTAGTAACAGTACACGCCAAGTATAATCACCTATACCCCTCAAACTCAACTCTGGACCTCGAAGCCAATTCCACTGAATTTTTTTCATTGTTCCCGTCTAATCAGGGACTGATTTAGACCTGGGACACCAGGTGTGTGCAATTAATGATCAGGTAGAACAGAAAACCAGTAGGCTCCAGACCTCGTTGGGTCAGAGTTGAGTACCCCAGACCTAAACAATCAACACACACGTCAAGGGTGGGGCAGAAGGAAAGAGGACATATACTGTATGATCCAACGAAGCCAATCATACTAACTTATCAACTGACATGAGACTTCTCATCAACGTACCAACAGACAGGACAGTAGAAAGGAAGAGACTTCTCATCAACGTACAGGACAGTAGAAAGGAAGAGACTTCTCATCAACGTACCAACAGACAGGACAGGAGAAAGGGAGGAAGATACGTTCAAGGCTATTATGTGTAAGACGCATGTTATTGTCCTTACCGTATAGGCGGCAATCCTGCAAATGCATAGGGTGAGATGCATGCACTCAGACATTGTCCACGTCTAAAGACGTGCTTTCCTCAACAACCAACGAGTCACTGACAGCAACAGACAGAGGACAGTCAGAGAGAAAGACCAAACAGAGACCGACAGAGCAGCAGGAGGAAAGGGAGAGTTATGATCCAACGAAGCCAATCAGCAGCTCTCAAACTTCATCTGGGAAATAGAGGCTAGAGAGAGGGAGTATAGGAGAGACAGGACATCTGTTCACACTAATTTAGATCAAACGACAGTTACGACACTGGTGGTGCAGCAGAGTAGGCAAAGGCCAGCATGGCTGCTAGGCTGTCTGATCTACAAAGGGTTGGACTACCGGATCACAGACAATTGCTCCATTTCCCTGTCAGACATCGGTGTCTAGTTTGAAGATTAAAAAAGGTCCTCATAATACAGTCAACATGCGAAAACGTCAAACGTCCTTCCAAACCCTAATTCCATTGAGCTGCAGTAAGCTGGTAAAGTCTAAGGCCCTGAAGAAGAGTTTATTAGAAGCAGATCTGAAAGGTAGGCTAATAGTTATGTTTACTGTCTTTTCTCTCAAGCTCCGTCTCACACTATTATCCTCAAAACCTTTCCATACGAATGTGAACCAATGGGCTAGCCTTTCACTCGTCTTGGTAATGTTTTACAAACTGGGTTCCACATCAACCAATACAACTATCTTAGCAAAAGGGAGGCATATAGGCTGGCTATTTTCCATGATGCTTTGAGTGAATTTAAAAAAGGATGAGTCCAAGCTTAATTAGCATTATAAGGATATCTAACTCAGACTGACTTATGAAAGAGAGAGGGTACACAACACCATTTCAATGTGGATAATATTTGTTGAGACCTTGGGCAATGTGATGATATGAGTGATATAGTATGGTCACATTTAATTTGCACTTTTAAACCTACCCTTTAGAATGACTTCGATAGATTCACTGTTGCCATTTCATTTTTAAGTGGAGATCTCGCAACAATCATTCTCACGATAGCACATTTGAAAGTGACAATATGATAGCTAAAATGGGCTTGGTTAAACCCTGGATGGGAGACCAAAGGGTAGGTGTATATAGATAAATCTCCAGTAGGTGCTGCCCAGACTCTTTTTTTTTATAGTGGATCTAACGTTGAAGATCTGACATTGTTTTAAAACAAGGTACAAATTCAACATAGACAATTCTTGTATAAAATCTGCTGAAATTTGGTTACCATGATGACATAATCCTGTAGTAAAATGTTACCCTCAAAACAGTTTTACTACGTTGATGAATTACTTCAAATCCAAATGTATTTTCCACATAGATACCACATCACAATATGTTGAACGGTTACATTGAGACGTCGTCGATTTAATCAGTTTGTACCCCGTGGCAGGAGAGGACAGATCCAGGAGACTACAAAATCACTAGTCAAGGAAGTTACTTTTTTTCTTAACGAGTGAGAGGAAAGAAAGAGTGGAATCTTTGAGACTCTAGAACAGAACCGTTTCCACCTTTGGTTCTTAATTCCATCCGTAGAAAGAGCTGAAATTAGGACTAGATTCAAAATGACCTCACTTCTCAAACAGCATGTAGTATATCCAAGAGTAGGCAGATTTTGTAAACAGACAATGTAACCTACTGTACACAGATGTCTTCTCAAGAGCCTTTAACAACAAATGAAAACACTTCCATTGAAATGATAATGAAGGTGTAACCGATTCCCCACATGATACCATACCCATATTTAGATAGCCTATTTAGATTACATTTATGCAGGCTATATGGCTCTGATCTGTATATGTCAGGCCTATCTCTGATCTTTTTCAAGATCTGTGTTACAAAACTAGGACTGCGTGAAGTGAGGCCATGACATCAACTATGTGTGGATATTTTGTCCTATTGCCCTGCTCCGTCATTCAGTCACTGTGGACACTAGAATCTGTTCAGGAGTCAAACGTCACTATCTGACCAGCTGCGTTAAACAGATGGTCTGCAACCTAAATGGCACACTATTCCCTATTTAGTGCACTACTTTTGACCAGGGCCCATTGTAGGGCACTATATAGGGAATATGGTGTTATTTGGGACTCAACCAAGGGCAGAGTTAGTTGTCGCCAGGACAAAATCTCCCATCTACTGAACGATAATACCGGTTTGTCACGTAACGAGAAAAAGGAAGGGGATCGATAATATCATGATTTCTTCCACCGGAGAAGAAAAAGCACACTGTGTTAAGAACATAGGCTGAAATCAACAGCCTCTTTCATGGAGGTGACCTGTTTTTTAATAGCACACACTGTGTCAGGCCAAACCCTAATACAACATTTGAAAAGAGTGGAGTGAGGATGTGCAAAGAAAGAAGTTGTCAAATGTGAATAAAATAAACACAAAAGCAGCACGCACCCTGTTGCCCACCTCTGATAGCGGAGGAAGCCCAGCTCTCTGAAAAAACACAACTGCCAGTTAAACAAAACATTGGTCTCTCGTCTCCATGCCAACTGTTAGGGGCAACGGGTCCACCGATTCCATCGACGCTAAAAATCTCATGTGGATCCGTTTTTACCCCATTAAAACAGCTGTGATGCACTGCAGTGGTCCAATAAAGTTTTTCCTCAACACATTCTATGGAAAATTGACTGGAGAGTGAGTGGCTAATCTTTCATTTAACTGCAGTATTTACTGCCTCCGTCTGGTCAAGTAGTCTGATGGGGTTCAGTTCCTCTCCATGAAGACTCCGTAATATCACTAGCCTGATCCCAGAACTGTTTGTGTCGTCTTGCCAACTCCTGTGGTCATTGTTTAGCGTGACACAAACATCTGGGAACCACCTTGTGTAGGCCTACTACCACATCACCAAAGATCACCGCATTGTCTGTTACAGTAATCAGTTCCAATGGCCCTCAAGTTACAGAAGGTCATTTCCATGTAAAAGAACCCATGAGCACCAACATGTGAAGTGCATAGGTGCATATCAAATGTGGTATCAAATGAAAGCTCAGAGTCTATATTTTTGGGAACCATTTTCCATTCAAAGAATTTGGAATAAGCAAAGGGTTGGATTTCTGATGTCACAGATGTAAAAGGTGTCTTAAAAAAAACATCTTAAAAGGTATTAGAAATACATCAAATAATGTAGTAAAGGCCCCTGCCAACTAATATCAACATTTAGATTTTGTTTTGCAGAAATGATTTGCCTTTTGTACGTTTTTATGAAATATTCTGTACTAATGTCTTGTCATTCTGCTTCCAAAAACCCACATATCTAAGATATTTTCTAATTTCGCTCCCTCAGGATGATGAAAGATCACAGAAGTAGAAGGAAAGGACGACCGTCCAATAAGTACCAGGAAATAAACCCATAACATAATGACTGCAATTGAATTGGCCACAATGAGAAATCATAATAACAACAATAAGCATAAAATAAACACATTTAAAAGGTGCTTTTTATTTTACAATAATCTCAAAGTGTATAAAATATAAAAAATAATTTTAAAAAACAAAACAAATATCTAACCATGGCCAGCCAAGAGAGATGAGTCTTAAGGCCTTCTTTAAAAATGTCCAACCGAACAGCCCTGAGATTATCTGGAAGGGAGTTCCAATGGCGTGGTGCGTAGGAGGAAGAGGCACGGTCCCCCATTGTGCTGAACCTTCTCCTTGGGGCATGGAGCAGTAGAACACAGTACAGTAGAGCTAAGTAAAGTAGAGTTCAGTACAATGGAGTATAGTTCAGTACAGTACAGAGTACAATGGAGCATAGTTCAGTAAAGTACAGTGGAGCACACATGAGTAGAGTACAGTATGATATAATGACCTATTCTCTACTAAACTACACTCTACTTGTATCGACTGTACTCTAGTGTGATGAAATATACTCCATTGTACTGAACTCATACTTTACTGTGCTCTACTGACCTGTACTGAACTCTACTGTACTTTACTGTGCTTGGTAAAGATTTGGTCCGGTCTAGACCAACCAAATTTGGTCTTGTTTGGGGGCGGAGATCATTCAAATATTAGCCAGTGTGTAGAATTATAACCAAACATGCAAAAGGAGGATATGACTATTTTCGACCTTTTTGTAAATACATCCCCATTAAGAGAATGCACTCATAATGATGCATTTCTGTATAGAGGCGGTAAAGAGGTCAATCCAACTCAATCCAATTTCCATGGAAACGTGTGGGGGAAAGGGCCGTGGGGAATGATACCAAGTCTCCTCATTGTCCCCATCAAAATGTGCCTACATTTAGGTTATTGTTTATATGTGTATTTTACACTATGTTGAGGTAAAAATCTGAGTATGATGTTTGTATGGATGTCAACCCCAATACATGTTGGACAACTACAAATACCTAGGTGTCTGGCTAGACTGTAAACTCTCCTTCCAGACTCACATTAGACATCTCCAATCCAAAATTAAATCTAGAATCAGCTTTCTATTTCACAACAAAGCCTTCTTCACTCATGCTGCCAAACTTGCACTAGTAAAACTGACTATCCTACCGATCCTCGACTTTGGCGATGTCATCTACAAAACAGCTTCCAATACTCTACTCAGCAAACTGGATGCAGTCTATCACAGTGCCATCCGCTTTGTCACCAAAGCCCCTTATACCACCCACCACTGCGACCTGTATGCTCTAGTCGGCTGGCCCTCGCTACATACTCGTCGCCAGACCCACTGGCTCCAGGTCATCTACAAGTCCCTGCTAGGTAAAGCCCCGCCTTATCTCAGCTCACTGGTAACCATAGCAGCACCCACCCGTAGCACTCGCTCCAGCAGGTATATCTCACTGGTCACCCCCAAAGCCAATTCCTCTTTTGGCCGCCTTTCCTTCCAGTTCTCTGCTGCCAATGACTGGAACGAACTACAAAAATCGTTGAAACTGGAGACACATCTCCCTCACTAGTTTTAAGCACCAGCTGTCAGAGCAGCTCACAGATCACTGCACCTGTACATAGCCCAACCAACTACCTCATCCCCTACCGTATTCATTTATTTATCTTGCTCCTTTGCAACCCAGTATTTTTACTTTGCACATTCATCTACTGCACATTTACCATTCCAGTGTTAAATTGCTTTACTGTAGTTACTTTGCCACCATGGCCTATTTATTGCCTTATGTTCCTTATCCTACCTCATTTGCACACATTGTATATAGATTTGTTTTCTTTCCTACTGTATTATTGACTGTATGTTTGTTTACTCCATGTGTAACTCTGTTGTTGTATCTGTCGAACTGCTTTGCTTTATCTTGGCCAGGTCGCAGTTGTAAATGAGAACTTGTTCTCAACTTGCCTACCTGGTTAAATAAAGGTGAAATAAAATAAAAAATAAAATGTTCAAGTCATCGTTATCAATCAACTGCATTATTGTTAATAAAAACTACTTTGACTACCACCACCAATTTCTGTATGCTAGCTATGCTACCAGTTTATACACATCGGGAGTGAGCATTAGGCAGTCGCTTCTTATAAAACTGAAAAAGGGACAACTTCTAAATGTTATGCAGCGAAAACAGACTTAAGTAACCACATTGTGGGCCTGTTACAATACATAAAATCATGACGGATTAGAAGAATATCCACGTTGTTAGATCAGGTTTGTTGAATTTGCGCCAATCTGGTCAATGGAAAGCATGCATTCAATTGGCTCCCTTACCACATCTATAGTGCAGAAGATCAAGGACCTATGATGTTATTCCATTACCGTCATTCTGATACTGGAAGTTGATCCACTTCACTTGCTGTAGTTCATTAACCAAAAGAGCCCAGATATTTAAGAGTTTTTGGAAAACGTGGTCACATAAAAAAAACTGAGGGAGTTTTTACTGTCATTCTGTTACAAAACTTTGTATCTGCACTGTTCCTCAAGTAAATGTGTTTTAGTAAAAATGTTTGGTGGCAAATTGTAAAAAAGTAAAAGTAGACTTATGCATATAGGTTTATGGTTTGTTAAACTTTGCAATCAATGGCTTGGCATGTATTGTGAGTCTCTGTTACAGTGGAATTGCCCCGAATCAAATGACAAAGGAGAACACCCAAGATACCTCGATTTTTTAAGTTGTTACCTAAACAATCCCTTGTTTTTTTTTTCAAAGCACAGGCTTGTTTACAACAGTCCACATATGCCTGGAGAGGGTCTGGTTACAAGAAGGAGAAGACTTCATCACAAATAGTCGTAAGAGAAGGGGGATCTCTGACTACAGGACTTTTTCCTTGACGACCAAGAGAGCTAGCGGTGGGATTTGCAGAGACATGCAAGTCTAGATCTAGTGTTGCAAGGTAGCCTAGTGGTTAAGAGCAGTGGTGGGAAAAGTACTCAATTGTCGTACTTAAGTCAAAGTAAAGATAACTTAATAGAAAATTACTTAAGTAAAAGTCACCCAGTAAAGCAGTTCTTGAGTAAAAATTGACAAATATTTGGTTAAATATACTTAAGTATCAAAAGTAAATGGAATGGAGCCTCCCGAGTGGCGCAGCGGTCTAAGGCACTGCATCGCAGTGCTAGCTGCGTTACTACAGATCCTGGTTTGATACCGGGCTGTGTCACAGCCAGCTGCAACTGGGAGACCCATGAGGCGACGCACAATTGGCCCAGCGTTGTCCGGGTTAGGGAGGGTTTGGCCGGCCGGGATGTCCTTGTTCCATTGCACTCTAGCGACTCCTGTGGCAGGCCGGGCACATGCGCGCTGACACGGTCGCCAGGTGTACAGTGTTTCTTCAGACACATTGGTTCTGGCTTCCGGGTTAAGCGTGCATTGTGTCAAGAAGCAATGCGGCTTGGCGGGGTTGTGTTTCGGAGGAGGCACGGCTCTCGACCTTCGCCTCTCCCGATTCCGTACGGGAGTTGCAGCGATGGGACAATACTGTAACTACCAATTGGATATGTTGAAATTGGGAAGAAAAAGAGGGTAAAAAAAAAAGTAAATGGAATTGCTAAAATGTACTTAAGTATGAAAAGTATAAACCATTTCAAACTCCTTATATTAAGCTTTTTTTAAGCATCTCCAACACTCCGACATAATTTACAAACAAAAAAATGTGTGTTTTGTGAGTCCGCCAGGTCAGAGGCAGTAGGGATGACCAGGGATGTTTTCTTGACAAGTGTATGAATTGGACTATTTTCCAGCGTTGGGCCAGTAACCAAAAGGTTGCTGGTTTGAATCTTGGAGCCGACTAGGTGAAAAATGTGCCCTTGAGCAAGGCACAAAAAATATATATATTTATGTTTTGTCACATACACCAGATAGGTGCAGTGAAATGTGTTGTTTTATAGGGTCAGCCATAGTAGTACGGTGCTCTTGGAGCAAATTAGGGTTAAGTGCCCTGCTCAAGGTGTACATCGACAGATGTTTCACCTTGTCTGCTCGGGTATTCAAACCAGTGACTTTTCGGTTACTGGCTCCTTGCTCCTTTAAGTCGCTCTGGACAAGAGCGTCTGCTAAATGACTAAAATGTAAAGGGTAAATGTAGGCCTGTACAATACTACAGATTCATAATCTTTCTCCTTCCTCCCTTGGTTTGCAGCCTACATGCTGAGCTATTTTAAGCAGCCTTCCTTCCTTGAGGAAATTCTCCATCCTACGAAAACTTCTAATCAGTTCTTCCCATTGGAGAAAACACTTTACAGTTCAAGGGACAACATTAATAAATGGCATGATTTTGCAGACAGTCACAATGACAGGTCAAAAGCACTACGTGTAGAGATGGGCTAAAGGCTAGCCCCGAACACAGCAAAACAAGCCTGGTATGGAGTACCACCCCCACCCTGTTACAGATTGCCACTATCTTGTCATGTCCACCATACCCCATGCTGACCCCTGAAACGTCATCAGACCTCTAAATGACATTACCACACCCCCTGTGTGACGCAATCTTTGCTACTTTTTTTGCTATCTCCTTCTACAGATGTGATAGATTTGGAGGGTAGATGTTGACATGTAAACACAAACCCATGAGAAAAACACAACAGCGTGCACGCACACACACACAGAAAGAGAGATATGATGAAGCCCCCAAAATGTGTCAAAATATTAGAATGATGCTTTAAACAGCTGGCCTATAGGTGACTCCTCCCCAGATAATAATCTCAGTCTGACTGCATTACCCGACAGTATGAGTACACTACAGTGGCTCAAAACTGAATCACAAAACCAAATAGAAGGGAGGTCCAACATTGTGTGGCCCAGCTGCAATGGTTGCAATTTTGTTGGTTATCCTAATGGCCAAGGAACGAGTGTTCCTCCAAGCAGACCAGATAGATTGACCCTTGTACTGGGTTCTCCAAAGCTAGACTGCCTCCAAATCCCTCAGTGCTCAATTATGGATTTATTTTCGTTTGTTTTTTGAAGGGGGAAGGGAATTAGCCTATGCCAAATTGAACATTAAGCCACAGACAGAGCATGACAAGCAAAGAAAAATACCATACCAGAAAATCCATGAAATACTTTAGTAGCTTGACGTGCTCTCCCAAAAAAGAAATTGGTTGGTGGTTGGCGTATTCCAGGTAAACCACTATTTTCTCCTAAACTAGCTAGGCTAAACGTGCACTCGGAATTCTATGCACGGCCTTCTTTTCAAATGGTTTTGTTTTGGTCCCTAGCAAGAATCCGAGTTTGGACTGTAGGATACACACAATGTTGCAGGAAATATGGAACGCGTTTTCATGCGAAACGTAATGAAAGATATTCGAGCGAAACTGCGATAATCGGCTAGTCTTCATTTGGTTAGATCCGGTCATAGGATTCCTCTATGATTATATTACAAACGTTTGAAACTATACACATCAAAGTAACAATGATGTGATGCTATACTATGGAGTAACTTTTGAGTGGTTCAAATCAAAACTTCAACCATCGTGTCGAACTTGGTAATATCCCGGAAGCGTACACAAGTTAGTCATCTTGGATTTTATGACATTCCCCTGCTCGTCACTGGACGTCACGTGACTTTTGTACAGTAGACGCTTCGTTTACTGATGTTACCTTTCTGCAGGGCTATCCCATCCGCTACACTATTTAAATATAGCAAGGTTATTCTTAGAAAAAGATGACAATTAATAGTAGCCTCAAAGTGAGAAAATGTCATCCCTTCTCTAATAATGTGCGTGTAGGGACCTCTAGTGGTTAATACGCGACGATACACCAGAGCACTGTGAGCAAACAAACTATTTTATGATTAGGGATACATGTAGCCTAATAAAAAAATATATATAATTTAACAATGAATACGAGGATGACCTTTTTCAAACATCAAATATGGGCCGACATGGCACAGAGTAATTACCTTTTTCAAACATCAAATATGGGCTAACGGCACAGATAACAGATTAAAAAAAATCGATGTTAAACTTCACAGACCTTATATGTTGCATGATCACAATCATGGTATAATTTGAGGTTTTAAATATTCTTCGTCTTGAATTATATAACAAATATGGGGACATTGACTATTTAAACAAAACAAACAAAAAATATCCTGGCTATAGAAGCTCCACCAGATATGTTGCAAATGCTTTAATCCTTTGAAAATTGTGAAACAGGCAGACTCCAGTGGCTTGAAGCTCTGCATGCAGCATGAAAAAAATATTATTATAACATCGTTATAACGATATGGTCTGTTCGTACAAATATGACATCATTGTAACAATATGGAAACTTGACCAAACGTATTGCTCACTGCTGCTGTCGCCTGCTGAATGCATATCTCAGTGGTTAAATGTAGCCTAGAACTAGCTCCACCCTCGATTATTCAGGTTTCTTTGACTAGTCCTGTTACGAGTCTTTAGCATCTGGAATAGGACTTTCTCCGTTGTACCTTTTCATGAAGAAAAAGAAGACATTGTTCTTTGACTTTCACGCATGCGATTAGACTACAGAGAATACAAGCGCATGTTTTACAATTTGAAACTTATTTTCGGACGATATTCTACAGCCCAATTGCAAAGGACTAAAACTAAAAAAGAGTTTGGTGCTGAATACAAAGTGATTCGGTGGTCCGATGGCTCGATCGCATGACTAATTAAGTCTATCAGGACTCGGTCGCGCGCCCCCCTGTTTTTTGTGTTTTAAACTATGGCGTTTAGGGCAAGAGCCCTGTACGACTTTAGTTCGGAAAATCTAGGAGAGATATCGATTACTGAGAACGAAGTTGTTACTTTATACAGCGAACAAGACATAGAGGGATGGCTAGAGGGAACAAACAGCAGAGGGGATACTGGTCTTTTTCCAGCCTCATACGTGGAGATTCTCAGAAATGAATCATCTGACATCTCATCCAACAATAATGGCATGTCGGCGGATCAAGGTCAACCCGACTCCCCATCAAGTGGATATGATTCATCATACCATTCCCAGTCCCACTCTCGTGCTGAGAACATTAAAGATCAGAGCCATGCGGCTTATCCTGTGCAAACTCCCCAGCGCCATGGTTACCAGACCAGTCAAGGTAGTGATGATGACTGGGATGATGACTGGGATGACAGCTCTACAGTGGCGGCTGAGCCTGGAACTAAACATGACAATGATGGAACTAGTTCCACAGCATACACGGTGACTACCTCGTTGCCTGGGAGACGTGACAATGCCCAAGCCAAAAGTTCAGCAACAATAGGTAAAAACCTCAACAGGTTCTCAACCTTTGTGAAATCTGGCGGAGAGGCTTTTGTATTGGGCGAGGCGGCTGCCTTTGTCAAAGATGGGGACAAGATCTGTGTTGTCATGGGGCAGTATGGGCCAGAGTGGCAGGAAGACCCATACCCGTTTTCCTGCTCCATCGATGACCCCACCAAACAGACAAAATTCAAAGGCATGAAGAGTTACATGTCATACAGGCTGACTCCTTCCCACACTCAGAGCCAGGTGAATAGAAGATACAAGCACTTTGACTGGCTCTACACTCGACTTGTGGAACGCTTCCCTGTCATCTCAGTCCCCCATCTGCCTGAGAAACAGGCCACTGGGCGCTTTGAACAGGACTTTGTCTCCAAACGCAGAAAAGGTTTGATATGGTGGATGAACCACATGACGAGCCACCCTGTCCTGGCTAGATGTGACGTCTTCCAGCACTTCCTCACCTGCCCCAGCACAGACGAGAAGACTTGGAAGATGGGCAAGAGAAAGGCAGAGAAGGATGAGTTGACTGGCGCTAACTTCTTCCTAACCATCTCCACCCCCGCTGTTCCACTGGACCTACAGGAGGTAGAGAACAAGGTTGATGGGTTCAAAGCCTTCACCAAGAAGATGGATGACAACTGCCTAGTGGTGAATACCACCATCAACGAGTTCGCCCGGAAGCAGATCACCGGATTTAAGAAAGAGTATCAGAAAGTGGGTCAGTCTTTCAAACTGTTGGGCCAAGCCTTTGAGATGGACCAGCAGTCCTATTCTGTAGGACTGAACCGTGCCATAGCATTCACAGGAGAGGCCTACGAGGCTATAGGAGACTACTTTGCTGAGCAGCCCAGACAGGATTTGGACCCCATATCGGATCTGCTGGACCTGTACAAGGGACACCTGGCCAACTATCCTGATATCATCCATGTTCAGAAAGGTACAGTATGATTATGTCACAGCTGTCTCTGCTCTAGAAATAGAGTCCATAGAATGGTAAAAGACCCTCTAAACGTTGCAATTTGGCCGCACTCTCATAGGTATTCTATTTCTAGGGGTCATGTTATGTTTATGATGAACAAAAACACATTTTGCCTTTCCTGGAAATCCCTGGCAGCAAAATGTCTTGTGTTTTGAACATTACTTCAGATCATGTAACATGACACACACATGTGTTGTATTATGTACAACTTTTGTGCTCCCTGGCAAAAGTTTGCTTTCACAGTTTTCTCTGTTGAGTAAAGCTGAAGAATATGGCCTTGAGGCATGACATTTCATTCTCTGTCCTGAAAGAGAGATTTGAGAGTTTTGTCTCACCCGCTGAAGAGAGTGAGATCAGAGGTTTGGACTCTGCTGAAGGAGCCTATAATAACAGCTCAGGGCTCTTAGAGCTAGGCATAGTCTTCAAGGAAACTTGGTTACCAACAGAATTCTTCAGTTCTCGTTTTACTAATGGATATAACGTTCTCTTATTTGTCACTTTGTAAAAGATTTATTAAATAGTAGGCACATAAATATGGGGTGCTGTTTTGTAACATGCTATGGAGTCCAAGTTCAATTGTGACATTGAAGGTTATGTTAGCCTACAGTCCCCGCGATATGCAACTTTTCAGGGAAGTTAGGAACCAATATACACAGGAAGTTAGGAAAGCAAAGGCTAGCTTTTTCAAACAGAAATTTGCATCCTGTAGCACAAACTCCAAAAAGTTCTGGGACACTGTAAAGTCCATGGAGAATAAGAGCACCTCCTCCCAGCTGCCCACTGCACTGAGGATAGGTAACACTGTCACCACCGATAATTAAGAATTTCAATAAGCATTTTTCTACAGCTGGCCATGCTTTCCACCTGGCTACCCCTACCCCGGTCAACAGCCCTGCACCCCCCACAGCAACTTGCCCAAGCCTCACCCATTTCTCCTTCACCCAAATCCAGATAGCTGATGTTCTGAAAGAGCTGAAAAATCTGGACCCCTACAAATCAGCCGGGCTAGACAATCTGGACCCTCTCTCTCTAAAATTATCAGCTGAAATTGTTGCAACCCCTATTACTAGCCTCTTTCGTATTGTCTGAGATCCCCAAAGATTGGAAAGCTGCCGCGGTCATCCCCCTCTTCAAAGGGGGAGACACTCAAGACCCAAACTGCTACAGCCCTATATCTATCCTACCCTGCCTTTCTAAGGTCTTCGAAAGCCAAGTTAACAAACAGATCACCGACCATTTCGAATCCCACCTTCTCCGCTATGCAATCTGGTTTCCGAGCTGGTCATGGGTGCACCTCAGCCACGCTCAAGGTACTAAACGATATCATAACCACCATCGATAAGAGACAATACTGTGCATCTGTATTCATCAACCTGGCCAAGGCTTTCGACTCTGTCAATCACCACATTCTCATCAGCAGACTCAACAGCCTTGGTTTCTCAAATGACTGCCTCTCCTGGTTCACCAACTTCTTCTCAGACAGAGTTCAGTGTGTCAAATCGGAGGGCCTGTTGTCCAGACCTCTGGCAGTCTCTATGGGGGTGCCACAGGGTTAAATTCTCGGGCCGACTCTCTTCTCTGTGTACATCATTGATGTCGCTCTTGCTGCTGGTGCTTCTCTGATCCACCTCTACTGAGACTACACCATTCTGTATACTTCTGGCCCTTCTTTGGACACTGTGTTAACTAACCTCCAGACGAGTTTCAATGCCATACAACTCTCCTTCCGTGGCCTCCAACTGCTCTTAAATGCAAGTCAAACTTAATGCATGCTCTTCAACCGATTGCTGCCCGCACCTGCCCGCCCGTCCAGCATCACTTCTCTGGACGGTTCTGACTTAGAATATGTGGACAACTGCAAATACCTAGGTGTCTGGTTAGACTGTAAACTCTCCTTCCAGACTCACATTAAGCATCTCCAATCCAAAATTAAATCTAGAATCGGCTTCCTATTTCGCACAAAGCATCCTTCACTCATGCTGCCAAACATACCCTCGTAAAACTGACTATCCTACAGATCCTTGACTTCGGCGATGTCATTTACAAAATAGCCTCCAACACTTTACTCAGCAAATTGGATGCAGTCTATCACAGTGCCATCCGTTTTGTGACCAAAGCCCCATATACAGTGGGGCAAAAAAGTATTTAGTCAGCCACCAATTGTGCAAGTTCTCTCACTTAAAAAGATGAGAGAGGCCTGTAATTTTCATCATAGGTACACTTCAACTATGACAGACAAAATGAGGAGAAAAAATCCAGAAAATCACATTGTAGGATTTTTAATGAATTTATTTGCAAATTATGGTGGAAAATAAGTATTTGGTCACATACAAACAAGCAAGATTTCTGGTTCTCACAGACCTGTAACTTCTTCTTTAAGAGGTTCCTCTGTCCTCCACTCGTTACCTGTATTAATGGCACCTGTTTGAACTTGTTATCAGTATAAAAGACACCTGTCCACAACCTCAAACAGTCACACTCCAAACTCCACTATGGCCAAGACCAAAGAGCTGTCAAAGGACACCAGAAACAAAATTGTAGACCTGCACCAGGTTGGGAAGACTGAATCTGCAATAGGTAAGCAGCTTGGTTTGAAGAAATCAACTGTGGGAGCAATTATTAGGAAATGGAAGACATACAAGACCACTGATAATCTTCCTCGATCTGGGGCTCCACGCAAGATCTCACCCCGTGGGGTCAAAATTATCACAAGAACGGTGAGCAAAAATCCCAGAACCACACGGGGGGACCTAGTGAATGACCTGCAGAGAGCTGGGACCAAAGTAACAAAGTCTACCATCAGTAACACACTACGCCGCCAGGGACTCAAATCCTGCAGTGCCAGACGTGTCCCCCTGCTTAAGCCAGTACATGTTCAGGCCCGTCTGAAGTTTGCTAGAGAGCATTTGGATGATCCAGATGAGGATTGGGAGAATGTCATATGGTCAGATGAAACCAAAATATAACTTTTTGGTAAAAACTCAACTCGTCGTGTTTGGAGGACAAAGAATGCTGAGTTGCATCCAAAGAACGCCATACCTACTGTGAAGCATGGGGGTGGAAACATCATGCTTTGGGGCTGTTTTTCTGCAAAGGGACCAGTACGACTGATCCGTGTAAAGGAAAGAATGAATGGGGCCATGTATCGTGAGATTTTGAGTGAAAACCTCCTTCCATCAGCAAGGGCATTGAAGATGAAACGTGGCTGGGTCTTTCAGCATAACAATGATCCCAAACACACCGCCTGGGCAACGTAAGTGGCTTCGTAAGAAGCATTTCAAGGTCCTGGAATGGCCTAGCCAGTCTCCAGATCTCAACCCCATAGAAAATCTTTGGAGGGAGTTGAAAGTCCGTGTTGCCCAGCGACAGCCCCAAAACATCACTGCTCTAGAGGAGATCTGCATGGAGGAATGGGCCAAAATACCAGCAACAGTGTGTGAAAACCTTGTGAAGACTTACAGAAAACGTTTGACCTCTGTCATTGCCAACAAAGGGTATATAACAAAGTATTGAGAGAAACTTTTGTTATTGACCAAATACTTATTTTCCACCATAATTTGCAAATAAATACATTAAAAATCCTACAATGTGATTTTCTGGATTTCTTTTTCTTATTTCGTCTGTCATAGTTGAAGTGTACCTATGATGAAAATTACAGGCCTCTCTCATCTTTTTAAGTTGGAGAACTTGCACAATTGGTGGCTGACTAAATACTTTTTTGCCCCACTGCATTACCCACCTCTGCGACCTGTACGCTCTCGTTGGCTGGCCCTCGCTTCGTATTCGTCGCCAAACCCACTGGCTCCAGGTCATCTATAAGTCTTTGCTAGGCAAAGCCCCGCCTTATCTCAGCTCACTGGTCACCATAGCAGCACCCACCCGTAGCACGCGCTCCAGCAAGTATATTTCACTGGTCACCTCCAAAGCCAATTCCTCCTTTGGCCGCCTTTCCTTCCAGTTCTCTGCTGCTAATGACTGGAACGAATTGCAAAAATCACTGAAGCTGGAGACTCATATCTCCTTCACTAACTTTAAGCACCAGCTGTCAGAGCAGCTTACAGATCACTGCACCTGTACATAGCCCATCTGTAAATAGCCCATCCAACTACCTCATCCCCATACTGTTATTTATTTTATTTATTTTTTTGCTCCTTTGCACCCCAGTGTCTCTACTTGCACATTCATCATCTGCACATCTATCACTCCAGTGTTTAATTGCTAAATTGTAATTATTTCGCCACCATGGCCTATTTATTGCCTTACCTCCCTTATCTTACCTCATTTGCACACACTGTAGACTTTTTCTATTGTGTTATTGACTGTATGTTTGTTTATTCCATGTGTAACTCTGTGTTGTTGTTTGAGTCGCACTGCTTTGCTTTATCTTGGCCAGGTCGCAGTTGTAAATGAGAACTTGTTCTCACTTAGCCTACCTGGTTAAATAAAGGTGAAATAAAAAAATTACATCGGCATAGAATAAGAAGGAGGAGATTCCGAGGCCTCTTGTCCGGCGTTTCCCTGGGAATGTTGGAATGCGGAATAGCCTCAGGATTAAATGATTTTCCTCTCCAAGGATGGGGATCTGGGGAGATGCTGCACAATATTGCCTGGACACATTTCTTTCCCCTGGCACCGGTGCAGAAGTTCAGCTTATTGGTGCTCTGGCTCTGTGATTGCATGCGAGCGCCGAAAATAACAAAGTCCAAGTTAATTTAATATCGTTAGTATATTTATTCATCCAAGTGTGTGTGTGTGTCTGTGTGTGCGTGTGTGTGTGTGCATGTGTGTGTGTGTTGATTTATATTCCCCAGATAAGGCCTGGAGTCTAATGGCTGTAGATAAGGTTATTCACTAAGCAGCAGCAAAGTCTTTAGTCAAATCTTCCACTTGCACATTCAGAGCTCAAGTACACTATATATATAAAGTATGTGAACACCCCTTCAAATTAGTGGATTCTGTGATTTCAGCCACACCCATTGCTGACAGGTGTATAAAATTGAGCACACTGCCCAGCAATCTCCATAGACAAACATTGGCAGTAGAATGCCCAGGGTAGGCCATCATTGTAAATAAGAATTTAGTTCTTAACTGACTTGCCTAGTTAAATATTTCTGCCCTGCTAGAGCTGCCCCGGTCAACTGTAAGTGCTGTTTTTGTGAAGTGGCAACACCTAGGAGCAACAACAGGTCAGCCGCAAAGTGGTAGGCCACACAAGCTCACAGAACGGGACCACCGAGTGCTGAAGTGCGTAAAAATTGTCTGTCCTCGGGTTGCAAAACTCACTACTGAGTTCCAAACTGCCTCTGGAAGCAACGGCAGCACAATAGCTGTTCATCGGGAGCTTCATGAAATGGGTTTCCATGGCCGAGCAGCCACACACAAGCCTAAGATCACCATGCACAGTACCAAGCGTTGGGTGGAATTGTGTAAAGCTCGCCGCCATTGAACTCTGGAGAAGTCTCTGGAGTTATGAATCACGCTTCACTATCTGGCAGTCCGATAGACAAATCTGGGTTTGGTGGATGCCAGCAGAATGCTAACTGCCTGAATGCATAGTGCCAACTGTAAAGTTGGGTGGAGAAGGAATAATGGTCTTGGGCTGTTTTTCATGGTTCAGGCTAGGCCCCTTAGTTCCAGTGAAAGGAAATCTTAACGCTACAGCATACAATGACTTTCTAGACGATTCTGTGCTTCCACCTTTATGGTAAAATTTTGGAAAGGCCCTTTCCTGTTTCAGCATGACAATGCCTCGTGCACAAAGCGAGGTCCAGAACAGAAATGGTTTGTCGAGATCGGTGTGGAAGAACTTGACTGGCCTGCACAGAACCCTGACCTCAACCCCATCGAAAACATTTGGGATTAATTGGAGCAGGGACTGCGAGCCAGGCTTAATTGCCCAACATCAGTGCCCGACCTTACTAATGATCTTGTGGCTGAATGGAAGCAAATCCCCGCAACAATGTTCCAACATCTAGTGGAAAGCCTTCCCAGAAGACTGGAGGCTGTTATAGCAGCAAAAGCGGCGATCATCTCCATATTGATACCCATGATTTTGAAATTAGATGTTCGACGAGCAGGTGTCCATATACTTTTGTTCATGTGGTGTATGTGTCCTTCACGGCAACAATTGAATTGTTCATATCTCATTACAACTATTGCTGTTCTTAGCTATTCACTTATAATAGGTTGTTCAGTGTTTGTGGCCTTTGATAACCTTTTAGCCACAGTACTCCACAGTGTAATCAGCTGTAAACCAGACAGACTGCTTTGAATTAGACGATTCTAACTATGTGTGAGTGGGACCACAGAGCATTGGCTTTAGTCTACTACTCTATGGCCATAGAGCAGAGGGAAAGAAACCAATGGTCAACTGAGTCATGTTAAAGCTTTTCAAAGGGACAGATTCATGATTCAACCAGTTGTTTGCTTGACTAAATATAGCCTTTTTCCTTTTCACCATTAATAGGAATACCTTTGATACCCTTCTCTCGAACCCTTTCCCTGCCCCATTCCCCACTCATCTTTTTCCTGTTCCCTCTCCTTCTTTCTCTCCTCCACCTATCTCCTCAGGTGCCCTTACCAAAGTGAAGGAGTGCCAGAAACAGGAAGGGGAGGGATCAACCATCAACGAGCGTTGTAACATCATTTCCTGCGCCACTCTGGCTGAGATCCAGCACTTTCACCGTACACGCGTACGTGACTTCAAGAGCCAGATGCAACACCACCTCCAGCAGCAAATCATCTTCTTCCAGAAGATCACTGGGAAGCTAGAAGAGGCACTACAGAAGTACGACGAGGATGTTATATAGGGCCCTGGAGAGATGAGCATGGATACAGAGGGATGAAGAGAGGAGGGGGGACTAAGAGAGAGAGAGGAGGGTGGATACAGAGGGATGAAGAGAGGGGGGCTAAGAGAGAGAGAGGAGGGTGGATACAGAGGGATGAAGAGAGGGGGGACTAAGAGAGAGAGAGGAGGGTGGATACAGAGGGATGAAGAGAGGAGGGGGCTAAGAGAGAGAGAGGAGGGTGGATACAGAGGGATGAAGAGAGGAGGGGGCTAAGAGAGAGAGGAGGGTGGATACAGAGGGATGAAGAGAGGAGGGGGGCTAAGAGAGAGAGAGGAGGGTGGATACAGAGGGATGAAGAGAGGAGGGGGGCTAAGAGATAGAGAGGAGGGTGGATACAGAGGGATGAAGAGAGGAGGGGGACTAAGAGATAGAGAGGAGGGTGGATACAGAGGGATGAAGAGAGAGAGAGAGATTATGAGAACTTGGGGTAGGACCATAGGGAGTGTGCTGGGACTGTGCAGTTCTGCATTTCATAATCTGATCAAGACTGGAGCACTGGTTTGGCAAAAAGATTGAGGGACCCATTTTAACCTCCCCATCTCAGAGAAGTATTCCCCATTTAAACAGAATCTTTTTTATGGTGCGGACTAAAGTAACTAGTCCGTAATTACTATGTAATTGGTTATGTGTTGTTTTTCCTTGACAAGATTATTCATCCATTCTACAGTTGGAAGTGAGCGGATCTATGCAGGTACTGCACTGACGGATATGAAATAGGAGCGAGAATTATTCCTTCATTGACAGAGAAGGTTGTTGTCTGCAAAACTTGATAACGTAGTCTGGATATGACGTGACAGGATATGTTAAACCATCACTTATACATTTGTAGTGTCACTTCAAAAATATGTAGAATGATTTCAGTAAGGAACCTGTTTAGAATCGCAATTATATCTTTGAAAACATGATTAACCTGTTGCATTGAATCCCCCTCATTTGCCTTTTCCTCTGAACAAATATAACGTGATTTCAGTCTCAATGGCAAATATGAATGACATGTCCCTTTGTATGTGTGTGTTCATGTGTATCAATGTCTGCACGTTTGTGTTATCATAGAGAGGGCAACCAATTGGGGATTGTTGTAGTTTCTGGACATCGTTATGTGAAACCTCCTGGAGAGATCTGTGCCAGGAACAAGCTTTAAGATTCTAGAACCCTGGGGAGAACAGAACGCATGATTTTCCATTCCTTCTTATTGTTCTCAATGGGGGGGTCACAGAGAAGTCGGCCAAAATAATACTGTAAATGATGTCTCTGGGAATCCCTGATGTCGAAGGACATTGTTGAAAAGAAATCTCTCTTCCTACAGGATTCAAAGACCATTGTTGATGTTATATGAGGATTGAAGGACCATTGATTGGTGTTATATGAGGATTGAAGGACCATTGATTGGTGTTATATGAGGATTGAAGGAACGTTGTTGATGTTATATGAGGATTGAAGGACCATTGATTGGTGTTATATGAGGATTGAAGGACCATTGATTGGTGTTATATGAAGATTGAAGGAACGTTGTTGGTGTTATATGAGGATTGAAGGACCATTGATTGGTGTTATATGAAGATTGAAGGAACGTTGTTGATGTTATATGAGAGTTGAAGGAACGTTGTTGGTGTTATATGAGGATTGAAGGACCATTGATTGGTGTTATATGAGGAATGATGGACCATTGATTGCTGTATTCCCAAAACGCAGTTGTAAGTTATGTAAGTTATTTGACCAGGTTGACTGGGGTACTGCTAGATGACTTAGCACGCATCACCCTGAACAGACTAATATATGTAAAGGGACTTTTATTTATCACATGACACAAAGAACAGTGTATAGTCCTGTATACACTGAGTATACCAAAGGTTAGGCACACCTTCCTAATATTGAATTGGCTCACCCGTGTCTTAATAATCACAGGAGGTGCACATTACGATTTTGAAGTCACCAGTGACAGTGATCCAGAGCCTATTCAAGTTTGTCCACACGGAAGTTCACATTCACAAACGTTATCTCAGTTAAGTTAGTGAGGATAAGCAGCAGCCAAACAGCCTTTGATCAGACACTCTTAGCCAGAGCAAAGTTCAAAGCACAGCACGACTTAGTTGATTCCTTTAGTACTTATTCCATAGAATTAGTAATTAGAATACTAGAATGGAAATGAACCTTCTTATAATGGTCCAAAGGTCAGCCATGTTTATTTTTATTTTATTTCACCTTTATTTAACCAGGTAAGCAAGTTGAGAACAAGTTCTCATTTACAACTGTGACCTGGCCAAGATAAAGCAAAGCAGTGCAACACAAACAACAACACAGAGCTACACATGGAATAAACAATGCATACAGTCAATAATACAATAGAAAAAAAATAAAGTTTATATACAGTGTGTGCAAATGGCGTGAGGATTTTTGCAATTCGTTACAGTCATTGGCAGCAGAGAACTGGAAGGAAAGGCGGCCAAAGGAGGTGTTGACATTGGGGATGACCAGTGAGATATACCTGCTGGAGCGAGTGCTACGGGTGGGTGTTGTTATCGTGACCAGTGAGCTGAGATAAGGTGGAGCTTTACCTAGCATAGACTTATAGATGACCTGGAGCCAGTGGGTCTGGCGATGAATATGTAGCGAGGGCCAGCCGACTAGAGCATACAGGTCGCAGTGGTGGGTGGTATAGGGGCTTTGGTGACAAAATGGATGGCACTGTGATAGACTGCATCCAGTTTGAGTGTTGGAAGCTATTTTGTAAATGACATCATCGAAGTCGAGGATCGGTAGGATAGTCAGTTTTACGAGGGTAAGTTTGGAGGCGTGAGTGAAGGAGGCTTTGTTGCAAAATAGGAAGCCGATTCTAGATTTAATTTTGGATTGGAGATGTTTAATATGAGTCTGGAAGGAGAGTTTACAGTCTAGCCAGACACCTAGGTAGAAGGGCCAAAGAAGGGCCAGATGTATAAAGAATGGTGTCGTTTGCGTAGAGGTGGATCAGGGAATCACCCGCAGCAAGTGCGACATCGTTGATGTATACAGAGAAGAGAGTCGGCCCGAGAATTGAACCCTGTGGCACTCCCATAGAGACTGCCAGAGGTCCAGACAACAGGCCCTCCGATTTGACACACTGAACTCTGTCAGAGAAGTAGTTGGTGAACCAGGCGAGGCAGTCATTTGAGAAACCAAGGCTGTTGAGTCTGCCGATAAGAATGTGGTGATTGACAGAGTCGAAAGCCTTGGCCAGGTTGATAAAGACGGCTGCACAGTATTGTCTTTTATCGATGGCGGTTATGATATAGTTTAGTACCTTGAGCGTGGCTGAGGTGCACCCGTGACCAGCTCGGAAACCAGATTGCACAGCGGAGAAGGTACGGTGGGATTCGAAATGGTCAGTGATATGTTTATTAACTTGGCTTTCGAAGACTTTAGAAAGGCAGGGCAGGATGGATATAGGTCTATAACAGTTTGGGTCTAGAGTGTCAACTCCCTTTGAAGAGGGGGATGACCGCGGCAGCTTTCCAATCTTTAGGGATCTCGGACGATGCGAAAGAGAGGTTGACCAGACTGGTAATAGGGGTTGCAACAATGGCGGCGAGTAATTTTAGAAAGAGAGGGTCCAGATTGTCTAGCCCAGCTGATTTGTACAGGTCCAGGTTTTGCAGCTCTTTCAGAACATCTGCTATCTGGATTTGGGTGAAGGAGAAGCTGGGGAGGCTTGGGCAAGTAGCTGCGGGGGGTGCGGAGCTGTTGGCCGTGGTTGGGGTAGCCAGGAGGAAAGCCGTATAGAAATGCTTATTGAAATTCTCGATTATCGTGGATTTATCGATAGTGACAGTGTTACCTAGCCTCAGTGCAGTGGGCAGCTGGGAGGAGGTGCTCTTATTCTCCATGGACTTTACAGTGTCCCCAAACTTTTTGGAGTTAACGCTACAGGATGCAAATTTCTGTTTGATAAAGCTACTCTTTGCTTTCCTGACTGACTGCTTGCGTTGGTTCCTGACTTCCCTGAAAAGTTACATATCGCTGGGATTATTCGATGCTATTGCAGTCTGCCACAGGATGTTTTTGTGCTGGTCGAGGGCAGTCAGGGCTGGAGTGAACCAAGGGTTATATCTGTTCTTAGTTCTACATTTTTTGAAAGGGGCATGCTTATTTAAGATGGTGAGGAAATTACTTTTAAAGAACGACCAGGCGTCCTCGACTGACGGGATGAGGTCAATATCCTTCCAGGATACCCGGGCCAGGTCGATTAGAAAGGCCTGCTCGCAGAAGTGTTTGTTGGTCAGGGAGTTGGTCAACCATGGTTTGCCAATGCTGTGATAAGATATTGCTTTTAACAATAAATGTGAAGAATTTACCTGTGCTGCATGTGTGCTCAACAGTTTTAGAGGAATGATTCAATTTTTATTTAAGGCTGCAGAAATCGCGGAGCCATTTCCTGGTTGCGAAAATTCTAATAGTTTGCCTAATTTCAGATTATGTGACAAAACAAGCGCGTATATAGTAGAGAATCATTGTACCATCTAAACTGCTGTGAATTATAAACATATTGTATTTTCATTTGTTTGAAGTTGGTGTACAAAACTGAAAGGAAAAGACGCAAAAAGGAAATTTAAGAATGGGAAGAATAGAAATAGTACACATAGAACATATCTACTTAGACTTGCTTTCAATGAGAATGACTGATCTATAACTACAATTTCTAAGTGAATTTGGTCGGGTCACCAAAGTAGTTAGATATTGCAGCTTTAATTAACTGCCAATATGCCAACACTCCATTCAAACAATGCAGTCAATACACAGCCATACACTGGCTCAAATCAGTTGATGATAGGACTTAGACAAGTTGTAAATGCAACTAGTACTGATATTGTATCATATAATAACACTCTCAGCTTTCCAGGAAAACAACATCTGAGACATTTATGGCCTGTTTACATACATAAGGCTATTTATCCTGAAAATTGGTATAAAACCCAAATAAACTATATTTATAATTATATGACAATATTTTAGGTTGACTATAATTCCATTACACAATTTCTGATACTGTGCATTACATGCCTTACTTCTATTTTCCTGCATAAGTAAAAGCAGGAAATGCATCACCTATGCCTCTACTGCCATTCATTCCAATTTGACTGGTTTTGCATTTCTCCCTGACCAAGATGGCTGCCATTTTCCAACCATTGTGGAGCTGTTAGGGTTTATGACATAGCCCCTCTAGTAATTTAATAGGATCTCTATTACTTATTTCTACACAGACTGGTTACTCCTCTCTCTCAGAAGGACTGTGCGTGTTTGAGATCGACTACATAGCAGTGGATTGTGCAATGCACCAGAACTTCACAACTCCCGGAAGGGTGTTTCTGAATGTGTATTTCAGAATGCCATAGCAGTCTTCTGAACTGCGCAGCCAAACTGCAAAGGAGGGTCAAAGACACCTTTTTTAAGTTACTGTTCATGTTCACAAAGAACCACAAGTCCATTCATCTCTAGAACAAAGGAGGCCATTTTATTTCCACTGGCTGGGGCTCTGGTGCAGTCTCTCTCTGTGGAAACAGTCAACTTGTTGGAACTTGATTTGAGTCATATTCCTAACTGTCAATAATGGTGACTGACATATGTCTTTAAGTAATCGGAAGCATATTGCAATGTTTGTGGAATGTTAGTGTTGAATCTGAAGATGTCTTGTTCAGTTGCGTTCACTTTAAGTGAAATCTTACCCTCCCCCTTGTGTGTACCTCACTCTGCCCCAGTCCAGCCCACACGGGCCTCTGACGTCTGGTGGAAAAGTGGAGAGTTGAATGGAAGGATATAAAGAAACAAAAGCTGTACTCTTGTCTTTAAGGCAACTGAAAAGGTCAGTCCAGACCAACATAGGCTACTCATTTAAGATGATTTACAGTCTGCAATACTGAGCTGGCACAAGTCATTTTCCTGTGTAGGCCTACAGTGCATTAGCTATAAACTCAGAGTTCTTCAACAAAACATAGCCAGCCAACACATGATAAAACATCTACAGTGCCGTGAAAAAGTATTTGCTCCCTTTCTGATTTTCTCTATTTTTGCATATTTTTTATACTGAATTTTGTCAGATCTTCAACCAAAACCGAACCATGAATTCTGCTCTGTATCAGAGACTTCTACAGGAGAATGTCAGGCCATCCGTTAGTGAGCTGAAGCTGAAGCGCAGCTGGGTCATGCAGCAACACAATGACCCAAAGCACACAATCAAGTATACATGAGCAACAAATTTGAAGTTTTGGAATGGCCTAGTCAAAGTCCAGACCTAATCCTAATTGAGATGTTGTGGCAGGACTTGAAAAGGGCAGTTCATGCTTGAAAACTAACAAATGACACTGAGTTAAAGCAGTTCTGCATGGAAGAGTGGGCCAAAAGTCCCCCACAGCGATGTGAGAGTCTGATCAACAACTACAGGAAGCTTTTGGTTGGAGTCATTGCAGCTAAAAGTGGGCAATTACTTTTTCACACAGGGGCACTGGGTGTTGCATAACTTTGTTTATGAAATAATTTAAATTAGTATGTAATTGTTGTGTTATTTGTTCACTCAGGTTCCCTTTATCTAATTTTAGGTTTTGGTTGAAGATCTGATAACATTCCGTATCAAAAAATATGCAAAAGTAGAGACAATCAGAAAGGGAGCAAATACGTTTTCACAGCCCTGTACACAACCTATTTTATAAAAAAAAATATTTCACCTTTATTTAACCAGTTGGGCAAGTTGAGAACAAGTTCTCATTTACAACTGCGACCTGGCCAAGATAAAGCAAAGCAGTGTGACGCATACAACAACACAGAGTTACACATGGAGTAAATAAACATACAGTCAATAATACAGTAGAAAAACAAATCTATATACAATGTGTGCAAATGAGGTAAGATAAGGAAGGTAAGGCAATAAATAGGCCATGGTGGCGAAGTAATTACAATATAGCAATTAAACACTGGAATGGTAGATGTGCAGTAGATGAATGTGCAAAGTAGAAATACTGGGGTGCAAAGGAGCAAGATAAATAAATGAATACGGTAGGGGATGAGGTAGTTGGTTGGGCTATTTACAGATGGGCTATGAACAGGTGCAGTGATCTATGAACTGCTCTGACAGCTGGTGCTTAAAGCTAGTGAGGGAGATAAGTGTCCAGTTTCAGTGCTTTTTGTAGTTCGTTCCAGTCATTGGCAGCAGAGAACTGGAAGGAAAGGCGGCCAAAGGAGGAATTGGCTTTGAGGGTGACCAGTGAGATATACCCGCTGGAGCGCATGCTACGGGTGGGTGCTGCTATGGTGACCAGCGAGCTGAGATAAGGCGGGGCTTTGCCTAGCAGGGACTTGTAGATGAGCTGGAGCCAGTGGGTTTGGCGACGAGTATGAAGCGAGGGCCAGCCCACGAGAGCGTACAGGTCGCAGTGGTGGGTAGTATATGGGGCTTTGGTGACAAAACGGACGGCACTGTGATAGACTGCATCCAATTTGTTGAGTAGAGTATTGGAGGCTATTTTGTAAATGACATCGCCGAAGTCGAGGGTCGGTAGGATGGTCAGTTTTACGAGGGTATGTTTGGCAGCATGAGTGAAGGATGCTTTGTTGCGAAATAGGAAGCCAATTCTAGATTTAATTTTGGATTGGAGATGTTTGATGTGAGTCTGGAAGGACACCTAGGTATTTGTAGTTGTCCACATAATCTAAGTCAGAACCGTTCAGAGTAGTGATGCTGGACGGGCGGGCAGGTGCGGGCAGCGATCGGTTGAAGAGCATGCATTTAGTTTTACTTGCATTTAAGAGTAGTTGGAGGCCACGGAGGGAGAGTTGAATGGCATTGAAGCTCGTCTGGAGGGTAGTTAACACAGTGTCCAACGAAGGGCCAGAAGTATACTGAATGGTGTTGTCTGCGTAGAGGTGGATCAGAGACTCACCAGCAGCAAGAGCGACATCATTGATGTATACAGAGAGTCAGCCCAATAATTGAACCCTGTGGCACCGCCATAGAGACTGGCAGAGGCCCGGACAACAGGCCCTCCGATTTGACACACTGAACTCTGTCAGAGAAGTAGTTGGTGAACCAGGCGAGGCAATCATTTGAGAAACCAAAGCTGTTGAGTCTGCCTCATCTTTTCCGGCGCCGACAGAGATGGCAACCTCGCTTCACGTTCTCAGGAAGCTATGCAGTATTTTGTTTTTTTATGTATTACTTCTTGCATTGTTACCCCGGGAAATCTTAAGTTTTATTACATACAGCCGGGGGGAACTATTGGATATAAGAGCAACGTCAACTTACCAACATTACGACCAGGAATACGACTTTCCCGAAGCGGATCCTCTGTTTGGTCCACCAACTAGGACAATAGCCTGGATCCTAGCCGGCGACCCAGAACAACGGCGGCGCAGGAGAAGGGGTAGACGGGGCGGTGTCCTGGTCAGGCTCCGTAGACAGGCACATCGCGCACCGCTCCCGAGTATACTACTTGCCAATGTCCAGGTCTCTGGACAACAAGGTATACGAAATACGAGCAAGGGTTGCCTTCCAGAGAGACATCAACCGACTGCAACGTTCTTTGCTTCACGGAAACATGGCTCACTCAGGACACGTTATCAGAGTCGGTACAGCCACATGGTTTCTCCACGCATCGCGCCGACAGAAACAAACATTTATCTGGTAAGAAGAAGGGCGGGGTGTGTGCCTTATGATTAACGAGGAACTCAAGTCCTTTTGTTCACCTGACATAGAATTCCTTACAATCAAATGCCGACCGCATTATCTACCAAGAGAATTTTCCTCGATTATAATCACAGTCGCATATATCCCCCCTCAAGCTGACACATCGACGGCACTGAAAGAAATTCATTGGACTCTATGTAAACTGGAAACCACATATCCTGAGGCTGCATTTATTGTGGCTGGGGATTTTAACAAGACTAATCTGAAAACAAGGCTCCCTAAATTTTATCAGCATATCGAATGTGCGACCCGGGCTGGCAAAATCCTGGATCATTGTTACTCTAACTTCCGCAACGCATACAAGGCCATTCTCCGCCCTCCTTTCGGCAAATCTGACCACAACTACATTTTGTTGCTCCCAGCCTATAGGCAGAAACTAAAACAGGAAACGCCCGTTCTCAGGTCTGTTCAACGCTGGTCCGACCAATCTGATTCCACGCTTCAAGATTGCTTCGAGCACGTGGACTGGGATATGTTACGGATAGCATCTGACAACAACATTGATGAATACGCTGATTCGGTAAGCGAGTTTATTAGCAAGTGCATCGGTGATGTTGTACCTATAGCAACTACTAAAACCTTCCCCAACCAGAAACCGTGGATTGATGGCAGCATTCGCGCAAAACTGAAAGCCCAAACCACTGCTTTTAACCAGGGTAAGGCGACCGGAAACATGACTGAATACAAACAATGTAGCTATTCCCTCCACAAGGCATTTAAACAAGCTAAGCGTCAATATAGAGACAAAGTAGAGTCACAATTCAACGGCTCAGACACAAGAGGAATGTGGCAGGGTCTACAGTCAATCACGGACTACAAAAAGAAAACCAGCCCTGTCGTGGACCACGATGTCCTGCTCCCAGACAAACTAAACAACTTCTTTGCTTGCTTTGAGGACAATACAGTGCCACTGACACGGCCCGCTACCAAAACCTGCGGGCTCTCCTTCACCGCAGCCAACGTGAGTAAAACATTTAAGCGTGTTAATCCTCGCAAGGCTGCCGGCCCAGATGGCATCCTTGGCCGTGTCCTCAGAGCATGTGCAGACCAGCTGGCTGGTGTGTTTACGGACATATTTAATCAATCAATCCTTATCCCAGTCTGCTGTTCCCACATGCTTCAAGAGGGCCACCATTGTTCCTGTTTCCAAGAACGCTAAGGTAACTGAGCTAAATGACTATCGCCCCCGTAGCACTCACTTCCGTCATCATGAAGTGCTTTGAGAGACTAGTCAAGGATCATATCACCTCCATCCTACCAGACACCCTAGACCACAGACGACGCAATCGCAATCACACTCCACACTGCCCTAACCCATTTGGACAAGAGGAATACCTATGTAAGAATGCTGTTCATCAACTACAGTTCAGCATTTAGCACCATAGTACCCTCCAAACTCATCATTAAGCTCGAGACCCTAGGTCTCGACCCAGCCCTGTGCAACTGGGTCCTGGACTTCCTGACGGGCCCGGCCCCAGGTGGTGAGGGTAGGAAACAACATCTCCACCCCGCTGATCCTCAACACTGGGGCCCCACAAGGGTGCATTCTCAGCCCTCTCCTGTACTCCCTGTTCACCCATGACTGCGTGGCCAAGCACGCCTCCAACTCAATCATCAAGTTTGCTGACGACACTACAGTGGTAGGCTTGATTACCAACAACGACGACGGCCTACAGGGAGGAGGTGAGGGCCCTCAGAGTGTGGTGTCAGGAAAATAACCTTTCACTCAACATCAACAAAACTAAGGAGATGATCGTGGACTTCAGGAAACAGCAGAGGGGAGCACCCCCCTGTCCACATCGACGGGACAGTAGTGGAGAAGGTGGAAAGTTTTAAGTTCCTCGGCGTACACATCACAGACAAACTGAAATGGTCCACCCACACAGACAGCGTGGTGAAGAAGGCGCAACAGCGCCTCTTCAACCTCAGGAGGCTGAAGAAATTCGGCTTGTCACCAAAAACACTCACAAACTTCTACAGATGCACAATCGAGAGCATCATGTCGGGCTGTATCACCGCCTGGTACGGCAACTGCTCCGCCCACAACCATAAGGCTCTCCAGAGGGTAGTGAGGACTGCACAACGCATCAGCGGGGGGTAAACTACCTGCCCTTCAGGACACCTACACCACCCAATGTAACAGGAAGGCCAAAAAGATCATCAAGGAAAACAACCACCCGAGCCACTGCCTGTTCACCCCGCTATCATCCAGAAGGCGAGGTCAGTACAGGTGCATCAAAGCTGGGACCGAGAGACTGAAAAACAGCTTCTATCTCAAGGCCATCAGACTGTTAAACAGCCATCACTAACATTGAGTGGCTGCTGCCAACATATTGACTTAAATCTCTAGACACTTTAAATAATAGAAAATTGGATGTAACAAATGTATCACTAGCCACTTTAAACGATGCCACTTAAATAATGTTTACATATTCCACATTACTCATCTCATATGTATTTACTGTACTCTATACCATCTACTGCATCTTGCCTATGCCGGTCAGCCATTGCTCATCCATATATTTATATGTACATACTCGTATTCATTCCTTTACACTTGTGTGTATAAGGTAGTTGTTGTGAAATTGTTAGATTACTTGTTAGATACTACTGCATGGTCGGAACTAGAAGCACAAGCATTTCGCTACACTCGCATTAACATCTGCTAACCATGTGTATGTGACAAATACATTTTGATTCGATTTGATTTGATTTCGATAAGGATGTGGTGATTGAGTCGAAAGCCTTGGCCAGGTCAATGAATACGGCTGCACAGTTATGTCTCTTATCGATGGCGGTTATGATATCATTTAGGACCTTGAGCGTGGCTGAGGTGCACCCATGACCAGCTCTGAAACCAGTTTGCATAGCGGAGAAGGTACGGTGGGATTCGAAATGGTCGATAATCTGTTTGTTAACTTGGCTTTCGAAAAACCCTAGAAAGGCAGGGTAGGATAGATATAGGTCTGTAGCAGTTTGGGTCAAGAGTGTCTCCCCCTTTGAAGAGGGGGATGACCGCAACTGCTTTCCAGTCTTTGGGAATCTCAGACGACACGAAAGAGAGGTTGAACAGGCTAGTAATAGGGGTTGCTACAATTTCGGCAGATAATTTTAGAAAGAAAGGGTCCAGATTGTCTAGCTTCGGCTGATTTGTAGGGGTCCAGATTTTGGCTTTGGCGAGTTGCTGTGGGGGGTGCAGGGCTGTTGACCTGCGTAGGGGTAGCCAGGTGGAAAGCATGGCCAGCCGTAGAAAAATTCTTATTTAAATTCTCAATTATAGTGGATTTATCAGTGGTGACAGAGTTTCCTATCCTCAATGCAGTGGGCAGCTGGGAGGAGGTGCTCTTATTCTCCATGGACTTTACAGAGTCCCAGAACTTTTTTGAGTTTGTGTGACAGGAAGCAAATTTCTGCTTGAAAAAGCTAGCCTTTGCTTTCCTGACTGCCTGTGTATATTGGTTCCTAACTTCCCTGAAAAGTTGCATATCACGTGGGCTGTTCGATGCTAATGCATGTGTACACAGGATGTTTTTGTGCTGGTCAAGGGCAGTCAGGTCTGGAGAGAACTATGGGCTATATCTGTTCCTGGTTCTAAATTTCTTGAATGGGGCATGCTTATTTAAGATGGTGAGGAAGGCACTTAAAAAAATAACCAGGCATCCTCTACTGACGGGATGAGGTCAATATCCTTCCAGGATACCCGAGCCAGGTCGATTAGAAAGGCCTGCTCGCTGAAGTGTTTTAGGGTGCGTTTGACAGTGATGATGGGGGGTTGTTTGGCCGCAGACCCATTACAGATGCAGGCAATGAGGCAGTGATCGCTGCGATCTTGGTTGAAAACAGCAGAGGTGTATTTGGAGGGCAAGCTGGTTAGGATGATATCTATGAAGGTGCCCGTGTTTACGGCTTTGGGGTTGTACCTGGTAGGTTCATTGATAATTTGTGTGAGGTTGAGGGCATCAAGCTTAGATTGTAGGATGGCCGGGGTGTTAAGCATGTCCCTGTTTAGGTCACCTAGCAGCACAAGCTCTGAAGATAGATGGGGGGCAATCAGTTCACATATGGTGTCAAGGGCACAGCTGGGGGCAGAGGGTGGTCTTTAGCAAGCGACAACGGTGAGAGACTTGTTTCTAGAAAGGTGGATTTTTAAAAGTATAAGTTCAAATTGTTTGGGTACAGACCTGGATAGTAAGACAGAACTCTGCAGGCTATCTCTGCACTAGATTGCAACACCGCCCCCTTTGGCCGTTCTATCTTGTCTGAAAATGTTGTAGCTATATATAACACAAATATTTTATCTGAAAAATACAGATATGTGTTTACTGCAGACTGCAGCAAAGATGAGCGCACGTCGAAGGGTGTAGTATGTGTTCTCATTATAGCTCATCTTTATTACCATAGAAATATTTGACTGCATACTGTATTTATTTACATGTATAGTACTTTGTATTCAGACATTTAAAACACTGATTGGGGTTTGGCATGCCCGAAGCACAGGCATGATAAAGTTATCATTTGGTTACAAAAAGACTGAATGAAGACATGCATTATTTACAAACAAAGAGAGTGTGTTTGTCAAGTCTTTTTATAGAAATAGTGGCCTGCATATTTACTAGCCAATGGAAACACTGAATCAGGCATGACATGCGTGATGAACAGGCGTGTTTGAGTCATCATTTGATTATAAAATACTGGATAATGAGTGAAGACATGCATTTCAATATAATTATTTACAATAAAAAAAAGTATGTTAGTCAAGTCTTTGGTCTATTGTTCCTAACCAGACTAGAAGACATTGTGACCATTACAACATAATGGCTGACTGTAATAGAATTATAGAATAAATACTGTAATAGAATTATCCATATACTCAAAAAAATGTACAGTTTACTGGCCTGAAAAAACGGACAGGTTTTTGAAGCCTGTATTAACCTGTTGTGAAAAGACATAATGAAACATCTTGGCGCAAAAGTAATTGGTGAAATAAAGTATAAAATATAAAATCCAAATAAAATCAAAGTAAAATAGTAAGCTGCCACAAATAAAACATTGTAACAGGGTGAATTTAATAAATAATAAAACATTGTAACAGGGTGAATTGTATAACCAATTTAGAACTTTCTATATAAGGACCCACAATCAAGTTCACAATGAAACCAGCAAACAGCACCAACATTGGAATGCAAACATCAGTAATCAATAGTTACAGTATATTGGGTGCAAGGTTAAACCAAGTCTGGTTTGGGTTCAAATCAGACGTTGTACTGGTTGTCTCTCAGAGTAGGTGTAGGGGTAGTCAATAGTATAAAGTTTAGTTAGTATCTCTGTTTCAATGTAGGGGTATGAGCTGTGGATCAATTACACCCAGTACTGGTTGTCTCTCAGAGTGGGCTCAGGGGGTTGACATTGCTGGGCCTGTACCATATCAGGAACAGCATCCACCGCCCAGAGTAGCAGACAAGGGTCACGTGGAGCCAGCGTTCCCCTACGCAACAAATTGAGGACCGGAGTACTAGGGCAACTATTAGGGCCCAGCAATGGAGTCACCACCACTGAGGGGACCGCAATGCTCCTCTCCGGCCTGCCCAGATAGGGGCTCCCCTCTGGGCCTCCATCTCCGGCTGCAGCCGCCAGCTCCTGGATGAGCCCTCTGGATAAGGCCCTCTTCTCCCTGCGGTGGCGCAGCACCAAGATCAGCACCACCAGGATGACGATGAGCAGCAGGCAGGCCAGGAAGGGCAGGATGAGCAGCAGGGGGTCGGAGGCCGGCCGGGGCAGGGACTCTACCCGAACTGGGGTGATTCTGTGGGGGCCGTGGACGTTGTGTTTCCCATGGGTGTTTCCGGGGATGGTGGGGATCATGGGGTGACCTCCGCGGGTCTGGTTCCCCCAGTGGTGACGGCCTTTGAACTGCTTCTGTAGCGTCTTGTTGTGGGTCTGGTTTGTGGTGTGAGGGTGGGTGGCAGAGTGGATTGTAGTCCCTCTGCCGCCTGTGGTTCGATTGCGCCCAGGTGACCTGGTTGTGTGGTTCAAACTCTCTTTGTACGGCACAATGGTGAATAAAAACTCTCCTACAGCCGGCTGAACATTATCCGCCCTCAGAAGAAATGAAAAGGAGTCATTGAGCATGGACACATGGATCTCTGTTGTGTTGTGGTCGGCGGTCCCTAATTGGGACAGTAAAGATGTTGATTGATCGCCAATGTTGTTGCTATGTCTTTGTTGTGCCAGGGTCTCCTGTAAGGCCACCCTGCCCTGCACCACGTCCCGGAAGGTAAACGACTCCACCGAGTGATTGGCGCTGTCCAATAGGTCAAAGGTCACCTTGACCAGCTTGCCATGTTTGGGCGGGGACAGGATGTGGAAGACAGGGTCACTGCCGCTGAGTGTGGCGAGGTCTGTGGCGTCCAGATAGTCCTTCCTCAGTTTTACGGCGATGCCACTGGGGATCAGGACTCGCTCACTGAAATGGATGAGAGGTCTGACCGTGACATTGACCGTCTGAGCGGTCATGTTGCTCTCCGGGGTCGAGACTGTGAACTCAAAGCTGTCCGAGGAGGAGGTAAGGTCCGTCATGTGATAGGACAGTCTGCATGAGTGAAGGTCCTCTTGGTTAAACTCACTTACTGGCAGGTCGGACATGAGGAGACTGCCGTGGTGTGGCGGTGTGGTCACTCTATAGTGAATTGTCACACTGTGTCTCCCATTGGTCTCTGCAGCCAGGTGTTCTGTTGTCAATGTAGCGGTTGTCTGACCCTGCACCAGCTTCAATCCTGTGTTGTTCACTATGGAGACCGTTGCTGCGGTGACCTCCAGGTTGAAAATCTTGTATAGCGGCCGGTGGAACCCGTCAGTCACACTGAAGTAGAACACCCCTGAAGAGAGTTCTCCGTTCTGGATGAAGTGGACTCTGCCATGGTTGATGTCCGCCTGGGAGAAGGCAGACACTGTCTCATTCAGCTGCTCTCCTAGAGACAGGAAGCCATTGTTGGGTTTGCTGATCACCTAAATCAAATCAAATAAAATGTCAATGCATTTCACAGACGTGTCTCAACAACTCACAGAAGAAAGTAAGGAGGGAAAACAGAATTAAAAATGACACCAAACAAGTAAGGTGTAAACAATGAGGGGTTGTGAGCCCTGTAAAGGTGAAGGACGGTAAAGGATGACATGAAGAAGACCTTGTAATGGATCTCTTCTGGAGGGGTGTCCAGGTCTTCCACCAGGAGGTTCTCAGGGCTGATGACCACCGTGTCCCCCTGCACCAGCCTCAGACTGGGGGCCTTGGTCCGGAGCAGGGGTGGTTGGTCATTGACAGGGGTCACTGTGAGGTCAAACGACTCTGTTACTATCAGGCTGGGCTCTGAGGGTCTCTGGGGAAGCTGGCCCTTACGGTTCAGCCAAACCTCGAAGGTGAAGAAGTCCTGGGTCGTCTCAGAGTCGTCGTGCTGGTATGTGATTCCAAACTTATCCAGGATGAACTGGGAGAAGTTGGGTTTGGCGCTGGTCAGGTTGCGTTCTCCCACGGTGATTATGCCGTGCTGGGGTAGAGAGGTGACGTGGTACCAGACCTCGTAGGAACGTCGCTGGGGTTCCAACAGCTTGCCCAGCAGGTTAGAGGAATCCAGCTGTATCTTGCCAATCACCACTCTGCCACCTTCAGTCACAACAGCACCTGGTAAAAGAGAAGAACAACGTACAAACATAAACAAAAAGCTTTTATTGAACATTCTTCAATATCAAGATTGTCATTGCAAATAAGAATAAATTCAAAAGTTTAACTTGAGGTTTTGAAACAATGATGGTATTCTGCAGGGTAGGTTAGCTGGGCATACTACTGTCAAGAGTCCAGTAGAGCCTTCGTCTGTCTGTCTAACAGCAACACAGACTAACTGACTCACCAGTGTTAGCAGTGAGGATGGTGTTGCGCTCTGCAGGAGCATGCTCATAGGAGATATGGATGCTGAAGACTTGAGGTTGAAGAGAGACAGGGGACGAAGACACTGTGAAAGTGAAGGAGTCTGTAGTCATCCATCCCAATGATTCAGGATGGGTTTGGTCATAACTAATCGAACCCTCATTCACCTAAAATAACAAGACAACAGAGAAATGAGAAAGACAGGGATATTTTTACATTATTGTTGCAAAGACACTCTTAAAATGTGTCTTGTAAAGAAAACATAACTGTGCCAAACATAAATAAAACTGTGTCTCTATTGAGTTTACTGTAAGAAGTGATATCACACAAACACACATAGGCCTACCATGTCTTGTGTGAAGGAGGAGATCTCTGCAGTAGAGTTGTCTGTCTGTTTTCTGAGCAGTCTCCCCAGCTTTGGAGGACTGGTAACATTGTAAAGGATGGAGTGGTTCCCTCCCATGTCATCGTTGTCGTTGGTAACCACCAGAAGGTTATTCTGAGAGATGGTATTCACAGAGCCTGCAGAGAAAAAATAGGACCGTGTTTAGTAGGGATAAAACCTGCAGAGTAGCTGCGTGACCAGATTCTCTGGACACCTCTTTCCGATAGCTAAACAAACGTACCTTCTGCACTTGTGCTACTTTACACCAAAAAAATGTACACCGATGACCAGACGTCTTTGTCTGGTGAAAGACATGTTGTACAAACTTATGCTGTAACTATAAACGACATGAGTGACATGTTGTACAAACGTCTTTGTCTGTTGTGTGTTGTAAATAAAAGATCGACATGTTGTAGACTACAAACTTCTGTTGTAACTACAAGTTGTTGACTACAAACTTCTGTTGTAACTACAAGTTGTTGACTACAAACTTCTGTTGTAACTACAAGTTGTAACTATGAAAGACATGATCGGGATGTTGTACAAACTTCCTTGTCTGTTGTAACTACACGGACATTGCAGTATTACAAACATAACCAGGACAGAGACAGACAGTCTAAGTAGCTATTTCATGTTTTTTTCAGGTGGGGTGTTACATGCAGCTCTCTAGACAACATTATCTTGGAAGATACCGTACTGTTAGCATGGTCTCAAGGGCGATTGAATTACCTTTCTGTAATGTATAAAGACTATGCCACCTCCGTTATCCTATAATCTTGATAAACCAGGCCTCTGGCCAGGAGGCATAACGGCTGGTAAGTTAAGTATGATTAAGTTACTTAGCAACCTACCGCATAACCAGCTGGTAAAAGCTGGCAGCTGGCACCATGATCATCTGATTCAGTACAGGCTGGCAGCTGGCACCATGATCATCTGATTCAGTACAGGCTGGCAGCTGGCACCATGATCATCTGATTCAGTACAGACTGAGAATAACTTTATACTGCAGCAGAAAGACTAGGGGTTTACTAGCCTGGTTCCAGGTGTGTTTGTGCTGCCTTGACAACTCCTATGGTCATTGTCATGTGAATGGCAAGACAGCACTGACAGATCTGGGACCAGGTTAGACAATGAGGCTAATGCGGTGGGGGGGGGGGGTTCTATGTTTTATATATTCACTTTGTGAACTGTACCAAGATTTTCCTCTTTAGGACAATACACTTTATTCTGATTATGGTGTAGGGGGTGGCTATAGTTTCCTCTTACGTTACCTGGGAACACCATAACTGGTTCATGTTCTATTTATCTAGTTACTGTTACCTGGGAACACCATAACTGGTTCATGTTCTATTTATCTAGTTACTGTTACCTGGGAACACCATAACTGGTTCATGTTCTATTTATCTAGTTACTGTTACCTGGGAACACTGTGAGGGTGTGGTTCAAAGTCTATATACACTGAGTATACCAAACATTAGGAACATCTTCCTAATATTGAGTTGCATCCCCTCCCCCTCACCCCTTTTTGCCCTCAGCCTCAATTCATCAGGGCGTAGACTCTACAAGGTGTCGAAAGCGTTGCACAGGAATGCTGGCCCATGTTGACTCTAATACTTCCCACAGTTGTGTCAAGTTGGCTGGATGTCCTTTGGATGGTGGACCATTTGTTATGCACATAGGAAACTTTTGAGTGTTGAAAACCCAGCAGTGTTGCAGATCTTGACCGGTGTTCTTAATGTTTTGTATACTCAGTGTATCTAGTTACTGTTACCTGGGAACACTGTGAGGGCGTGGTTTCGCTCCAGGCTGAGGACCAGGGAGCGTGCCGTGGTGCTGAAGATCTGTCGGGGGGCAAAGTTCACCCCATCATTGACCTGGAAGTGGAAACCTCCGGACAAGGCACCTGCAAGAAACAAAAGTCTGTCTTAATGCGTCTGGTCGTTGGATATACTACTATACATATGTCTGTCTTAATGCTTCTGGTCGTTGGATATACTACTATACATATGTCTGTCTTAATGCGTCTGGTCGTTGGATATACTACTATACATATGTCTGTGACTGTAACCCTTATAATCCCCCAGAACAGGATATGACTTGTATGTCTAACTTGCATCTCCAGCATTTTGTTGGCACCATTCAGCCCTCCTAACCTTCTATTCTATAAGAGAAGCTACCTCCTTTTGATATCTACTATCCAGTATACATAGTCTCACCACTGTGGACAAACACCAGCTGTCCGTGGAGGGTGTGTGTCTGGGTGAAGTTGAGGATGTGTCTGGAGGGGGCGCTCTTCAGGGCCAGGTGACCGTTACTAGGGGGGGTCACGATGAACTCTAGGTCCTCCGGTGGAGAGTCACTGTCCTCAGCACTCAGGTCATCTACACTGATCTCTGTGACTGAGTTCACCCACACCTGTAAAGGGGACAGGTAGAGAAGAGGACAGTTACAGGTAGAGAAGAGGACAAGCAAAACAAGCAGAAAGAAACAGATTGAGAATTGAAAACATTTCTGTCAAACATGGAAATTCTATCAATATTCTACCATCATATTGTACCGCAACCTACAGCAGTGGTTCCCAAACTTTATTGGTTACTGTACCACCAAGGTCATACCAAGGATATTTTTGCTATTTGATTTTGAATTTTAAGACCCCTTGAAGAATAAAAATAAATACTAATAATAATTTGATGAAAAATTGGTACCCCAAAAATCTAAAGGATGTTTGTTCTGAAATGTCTGTCTTACATCTGAGAGATATAAGAAAGATCAGGAAACATTTTTATATATTTCTTTTTTTACATGTATTTAACCCCTTACTTTTGGCACTAAACAGTCTCCATATATACAGTACCAGTCAAAAGTTTGGAAACACCTACGTACTCATTCAAGGGTTTGTCTTTTTTTAAACTATTTTCTACATTGTAGAATAATAGTGAAGACATCAAAACTATGAAATAACACATATGGTATCATGTAGTAACCAAAAAAGTGTTAAACAAATCAAAATATATTTTATATTTGAGATTCTTCAAAGTTGCCACCCTTTGCCCTGATGGCAGCCTTTCACACTATTAGAATTTTCTCAACCAGCTTCATGAGGTAGTCACCTGGAATGCATTTATATTAACAGGTGTGCCTTGTTAAAAGTTAATTTGTGGAATTTCTTTCCTTCTTAATGCGTTTAAGCCAATCAGTTGTGTTGTGACAAGGTAGGGGTGGTATACAGAAGATAGCCGTATTTCATAAAAGACCAAGAACAGCTCAAATAACAAAGAGAAATTACAGTCCATCATTACTTTAAGACATGAAGGTAAGTCATTCTGGAAAATTTCAAGAATTTTGAAAGTTTCTTCAAGTGCAGTCGCGCAAAAAACCATCAAGAAAGGAAGACCCAGAGTTACCTCTGCTGCAGAGGATAACGTTCATTACAGTTACCAGCCTCAGAAATTGCAGCCCAAATAAATGCTTCACAGAGTTCAAGTAACAGACACATCTCAACATCAACTGTTCAGAGGAGACTCATGAATCAGGCCTTCATGTTTGAATTGCTGCAAAGAAACCACTACTAAAGGACACCAATAAGAAGAAGAGCCTTGCATGGGACAAGAAACACGAGCAATGGACATTAGACCGGTGGAAATATGTCCTTTGGTCTGATGAGTCCAAATTTGAGATTTTTGGTTCCAACTGCTGTGTGTGAGACGCAGAGCAGGTGAACGGATGATCTCAGCATGTGTGGTTCCCACCGTGAAGCATGGAGGAGGCGGTGTGATGGTGTGGGGGTGCTTTGCTGGTGACACTGTCTGTGATTTATTTAGAATTCAAGGCACACTTAACCAGCATGGCTACCACAGTATTCTGCAGCGATACGCCATCCCATCTGGTTTGCGCTTAGTGGGACTATCGTTTGATTTTCAACAGGACAATGACCCAACACACCTCCAGGCTGTGTAAGGGCTATTTGACCAAGAAGGAGAGTGATGGAGAACTGCCTCCACAATCACCTGACCTCAACGATGAGTTGGACCGCAGTTGGACCGAAGACTGTCGGAAAACCATTCCTCATGAAGATGGTTGAGAGAATGCCAAGAGTGTGCAAAGCTGTCATCAAGGCAAAGGGTGGCTACTTTGAAAAACCTCAAATGTAAAATATATTTTGATTTGTTTAACACTTTTTTGGTTACTACATGATTCCAAATGTGTTCATTATTATTTATTCTACAATGTAGAAAATAGTAAAAATAAAGAAAAACTCTTGAATTAGTAGGTGTGTACAAACTTTTGACTGGTACTGTAATTCCATTGATTTTTTCAACTGGTACCGGGTGACCTTCAGACAAGTTTTGTGAGGCCTGTGGACATAATAGAGCAAAACATGTACGTGTTCGTGAGAGTCTCACCTTTCCACAGACGGGTCATATTTGTGTGTAGCCCCAACTGTTCGGAAGCTACAGACAGAAGTTGGCAGATCGGCTGTACCGACTTCAGACGAGTCCCAAGACGCTTGTGTGGGTCGTAGAGCAAAACATGATAGTTTCTAGGCCAAACCATTCTGACGCTACAGACGATTTTGTGAGAAGACTGATTTTCTGGATGTGTCATGGTCTGATAAACACCGCTCTAGCTCTCTCACCTTTCACTGCAGATGCGGAAGTGGATCTAATGCAAAAAAAACATACATCTCTAGCTTAAATTGACAGATTTTTATGGGGATTTTTTTATTATGCTATTTAGATTTCCACGGGGTGCGGACATCGACCTTAAGGGGTTTAAGTACCCCCTCATGTACATTTTAGCATTAGGCCTATGGTCTCATGGGTCTTCTCAAGTACCCCCTGTGGATAGGCCAAGTACCCCTAATTGGGAACCACTGACCTACAGTATGTCATGACGGTTGGTTGGTGTCTGCTACCACCACTGGGAGTGATGTCCTGGTGGACAGATTAAGGTACTTCAATAATACCAGGAGAGGAAATGCATGCTCTCTTGACTGAATGTTCAAAATTAACTTGTAACTTAACTTGTAACCAAAAAAATGAATTTTCTTGGAACAATGCTGCACTCTTATATTTGAAGTCACAAGGGTGTAAATGTTAAACTGTGGCTCATACATTTGAACAACAAAATAACTAAATTGGACTCAAATCCAGCAACAACAGAAACATTCAAGGTCAAGAGGGACAGCTGAGAGTATGTCAGGAATTCCAACTATTTGATAAGTTGGGGCAAACTCTCAACTCTAAGCCTTTACTAAATAATTTTTCATGACAGAGGTTCAAATGTACAGGGAGTTGCCAAACAACCAGTGACACAGTTTCCTGACCACTCCCAAAATAGAGCCCAATTACATATTTTTCTTATAAACCCTGTTCCTCAAAATCACGAGGCTAAAACACATTGACATGACTTAGGAGGAGCATCCTAGCATAGGTCAATCCCAAATTCCTCACACTTTTTTTTGCCAGTTTCTCCATCTCTGTTATTACACATATCTGTTACTACAGTATTATTGTGTTATAAACACACAAAAACTCACCCTTAGAATCCTGTTGGCTGTGATGACTGGGGCCTCATCGTTGACAGGCATCACATGGACGAACACCATGCAGGGCTGGCTGTGCTTTCTGGTGTCTGTGTCGTTGGCGATAATGGTGAAGTTATCTGCCAGTGTATCACTTCCATCGTGGACATAATAAATATGCCCTGAATCCACCTGAAATCACAGAAATGACCCAGAGGTTAGGAAATCTATCTGTCCAGTATAATTCCATCTGCCCAGTATATACACTATTTTTAAAACCCTATTGGTAGAAGATGTTCCACCTGAAGAAGATAAAAACTTAGATGACCTTGGACCTTTTACTAACCTGTTTGCGTGTGAAGAAAGGAATGGAGAGTCCAGGAATGCGTGCGTGTTCAATATGACCATGGCTTGGCGGCTCAGATACATGGTAGAAGAAGTCAACCTGAGAGAAGTGTCTGTTGGTGACCTGTAGGACCTCTTTGGTCAAGGCCGTGGATGACCCTTCTTCCAAGGTCACGTTGAAGACATTGAGAGGGATGTGGATTGGGATGATGTCCACGGAGACCCTGATAGAATAGAATAGAATATAATGAGATGCTTATTGTCCATTTGGTTAGAAAGGAAACTAATCTTCTGCCTTTTACCCCAACACACAAACACATCGAGGCACAGTGTCAGCCGCGGTGCATGGCGCCTGGATGGAGAGTAATTCACATTTTTGGCTTGAACCGGCAACCTCCCCGCTTCTGGTCTGCCTGACATCTACCTACCTGATGTCATGGACCTCTGGTCAGCCTGACATCTACCTACCTGATGTCATGGACCTCTGGTCAGCCTGTCATCTACCTACCTGATGTCATGGACCTCTGGTCAGCCTGTCATCTACCTACCTGGTGTCATGGACTTCTGGTCAGCCTATCATCTACCTACCTGGTGTCATGGACTTCTGGTCAGCCTATCATCTACTTAACTGATATCATGGACTTCTGGTCAGCCTATCATCTACCTACCTGATGTCATGGACCCCTGTGATGCCGTTGGAGGCGTCCAGGAGGAAGGAGTCGTGGGTCTGGTCTGAATCCACTTGGAGGTAACGGATGTGTCCCGTGTTGACATCCTCCTGGGAGAAGGAGTGGATGGTCTCCTCTCTGCTACCCTGGTAGTGATCATCCTCTCCCTGGGTTGACCTATGGAGGAACCCGTGGGATGGAGCCGACTTCACCATGTACACTATCTCAGAGGGGAGGCTGTCCTTATGGGTCACCTGAAAACAGAGGTGAGATGAAAGATGTGACATGACATGAGATTAGACTATTTGGTGGTATTTGAGAAGTGTGGTGTTTTACAAGACAAAAAAAGTGACGTGTAAATGTGTCTATGTTTGTAAATTCCTTCTAGTATTATTCCTAAGCATAAAACTTGTGTAACACCCCTGTTAAGGTAATGGGATCTGTTCTTGTGTCCCTGATGATGATAGCCCATGGTTCTTGTGCTTGTGATAGGGAACTTCAATGTAGTATCTCACCTCCAGGTCTCCTCTGTTGATCTTGACAGACTTGCCCTCCTCCACCACTACAATGTGGTTGTAGAGTACAGTGGGGGGCTGCTGGTGGCTCTCCAGGTACACTCTCACCCCAACGCTGGCGTCCAGACGCACCTCTTTAACGCTCACCGTGAAGTTGAAGGAGTCAGCCAGGTTCATGCTGTCATCATGGCGATACTGCACGCTGCCCACCTTCAGATCATGCTGAGTGAAACGATCCACCTTCAAATTGAATTGAATCAATTGAATTGAATTATACTAAACCGGTCCGCCTTTGAATTGAATTGAACTTTTATTGACGCCTTAGGTCAATAAAAGTCACAGGCTTACAACGAACAACATCACAACAAACATGCACATTACAAACAATACAATGCTGATGCTATTTCAATTATTTTACCTTAACGTTGTTGTGGAACAGATGCCCGTGTCTCGGCGGGAGGAAGACCTGGTAGACCACCTCCTCATTGTCCCGGACATCCTGGTTTGTAAACACACTGAAGTTGGCCGAACCCAAGATGGCCGCATGGCCTTTCTGGACCAGCAGGCCTGTGCTGTTCTCCACCTGGATGTAGGGGTCCTGGGCAATGACCTCCAACAGTGTGGATGTGTAGTGTTTCCCATCTGACACGAACAGGACGAAGCGTCCGAAGCTGACCTAAGGAGTGAAATCTTTAATATTCATAACTGTAACAAAGCAATAATTAAAACGGTGTGTGTGTGTCTTTGTGTGTAATAAAATTATTTCTCTCCATACTGACCCCCCTGTGGATGAACAGCACCCTCCTCTGCTGCAGGTCCTCCTGGCTGAACTGGTACAGCTTGTGGCCCGTGTCGTTTACTAGGACCAGGTCGCCCATGGGGATGCCCCGTCTAGTGTAGATCAGCTGACTGTCATCAAAGTCTGAGTCAGCGTCGTGGTAGCGCAGGTCGTCTAACGTCAGCAGCCGCTGCCGTCCCCTGGCCACGTGGAAAACTTTGTCGACAACGCGGACCGGTTTCTCATCATTGACAAGGGCAATCGAGATGTTGAAGATGTCGTCAATGGTGTGAGTGTTTTCTTTTTTGGAGTGTGTGCGTTTGTGATTGTGTGCTTTGGTGTGTTTGGCGACTGTGGTGTGGAACGTGAACGCGTCTTCTGTGGTTTCACTGCCGTCATGCACGTACATGATGCGGTCCTCTATGATGTCCTGATTGGTGAAAGCCGTGATGTTATCGTTAATAGACGTAGAATTGGACAGATTGATCCTCTTTAACTTGCCATGTTTAGGACAGCTGGTGAGTGTATAAAGTGCTGCTTTGACCCCGACTGTTTCAGAAAACAGCAAATCCTTGGTGATTACCTTGCTTTCTCCTTCCAGGATGGACAGTCCTTTGTTTGTTAGGATCAGGCTATGAACATCTGCCTTGATGTTGATTCTGAAGTCGTAACCCCCTGAATGTGCGTGTTTGGAGACCACCTGGAAACTAAACGAGTCTCTTGTGTCCTCATGAGGCCTACCTGTAACCTCATATTTCACCATGTGGTCAGATATATTCTTCTGGCTAAATGTTGAGTTTTTCATTAAGACTTTGTCTTTGAACACAAGCTGTCCTTTCTTTGGCAGGGATAGCATTCTGAAGTGAAGTTCATCGTCATGGAGCTTCATGCCCTTGGAGACAACACGGAGCTCCTCGTTGCTAAGGACTTTCGTCACACCGCTGACCTCCATCTTACTTCTGGTGACCTTGAAGTGGATCCACCGCACTGTGATGTTGAAAACCAGTTCATCAGTCGCAGCTGAGCCCACACTGACCCTGCATTTGAACTGATCTGTGATGTTGCTTGTCCTGATCTGCTGGAAGGTGTTGAGGTACCTGAATAGAATTGTCCATTAAATTATTTAATAAAATGTAAATATTTCCTTCAACTCGTGGTGTTAAAACAATGGACAATTGCACACAAACACAGATCAAACAACACAGCTAGGTACCTTATGCGCTCTTTCTCCAGAAGCTTTTGTGAGAAGACAAAGGTGGGCTTCCACTCTCCGCTGGAGTGCAGCCGCTGCAGCTCGCCATATCGCGGTGCCTCCACCACGTCATAGCGGATGTCAAAGCCCTGCTTCACAACGTTGACCTGCATAGCCAGGTGTTGGCTACTGATGACAGCAGCCCCACCCTGGTCCACCTCCACCCCTGTGTTGTTGGCCACCTTGTGCTCAAGCTGGACAGCCATGATCCTTAGTACTACTGTGTTGCTCACCTTGTCCCCATCACTGACCCTCACAGCCATCCGGGAGTTCCTCACCAGCCCTCCCGTGTGCACATAGCTGACCTTCCCATCCTCCAGGTCGGGTTGGGAGAAGGTGGTGATGGCTGTCCCTGGGTGGTCCTGGTTCTCCAGTAACCCTGCTTCAGCATTATGGTTCCCCAGTACGGTGAACACTAGGTCTGTGGAGTTGCTGTCCAGGTCGGTGGCTCTGAGAACATCCGTGTTTAGGTGGCGTTTGGAGTTCTCCAGGAGGATGAAGAGACTTCCCTCAGGGAGGCTGAGCTCGGGAGCGTCATTGACGGGAGTGACGCTGATGTTGAAGCGGTGTAGTTTGTTTCCCTTGAGGTAAAAGGGGATCTCCTTCTTGCTGTTGGTAAAGACAGAGAACATGAAGAAGTCTTGAGGGTCTTCTGAGCCTCCATGGACGTAGATCACTCTACCGTGCCACAGGTCCAGCATGCTGAAGGTCCAATCCTCGTCTTGGTCTGAATGATCCACATCAAGCCTCAGCTGGCCATGCACAGGCTGCTCTTCAATACGGAACATAATCTGAGACTGACGGATTCCAAGCTTCCGAAACTCTAGGTTCACCTTTATGTGCTTAGATTCTAACAGAGCCCTCCCACCTTCTGGAACCACTAAGTCTTTCAGAACCAGAAAGTTCTGACCCGGCTTCTTCCTGTCCCTGTCTGATCCATGATGGTGGACTAGTGGCAAGGTGACAGAGAGGACAGCCGTGGGGCTCACGGTGGTGATTTCTTCTGGAAGCTTCTCTAACTCACAGCCGACAGATATGTCTTTGGTGACTACAGCGTGGGGAAGCCCCATCCTCTGCGCATTGACCTGGATGTCTCTCAGACAGCCTTTGAAGGATCCTCCACCAGCCAGCCTCTTCCCATTGAAAGACAGCAGGCCGGCCTTCCTGGCTTCTAAACGTGATCTGTCATCCACACCACCCATGTAGAGAGGGCCTCGGAGCTGCAGGGACTTGGAATGAGCCTCTAGGCTGTGGTTGACTATCTCCTCACCTAGAAAGATACAATTCATTGGTATCACTTTATTTGAATAGTCTCAAATGGATGCTTTGTAGATGTTCAGTGGATGTTCAACAAACTGTCAACAACATTCCACCTACAGTACTGTAACTATTCACTAACCCTAACCCTAGCCCTAATTTGACAACTCAAAAAATAAAATTCCAGTTACACAAGTGGATACACTGAATTGAAAATCAACAATGACAACACAAAATAAGGTTTACTACTTGTTTCCATCGTGGTCCGTACAGGTCATCCTTACCTACAGTCAGCTGCAGGCTGTGAGGAAGCAAGTGTAGTTTCACCCGGTGCCATTTCTGGTTGTTGACGTACGTGAGGGAGTGCAGCTCCGTCCTAGTCCCGCCGTTATCAATGACAACCACCAAACTCCCCTCTTGGATCTCCATGGCGATAAAGTCTCTCTGGTGGGCAGAGCTGTACAGGACGATCCCCTCTTCAGAGGAGGTGTGTACCTCACACTCCAACACCCCTTCCTGAGGGACATCCCACGTGGGCAGGGACATGTACGCCCTGGAACTGAAGAAGCTGATGGGGTCGTCTTCGCCTGCAGAAAACTGAGAACTGCAGCCCAGAGACACCTCATGGACACTCTTATAGCCCGAGTAGGGCCGCAGGCTGGACAGCAAGTTGTGCTGGTTGAAGAGCACCTCGTCCACACAGCCGCGAAAGCCTAGGAGGAGGAGGAAGAGGAGGAGGAGCAGGAGGAAGAGAAGAATAATACTTTATAGTCATTGATTATAACTTAAATCTAATATTTGTCTTCTAACACAACCTGTGGCATCGTCACTATGGAGGTAGGGTTTGTCCAGGCCAACCGTCCCACCAACGAACAACCCGTCGTGGACACTGAGGTCCAGGTCTGGCCCAGGGATCCTGACGCTGGTGTGAGAGTGGCGGTCCACCGTCAGAGTGACGTTGTGCTGGTCGTGTTGGAGCTCCACAGAGTGCCAGGCCAAGTCGTTCAGATGAACCCCCTTCTCAGAGCGGAGGGTACGCTCACCTGATCCCAAATCCAACTGAACCTGAGAGAAAGAAGGGATAAAGGAGAGATGAAGGAGAGATGAAGGAGGGATAAAAGAGAGATAAAGGAGGGATAAAGGAGAGATGAAGGTATCAAGAACTGTTTTTCAATTGAAAAATTACCAAAGACTAATTGGTGGTTATTTTGTACAAAAATCATCAAACAACAGAAGGGTTCAGGAAAGTAGCACATCAAGTTAGTTCTACTCAGCATATTTCTGTCTGACTTAGCGTACGTAGAGGTAATTCACAAGCAGAATACCAGGTTGAATCCATTCCACCACATTTACAGCCACTCATCAACTATAACCTTACATGCTGCAGCAGATACTAACATTTAACCGACTGTGGTCTCTTCCAGAAAGATTCATGAATGAACTTGTCAGGGACTGTGGTAAATCCTTAAATCCTTTTTTTCTATGAAAGCAATAGGAACATAGCCTTCCTCTGGGTTTAACCTATATACAGTACATGGCCAAAGGTATGTGGACACCTGCTCGTCAAACATTTCATTCCAAAATCATGGACATTAATATGGAGTTGGTCCCCCCCCTTTGCTGCTATAAAAGCTTCCACTCTTCTGGGAAGACTTTCCAATTTAGATGTTGGAACACTGCTTCGGGGACTTGCTTCCATTCAGTCACAAGAGCATTAGTGAGGTCAGGCACTGATGTTGGGCCTGGCTTGCAGTCGGCACTCCAATTCATCCCAAAGGTGTCCAATGGGGTTGAGGTCAGGCCTCTGTACAGGCCAGTCAAGTTCTTCCACACTGATCCCTTCAATGGAACTAGCCTAGCCCAAACCATGAAAAACAGCCCCAGACCATTATTCCTCCTCCACCAAACTTTACAGTTGGAACTATGCATTCGGGCAGGTAGTGTTTTCCTGGCATCCGCCAAACCCAGATTCGTCTGTCGGACTGCCAGATGGTGAAGCATGATTCACTCTAGATAACGCATTTCCACTGCTCCAGAGTCCAATGGCGGCGAGCTTTACACCACTCCAGCCGACGCTTGGCATTACACATGGTGAATTTAGCGGCTGTTCGGCCATGGAAACCCATTTCATGAAGCTCCCAACGAACAGCTCTTATGCCGACGTTGCTTCCAAAGGCAGTTTGGAACTCGGTAGTGAGTGTTGCAACCGAGGACAGAGGATTTTAAGCACTATGCGCTTCAGCACTCGGTGGTCCTGTTCTGTGAACTTGTGTTGCCTACCACTTCGTGGCTGAGCCGTTGTTGCTCCTAGACGCTTTCACTTTACAATAACAGCACTTACAGTTGACTGGGGCAGCTCTAGCAGGTCAGAAATGCTATGACGGTGCCACATTGAAAGTCACTGAGCTCTTCAGTTAGGCAATTCTGTTCCCAATGTTTGTCTATGAAGATTGCATGGCTTGGTGGGGTTATATCCTGCCTGTTTGGCCCTGTCCGGGGGTTTCGTCGGACGGGGCCACAGTGTCTCCCGACCCCTCCTGTCTCACCCCCAGTATTTATGCTGCAGTAGTTTATGTGTCGGGGTGCTAGGGTCCGTCTGTTATATCTGGAGTATTTCTTCTCTTATCTGGTGTCCTGTGCGAATTTAAGTATGCTCGCTCTAATTATCTCTCTCTTTCTTTTTCTTCTTCTCTCTCTCTCTCTCTCTCTCTCTCGGAGGACCTGAGCATTAGGACCATTCCTCAAGGCCTACCCGGATGTCCCGAGTCCACCTGGCCGTGCTGCTTCTCCAGTTACAACTGTTCTGCCTGTTTTATGAACATTTTAAAATCTTGTCCATGTTCTGTTATAATCTGCACCCGGCACAGCCAGAAGAGGACTGGCCACCCCTCACAGCCTGGTTCCTCTCTAGGTTTCTTCCTAGGTTTTGGCCTTCTAGGGAGTTTTTCCTAGCCACCGTGCTTTTACACCTGCATTGCTTGCTGTTTGGGGTTTTAGGCTGGGTTTCTGTACAGCACTCTGTGACATCAGCTGATGTAAGGGGGGCTTTATAAATAAATTTGATTTGATTTGATTTGATTTGATTTGGTGCTTGATTTTATACACCTGTCAACAACGGATGTGGCTGAAATAGCCAAATCCACTAATTTGAAGGGGTGTCCACAATCTGTAATCTAGAGAAAATTATTGTTGTGGCTTGTCTGTGCTCCACAGTAGAAGTGTTAAGAGCAGCACTGAGTTATACGTAATCACAGTGGTCAGAACTGATGTTGTTGGAGGCATCTCTACAGTGACACTATTTTTAAAACATGGGGTATTTTACCCCAACGGGCTCCGGAGAGGCGAAGGTGGAGTCATGCGTCCTCCGAAACATAACCTGCCTAACCGCACTCCTTAACACTCGCCAGCTTAACCCGGAAGCCAACCGCACCAATGTATCGGAGGAAACCGTTCAACTGGCAACCGGGGTCACCCCGCAGGCACCCCGGCCCGCCACAAGGAGTCGCTAGAGCGCGATGAGCCAAGTAAAGCCCCACCGGCCAAACCCTCCCCTAACCCGGACGACGCTGGGCCAATTGTGTGACATCCTATGGGACTCCCGGCCACGGCCGGTTGTGGCACAGCCCGGGAAAGAAACCTGGATCTGTAGTAACGCCTCTAGCACTGCATGCGTTGCAGTGCCTTAGACCGCTGCGCCACTCGGGAGGCGTGACAGTATTTTCTGATCTCTTTAGTATGTACAGTCTGGACAGTAGGCACATTCTTAGAAAGCAGGGTTCCAAAAGGGTTCTTCAGCTGTCCCCATTTAGGTCCCAGATAAAACCCTTTTGTGGGGAAATGGATAACTAGTCAGTTGCACAACTGAATGCATTCAACCGAAATGTGTCTTCCGCATTTAACCCAACCCCTCTGAATCAGAGAGGTACGGGGGCTGCCTTAATCGAAGTCATCGGCGCACGGGGAGCAGTTGTTGTTGGGGGTTAAACGCCTTGCTCAAGGGAAGAACGACAGACGTTCCCGCTAGGCTACCTGTAGAACCCTCTATGGAAAGGGTTCTACACAGAACCCAAAAGGGTTCTACCAGGAACCCCAGGGTGTCTGTAGTGATGCCTCTAGCACTGAGATGCAGTGCCTTAGACCGCTGCGCCACTCGGGAGCTTTGCTTTGAGCCTATGAAGTAATATGCAAATCTGAGCTATGTTTGTCTGTAAGGCGTGTTCTCACCTGCAGGCGACCAGAGTGCAGCTCTAGCAGGAGGAAGTCTGTCTCCCCGGCAGCCAGGAAAAGTAGTCCACTGGGACTTGAGGTGCGGAAGCGCACATTGAGCGACGTTTGGCTGGATAACTCCACAGTCCTCAGCTGGACATATCCATCCCCGTAGAATGAGGCTGTGTAGAGGGGTTGAGAAACAGCAGATTTAAAAATCATTCTATATGATGTCATCAGATTTAGGATAATGACATTTGGTTCGGCTAGGTACTAATCATGTCACGGCCTGTTGCTGTATTCTGCAGGGTTTATTTCCATACACTGAGGAGAAATTCTGTATGAGCAGTTCGGTATACTAGTTGGTTGCACCCCACCCATTCTATTCTAGTAGTGCCAAAGGGCAGCCTATTTTTCATGCTGCAAAACAACACATTAGGCCTAATCGTCCTCGCTACTTTTCTTTTTAGAGAACCCAACAACAAGTAAGGTAGATATTCAGCATTAGTTAACTTGCATAAAACACTATAGTAACTTTGTCCCTGCTGGTTTTTCCCTTTCTTAAAGCACATGTGAATGCTAACAACAATCATTTAGCCTATTGAGGCAGCAAAATTAGGTCTTCTCTTTGGCAGCATCCCATTTAACTTATTGATTTCCCTGCTACAGGGACTAAGTGCTCGCTATTATTGCAAAGTGTCTGTGACCTTTACTGCCTGTATCTGAATTCAATTCATGTAAACTCTCATGCCCTGAGCATTGTTCTAACTGGAAAACTAGGCAGCGTGTGCTGCTGGCGGGACATCATTCAGATTCAGAATATCTGGATTAACTAAAATACTCATGCAAGGAAAGTGAGAGTGTAGAGAATATTTTTAGAATGACCAATGATTCCCTGCCCCCGCAGAGTAAAAGGGTCAGGTTAGGCCAAACTAATGGTGCCAGTTAGTATTTATCTGATGATTCCAAACTGAATAGCGTGAGGAGAAAAACACAAGTGGCAAGGTGCCATAATAGTAGTGCATGAGGTCAGGCAGTACAACTTTCCAAATGCTGACCTAAAACATCTCGTCTACTACGTCAGGACTGCTGTTCTTTCAGTAGTTAGTTATGTCATTGGCAGAATCAAAGTTGACATCTCACAAAGCAACCCATTATCATTGAATAGACTAGGCCTATTTGGGGAAACACTATATTGGATAGTTCCAACTCACTTACACTATAAACCTAAATCTGTTCAGCCATGGAAAAAGCATCAGATGGCAGAACCATAGTGATACAATGTAATATTATATTTAATTCTGTGGTTATAACAATGTAATAACACTATATATATTCGCAAATAGCTATAGTAAACAGACATACTTGCAGGAGACTTCTGCTCCAAATACATAATACCAGCCTATGTTATCGTGTCACTGGCAGTGTCCTCCTACGAGGTCTTATCGCGTTTATAGATCCTTAACTAATTGGATTAATATTAATCTGCCTGCTATAACACTGTATCACTTTGAAATATAAATCTGCCACCTTATTCTGTTATAATAACGACAACATAACAATAATGCTTTATGCAATGTATTATTACAATCGAACAAATAAATGTGATTTTATCTAAACGTCAAAATCCCGGAATGCAAGTCAATCTGCCAACTAAAAAAATCACATATACAGTAGACCAGTTGGCCTAGATTGTACAATACAAATGAGTCAACAGTTAAATAGATAGATGCAAATTATATTATCATACCATAATGTATCATTGTCATGAAAAATTTAAGAGGAAGTTTTCAAATAGACAAAGAATTCCACAGGTTTTCTGTACTTTACCTCCCAACACTTGTCCGCTGGAGAGAAACATAAAAAGAAGCTTGATGAGAAACAACTCTTTTAATAACATTAGGAAGGTCTCCATAGTTTACTCTTTCATTACTTTCCGTTAAGAGAGAAATCTGGATCCTTTTTAAATGCCATTGTTTTTACTGGCGGTACTACCATTCACCCCCCTCATTCCCAACTTTGAGTGTAAAGTCCAGTGTGCAGGGTCGTCCTTAATTACCACAGCCACAAAGTCACAAACCCCGCCTTATTCTTCAATGTATGATTTTAAAATGTGATTTTAAACATAAACTTAACCACACTGCTAACCATATGCCTAACCCTAACCTAAAATTAAAACCAAAAAAGCAACAGAAAAAATATGAATTTTTACGATATAGACAGTTCTGACTTTGTGGCTGTGGGAACTAGTGAAAACCAGTTTGCAGTGTACCTGTGCATCCATCACCCAATCACGTAAAACTACGTCAGAGGAGGGACGTGAACTATAGCCCCGCCCTGTCAGTTCACATATTGGCAAGTGTAGGCCTGTATCTATGATACATCGACATATTTTTACCAAATTAACCTAGAAACCTAACCTTTTCTCCAAATACAATTTTTCTTAGAAAACGAATTAAAAAAATGTGCACTTCAAACAGATTGTGCGTTTACCTACATATTACATGTGTTGACTTATTCATTTCTGCTTTGTAATGAAAGGCTCCCTTGTAAAAAGAGACTTGGTCTCAACGGGACTCTCCCCTGCTTTAATAAAGATTCAAGAAATACAATTGTTCATTAATAGTATATCATATACTGTACATTGTACAATACGTTTCTTTGGCCTCTCTCAAACATGAGTATTAGTATAGCAAAAATCAGTAATGTACTCTATACTGAATGTACAAAACATTCAGTCCTCTTTCCATGACAGACTGACCAGGTGAATCCAGGTGAAAGCTATCGTCCATTATTGTTGTCACTTGTTAAATCCACTTCAACCAGTGTAGATGAAGGGGAGGAGACTTGTTAAAGAAGTATTGTAAAGCCTTGAGACAATTGAGACGGATTGTGTATGTGTGCCATTCAGAGGGTGAATGGGAAAGACAAAAGACTGAACCTGCACCGGTTTGAGTGTGTCAAGAACTGCAAAGGTGCTGGGTTTTTCACACTCAACAGTTTCCAACGTGTATCAAGAATGGTCCAGCCAACCGCACCAATGTATCGGAGGAAACCGTTCAACTGGCAACCGGGGTCACCCCGCAGGCACCCCGGCCCGCCACAAGGAGTCGCTAGAGCGCGATGAGCCAAGTAAAGCCCCACCGGCCAAACCCTCCCCTAACCCGGACGACGCTGGGCCAATTGTGTGACATCCTATGGGACTCAAAGGAAATCCAGCCAACACAACTGCCAACACAACTGTGGGAAGCATTGGAGTCAACATGGGCCAGCATCCCTGTGGAACACTTTCGACACCTTGTAGTCCATGCCCTGACCAACTGAGATTGTACTGAGGGCAAAATAATATTAAGAAGGTGTTCTTAATGTTTTGTACACTCCATGTAGTTCAAGGAACATTCTCAAAACTCTGACATTTCCGCTCATGGCCATCAGAGAGTGCTATTCAATCCCTAACTCCATGGCCATGGATGGTCTTAAGGGAGACATTCTGTTACGTACCGTACACCCTAATTCAATCATATAAAGTTTTGGATAAGAAGTTGGTTCTGTAATATCCAATATCTAGTCCTCTTCAGCAGTGAGGAACACTTTGGATTTTAAAATGACGGCAAGTGTTGTATATTTAGAAAATCCTTCAGAGAAATACGGACATTTTATTTAGATGTTCACTGTTAGTAATGATTAATAACCTTTAGAGATCTTCGAAGCAACAATAGATCTTTGAAGAAAATATAAATAATCAGTTAATCACATATGATCTCGTATAGAGATTTAGATACGCATGTTTATATCACAATTGCTTATGAAACAGAGTGTCATTTTAACTTGTCGTGACCCAAATAAAATAAAAAATATATAAAATAAGCATCAGAGAGAGAGAGAGAACAGCAAAAACAGGTCACTGCACAGGAGTTTAGACCAACGCCCGTTGACTAATTCAGTTAACATGAATGTCTGTGATTGTTCAAACTGAGCACAGCAACACTGGCCTCGGCTGTATCTTTTGATAGAGAGAGAGCCCAGTGTCTGACAGTTACAGACCATGTGACCATTCCACGGTTAGTTATTTTGCTGTGGCACGAGAGAGGGAACCGGTGGTAAAGTTGAAAATAAACATGGAGATTTATGCAGTTATGTAATTTGGCTGGTTGAGAGCTGTAATGTGACACCAATAATTAAAGGATTTCCATTGAAATAGATAAAGATATACTGTATTGAGAGGGATGTAGTCAAGTGGCTTTATGAAAAGGGAAAGTTAACCTACACAATGACCTGAACTAAAACTCTGATACACTGCAATAGCTCTTATCGTGGGTGTGTGAAGGGATGAATGATCGTTAATAATCTAACAACTGGGACTAAAGACTCTCCAGATCGATGCAATACAAATGTCCATGTAAATATGGGTTGTATACAGTATAAGGGCCTAGCAGAGACTATTTGTGGCTGATCGCGTAGGCTAGCGGATTGTTGCATAAGACACCCCTGGCTGCTACGCTGAGCTAAGGCCAGAAATAATAGCTACTGTACCACAGAATCAATCAGTCTGGGGGTTTTCCACATGCAGACAGGCCGCATTCTAAAGATACCACAAATAATGTGTGATGGGGTGAGAGGCCTTTAAACATGTAGGATTACACAACTCTGGAGGAGCAAGGGAAAACAAAGTTATTAAAAACAGATCAAAGTTGTTTAAGATTACCCATCTTTCTGTCTCTATAGACCGTCGGGACTGTACTTTGTTGCATTGCAATATTTGAGTTCTTGTAATGCTTGAGTTCTTGTAATGCTGGAGGTCTTCTGTTTAAATTGTTTAGGATTACCAATCTATTTGTCTGTACTTTATGGAATGCTTGAGTTCTTATACTGTAAGAGCTTCCCGTGGAGATTTGGAAACTCTCAATGGTAACAGAGAGCCCGAGAAGCCCCACTTGAAGATTCCAGATTCCGGGTGCTCAGTGGAATTCTTTTGACATTTGATCTCCCCCTCTCTTGGATCCCCTCCTCCCTGCACGCTGTGTGAGACCAGCTGACACCTTTTATAGAGGGTGACTTGAGGTCTCTAGTGAGTGGTTAGCTCTCTATAGTCTAACTAACTTAAACTGTGCTTGTTATGGGTCTCAGTCACAAGTCACAACCACTTTGTCTTGAGTACACTAGAATGAAGAGTTGGAGGTGGAAGGGGGTGGAGAGGAGGGTGCTGCTGTGAGTGGATGAGCCAAGCTGATTCTCTCCTGGTTGTGTACTGTCTCTCTCTCTAGTCCAGACCACTCAAATTCATGGCGCTGTTTAAAGCCCTGCCTGCCTGACTACTTTGCCCTGCCTGCCTGGCTGTTTTACTGCCTGGCTGCCTATCTGTGTTACTGCCTGTCTGCCTGTCTGCCTGCCTTTCTGTTTTACTGCCAGGCTGCCTGTTTGCCTGCCTGGCTGCCTGTTTGCCTTCCTGTCTGTTTTACTGCCTGGCTGCCTGTTTGCCTTCTTGTCTGTTTTACTGCCTGGCTGCCTGTTTGTCTTCCTGTCTGTTTTACTGCCTGCCTACCTGTCTGCCTTTCTGTTTACCTGCTCTGACGGCTCTGCCTTCCTGACTGCATCTCTGGAGCAGGTTGAGTTAGTGTGTTGAGTTAGTGTGTTGAGTTAGTGTGGACCTCTGATCAGTAGGGATTAGTAATCAAAGCCCCAGTCTGTGGCAGATTAGTCTAATCCCAGTGGTGTCCATAGTGTGGACCTTATGTGATGCAGACAGAGAGGGAGGGAGGGAGGACCAGCCCTTTGTGGTTTATTGAGAAAACAATTTGTGTCCCAAATGGCACCCTATTCCCTATATAGTGCACCCTATTCCCTATATAGTGCACCCTATTCCCTATATAGTGCACCCTATTCCCTATATAGTGCACCCTATTCCCTATATAGTACAGGCTATTCCCTATATTTTTTTACTTTATTTAACCAGGTAGGTCAGTTGAGAACAAGTTCTCATTTACAATTGAGACATGGCCAAGATAAAGCATAGCAGTGCGACATAAACAACAACACAGAGTTACACATAACAAACGTACAGTCAATAACACAAAATAAACGAAAAATAGAAAGATATATGTACAGTGTGTGCAAATGTAGGGAGGTAAGGCAAGAAATAGGCCATAGAGGCGAAATAATTACAATTTAGCACTAACACTGGAGTGATAGATGTGCAGATGATGTTGTGCAAGTAGAGATACTGAGGTGCAAAAGAGCAAGAAGATATTAACAATATGGGGATGAGGTAGTTGGGTGTGCTATTTACAGATTGGCTGAGTACAGGTACAGTGATAGGTAAGCTGCTCTGACAGCTGATGCTTAAAGTTAGAGAGGGAGATATAAGTCTCCAGCTTCAGTGATTTTTGCAGTTCGATCCAGTCATTGGCAGCAGAGAACTGGAAGGAAAGGCGGCCAAAGGAAGTGTTGGCTTTGGGGGTGACCAGTGAAATATACCTGCTGGAGCGCGTGCTACGGGTGGGTGTTGCTATGGTGACCAGTGAGCTGACATAACCCCTATTACCAGTCTGTTCAACCTCTCTTTCGTATCATCCGAGATCCCTAAAGACTGGAAAGCTCTTCAAAGGGGGTGACACTCTAGACCCAAACTGCTATAGACCTATATCCATCCTGCACTGCCTCTCTAAAGTCTTCGAAAGCCAAGTTAATAAACAGATCACTGACCATTTTGAATCCCATCGTACCTTCTCCGCTGTGTAATCCGGTTTCTGAGCTGGTCACGGGTGCACCTCAGCCACGCTCAAGGTATTAAACGATATCATAACCGCCATCGATAAAAGACAGTACTGTGCAGCCGTCTTCATCGACCTGGCCAAAGCTTTCGACTCTGTCAATCATTGCATTCTTATCGGCAGACTCAATAGCCTTGGTTTCTCAAATGACTGCCTCGCCTACTTTCCTCTGGCTGTCTCTATGGGGGTACCACAGGGTTCAATTCTCGGGCCGACTCTTTTCTCTGTATACGTCAATGATGTCGGTCTTGCTGCGGGTGATTCTCTGATCCACCTCTACACGGACGACACTATTTTGTATACTTCTGGCCCTTCTTTGGACACGAGCTTCAATGCCATACAGCACTCCTTCCGTGGCCTCCAACTGCTCCTAAACGCTAGTAAAACCAAATGCATGCTTTTCAACCGTTCGTTGCCCGCACCCGCCCGCCCGACTAGCATCACTACCATGGACGGTTCTGACCTAGAATACGTGGACAACTACAAATATCTAGGTGTCTGGCTAGACAGTAAACTCTCCTTCCAGACTCATATTAAACATCTACAAGCCAAAATCAAATCTAGAATCGGCTTTCTATTTCGCAACAAAGCCTCCACTCACGCCGCCAAACTTACCCTAGTAAAACTGACTATCCTACCGATCCTCGACTTCCGGGCGATATCATCTACAAAATAGCTTCCAATACTCTACTCAGCAAACTGGATGCAGTCTATCACAGTGCCATCCGTTTCATTACCAAAGCCCCTTATACCACCCACCACTGCGACCTGTATGCTCTAGTTGGCTGGCCCTCGCTACATATCCGTCGCCAGACCCACTGGCTCCAGGTCATCTATAAGTCTATGCTAGGTAAAGCTCCGCCTTATCTCAGCTCACTGGTCACGATAACAACAACCACCAGTAGCACGCGCTCCAGCAGGTATATCTCACTGGTCATCCTCAAAGCTAACACCTCCTTTTGCCACCTTTCCTTTCAGTTCTCTGCTGCCAGTGACTGGAACAAATTGCAAAAATCGCTGAAGCTGGAGACTTATATCTCCCTCACTAACTTTAAACACCTGTTATCTGAGCGGCTAACCGATCGCTGCAGCTGTACATAGTCAATTTGTAAATAGCCCACCCAATCTAACTACCTCATCCCCATACTGTTTTTATTTACTTTTCTGCTCTTTTGCACACCAGTATCTCTACTTGCACATCATCATCTGCTAAATTGTAATTTATCTCGCTACTATGGCCTATTTATTGCCTACCTCCCCACGCCATTTGCACACACTGTATATAGACTTTCTTTTTTTTTCTCTATTGTGTTATTTGGTTATTGACTGCACGCTTGTTTATTTCATGTGTAACTTTGTGTTGTTGTTTGTGTCGCACTGCTTTGCTTTATCTTGGCCAGGTCGCAGATGTAAATGAGAACATGTTCTCAACTAGCCTACCTGGTTAAATAAAGGTGAAATAAAATAAATATATATATATATAAAAAGAATAAGGTGGTGCTTTACCTAGCAAAGACTTATAGATGACCTGGAGCCAGTGGGTTTGGCGACCAATATGTAACGAGGGCCAGCCAACGAGAGCATACAGGTTGCAGTGGTGGGTAGTATATGGGGCTTTGGTGACAAAACGGATGGCACTGTGATAGACTACATCCAGTTTGTTGAGTAGAGTGTTGGAGGCTATTTTGTAAATGACATCGCCGAAGTCAAGGATCGGTAGGATAGTCAGTTTTACGAGGGTATGTTTGGCAGCATGAGTGAAGGATGCTTTGTTGCGAAATAGGAAGCCAATTCTAGATTTAATTTTGGATTGGAGATGCTTAATGTGAGTCTGGAAGGAGAGTTTACAGTCTACCAGACACCTAGGTATTTGTAGTTGTGGATATATGTAGATATCTGTGTGTGTGTGTGTGTGTGTGTATGTGTGCGTGTGTGCGTGTGTGCGTGTGTGCGTGTGTGTGTGTGTGTGTGCATGTGTGCGTGCGTGTGTGTTTTTCCCACAACTAAATGGTCCGTAGGATGATACAAACTGTTCCCTTGGTCTCTACTATACAAACACAACCGCTTCTAAATTCTCCAGAACACTTGCAGATGCTGCACACCCACACAGACAGATTGATTGCTGTAATTTCCTTAAGATCAGCACTTCAGCTGAAGATTGACATGGAGGGACAGGGGAAGGAAAGGTGTGGAAGGAAGGATAGGTGGAGAGGAGGGGTGTTAAAAAGTTGAGCAATGTGGAAGAGAGAATTCCACTCTCTGTTTTCAAATTGAACTGATGCTGAAGTGGTCTGTTTATGTAGTCACTTGACTTGAAGATTGTTTTACTCACATTTTTTCAAGTGTCACTTTGATGCATCTGTGAGGCCACTAACACAATGGTTGACAACAGCAGCTGTGGTTAGTAATGGTCAGTGGCGACTTGTCAATCTGCCCCACCTGTTTTGAGCCCCACATAGTTTTTTTTTTGGGGGGGGGGGGCTTGCCTGTTTTGCATATTATTTTGGCATTAATACATCACATATCAGTTTGCAAACAATGTAAAAATAATATATATAATTGAATTAATAAAGCTGCATACAAACATGGTCTCTTTTTTGTTTTCTTGATTAAGGCAGCTCCGAAATGCAGGTGTTTCAGCCTAGCTCAATACTTTCTGTGGTGGTTAGGCAAAAATATGGAGCGTTGCGCCGTGATTGGCTCAGTGTTCTGTCATTCATGGGGACACTAAGTCACCGCCAAGTCTAAGGGTAAAGCTACAAAATTCTAGCCCCATGGGTGCTGCCATAGAGTTACATTAGAATTGCCCATCCAAGAAGGCTCAAGGTCATTGGCCACAGATAAAATGACCTCAAATCACGTTATATGTGCAGTAGGTTTGATTGGACTGATGTCAACATTATACTTTCAAAATCTTAGCTAGCAAGCTAGACAAGCAGTCATCATCATGAATCAAGTCGACAATCTACTGGCAAATCCCTTTTAATCCTTGTCATATGAAGAGAAATAATGAAGAGATAGATAAATAGATATGAAGAGATATAATGAAGAGATAGATATATAGATATGAAGAGATATAATGAAGAGATAGATATATAGATATGAAGAGATATAATGAAGAGATAGATAAATAGATATGAAGAGATATAATGAAGAGATAGATAAATAGATATGAAGAGATATAATGAAGAGATAGATAAATAGATATGAAGAGATATAATGAAGAGATAGATATATAGATATGAAGAGATATAATGAAGAGATAGATAAATAGATATGAAGAGATATAAAACGTATCGGTGCACATCGGCCATTGGACATAAACATTACACTGTTGGAAATCGCATATTCAACAATGAGTGGTTTGTAAGGAATCCGTGACAGTGGCTAACTGCAAGCATTGCAAAGCAATCACTAGCCTGCTAGGGGTCTCTTTTCCAAGTTTAAAATGATAAACATTCAAAATTGGCCATGCTGTCAATGAAGCGTGATTTGTGCCGCGCTCAAAACAACTGTTAACTTGGAACTGCAAAAACGTAACTTCAGTTAAGTTCAAGACAACTGGAAAGTCAGGAATAAACGAGCTCCGTCATTGTAAATAGGAATTTGTTCTTAACTGACTTGCCTAGTTAAATAAAGGTTAAATAAAAAAAATATTTGCAGTTGTTTTGAAATCACCATAAATCCAGAGAATGCCAGACTTTGATTACAAAATTTGCCCACGAAGGACCGTTGAGCCACCTTCCTGTTCAAGTGAGCACAACACAACAAGGTGAGTCCAAAAATGTATTGTATGCTGCTGCATAAATTAGATAATATGCCAGATATGTATACTGTAGCTAAGAAAGTAATACTATGTGTATGTTGTGTAGTAAGATGTTAGTAGCCCATGTGCATCACCCTAATAATTTGGTCTATTTACACTTCTAATTTCGCCTACTGTTCTGACTTGGTGATGCACATGTAGCCTATAACCTGTTTTAGAGACATGTAATCATCGAATATTGAGCTTTCATTGTCTGCTTATATGCCCCATTTATTTATCCTATGGTTCTGACTTGGTGTACAGGGAGAACACTGTAAGAACGGCCCATGTTCTGAATTCTGTCGTGTACATTTCAAAAGTGCTGAACAAATAGTTATATTTACTACGTTCGTCCTAGCTTGCTCATTAATGTCTTAATTGAAATTACGAATGCCTCTTATCCGCTTGTCGTCCCCTTATGCCATAGTTTGTACATTTCAATTGTCATTAGAATTCACATTTGTTTAAGCAAGTCAGCCATATCAGCCATGTTTTTTTTAAAGGCAGTAAATGGCCCTGAATGAACTGTTTCACTGCCAGACAAGGCTCCACTGATAGACGGTGTAACAGTGGTAAGATGTTGGGACTGCGGTAAGGACAGCTTTATGTAGGCCCTAACAGTTTGTAGGCACCGTTTGTCACCGTTATAGTGCAATTAATGTATTGTTTAGTGTTGTGTTGTGTAGTGGCTTTGCTGGCATGCATCCCACTATTTTGGTTTTTGCCCCACCAAAATCTACATGCTAAAATCGCCACTGCTAATGGCCCCATTTCCACTTTCTTAGGTTGGCTACATTGTGAAAACAGTTACACAGATGCACTGTCGTCAACAGCTTAATTCACTATTCATAACATTCCTCTTCAACATACCTCAACCCAAACAATGAGAAACTATCTATGGCCATTGGAAAGCCATTGCAGCCAGGGCACAAACAGAGATTTCAGCCAACACTTTACTGCTTGGGTCAGCCCAACTGAATTTGTTTCTTTGTCAAGGACAGAACACACCAAAACAGTGCAAAAGTTCTTAGAACTCGTTATACAAAGAATCTTTAAAACTTTGCAATCGCATTTGATTATCCATCAACGGAACTCCATTAGATATTTTGGTAGGAATGAACTTACTGGTAACTACTTGTAATTGCCATGGTTACCCTATTATTCAGAGCTGTAAAGTAAAGTGCAACAGGTTACTTCTTTTCTTGTGGCTGTTTATCTCAGTATACCTCAGCTAGTCAGCACTGGGGCTTATTGTGGCCTAGACACTTTACACGCCTGGTGACTCAGAGGCTGAGGTAATGATGAGTGTCCATCCAGTCCAGTAAAATCTGGATTTCATATTCCCTTTGGGCAGACGGCTAAACAGTATGAACAGAAGGTATTATGCAAGAGTGCATGACGCTCTTCTCCTCTCCTCTCCTCTCCTCTCCTCTCTTCTCTTCTCCTCACTTCTCCTCACTTCTCTTCTCTTCTCCTCTCCTTTCCTCTCTTCTCTTCTCTTCTCTTCTCTTCTCTTCTCTTCTCCTCTCCTCTCCTCTCTTCTCTTCTCTTCTCTTCTCTTCTCCTCTCCTTTCCTCACTTCTCTTCTCTTATCTTCTCCTCTCCTCTCCTCACTTCTCTTCTTCTCTCCTCTTCTCCTCTCCTCACTTATCTTCTCCTCACTTTACTTCTTCTCTCCTCTTTCCTCTCTTCTCTTCTCTCTCTTCACTTCTCTTCTCCTCTCTCCTCTCCTCCTCTTTCCTCTCTTCTCTTCTCTCTCTTTACTTCTTTTCTCCTCCTCTCCTCTTTCCTCTCTTCTCTTCTCTCTCTTCACTTCTCTTCTCCTCTCTCCTCTCCTCCTCTCCTCTTTCCTCTCTTCTCTTCTCTCTCTTTACTTCTTTTCTCCTCTCTCCTCCTCTCCTCTTTCCTCTCTTCTCTTCTCTCTCTTCACTTCTCTTCTCCTCTCTCCTCTCCTCCTCTCCTCTTTCCTCTCTTCTCTTCTCTCTCTTCACTTCTCTTCTCCTCTCTCCTCTCCTCCTCTCCTCTTTCCTCTCTTCTCTCTTCACTTATCTTTGCTTCTCCTCTCCACGCCTCTCCTCTCTTCTCCTCCAGAACAGTAAGTGCCTATTTGAACCATATTGAATGATTTCTCACTCTGTGTTGCTGATGAACTGAATTTGCATAGTCTACTGTGCGTTGACAACTACCCAAAGCACCAGGAAGAGGAGAGGTAAGTGCCCATTGCCTAACAAACACAAGGTTAGAGGCTGACAATTAGCTAGATTCTTAGGGTAAATCAAAATATGGTAACTAATGGTTAATTTAAAAATAAGTATGTCCCAAACCAGGAGGCAGATAGCCTCAGTGTTTTTGTATTTATTAGGGATCCCCATTAGTTCCTGCCAAGGCAGCAGCTACTCTTCCTCGGGTCCAAACACATTAAGGCACTTACATTACCCATAAAACAAAAGATAAAACAGTACAGCATAAAAACGACAATACAAAATGTATAATACCACCATATAACAATATTACAATGTACGTGTGTGTAGAGTGCATGTGCTAGCGTTTGTTTGCGTATGCGTGTGTCTGCACCTGTGTGTGTCTCTTCACAGTGTAATGAATACTCAGGGAGAAAAAGGTGTAGAATCACGCACAGAGCGCGGCAGGAGTTTATTTCGCCTTCGCAGAAGTCAGGAATCGTGGTCACAGGCAGGCAATGGTCATACACAGGTAGGCAAACAGGCAGGTGAATCAAAACTGAAGGCTATTACTGGTTCTCACAAATGAGCTAGGAAAAGGTTTAGAAGAGTCAAAACGAACAATACCTCACAAAGGCACAAACAGAATGAACTGAACTAAATAAAGAGCTGATGAGACCAGGTGAGTAACTAACACAGGTGAAATCAATGAACAAAAATGAAAGACAGGGCTACGTTCAAGAACACAAAGATTCTTCTGATTCTTCTGCTTGCATCAGTTACCTGATGTGGAATAGAGTTCCATGTAGCCATGGCTCTATGTAGTACTGTGCGCCTCCCATTGTCTGTTCTGGACTTGGGGATTGTGAAGAGACCTCTGGTGGCATGTCTTGTGGGGTATGCATGGGTGTCCGTGGGCCATTTAAGGGCCAGTCGTGCTGCCCTGTTCTGAGCCAATTTTTCCTAAGTCCCTATTTGTAGCACCTGACCACACGACTGAACAGTAGTCCAGGTGTGACAAAACTAGAGCATGTAGGACCTGCCTTGTTGATAGTGTTGTTAAGAAGGCAGAGCAGCGCTTTATTATGGACAGACCTCTCCCCACTTTAGCTACTGTTGTATCAATATGCTTTGACCATGACAGTTTACAATCCCAGGGTTACTCCAAGCAGTTTAGTCACCTCAACTTGCTCAATTTCCACATTATTTATTACAAGGTTTAGTTGAGGTTTAGGGTTTAGTGAATGATTTGTCCCAAATACAATGCTTTAAGTTTTGGAAATATTTAGGATTAACTTATTCCTTGCCTCCCGTTCAGAAACTAACTGAAGCTCTTTGTTAAGTATTGCAGTAATTTCAGTCTCTGTAGTAGCTGACGTGTATAGTGTTGAGTCATCCACATACATAGACACTCAAAGCCAGTGGCATGTCATTAGTAAATATACTACCTGGATTATGTTGGAGGTGCTTCCATTAAAGAACACCCTCTGTGTTCTGTTAAATAGGTAACTCTTTATCCACAATATAGCAGGGAGTGCAAACCCACAACACATACTTTTTATTTTTTATATATTTTTATTTCACCTTTATTTAACCAGGTAGGCCAGTTGAGAACAAGTTCTCATTTACAACTGCGACCTGACCAAGATAAAGCAAAGCAGTGCAACAAAAAACAACAACACAAAGTGACACATGGGATAAAAAAAAGTACAGTCAATAACATAATAGAAAATAATCTATATACAGCGTGTGCAAATGGAGTAAGGAGGTAAGGCAATAAATAGGCCAATAGTAGCAAAGTAATTACAATTTAGCAAATTAACACTGGAGTGATAGATGTGCAGATGATGATGTTTAAGTAGAAATACTGGTGTGCAAAAGAGCAAAAAAAGTAAATAAGAACAATATGGGGATGAGAAACTGTAGGTAGTTGGATGGGCTATTTACAGATGGGCTGTGTACAGCTGCAGCGATCGGTAAGCTGCTCAGATAGCTGATGCTTAAAGTTAGTGAGGGAGATATAAGTCTCCAACTTCAGCGATTTTTGCAATATGTTCCAGTCATTGGCAGCCAAAGGAGGTGTTGGCATTGGGGATGATCAATGAGATATACCTGCTGCAGCGCGTGCTACGGGTGGGTGTTGTTATGGTGACCAGTGAGCTGAGATAAGGCGGAGCTTTACCTAGCAAAGACTTATAGATGACCTGGAGCCAGCAGTAGACTATGACCGATACTGTCAAAACACTGAACCGCACTGAAGTCTAACAAAACAGCCCCCACAATCTTTTTATCATAAATTTCTCTCAGCCAATCATCAGTCATTTGTGAAAGTGCTGTGCTATAAGCGTGCTGAAAGTCTGTTGTCAATTTGTTTAGTGTAAAATAGCATTGTATCTATCAAACACAATTTTTTCCAAAAGTTTACTAAGGGTTGGTAACAGGCTGATTGGTTGGCTATTTGAGCCAGTAAAGGGGGCTTTACTATTCTTAGGTAACGGAATGACTTTTGCTTCCCTCCAGGCCTGAGGACACACACTTTCTAGTTGGCGTAAATTGAAGATGTGGCAATATCGTCCGCTATTATCCTCAGTAATTTTCCATCCAAGTTGTCAGTGCCAGTCTGTTTGTGCCATCATGCCAACTCCTTGTCCCTCATTGTCATGCCAATGTTTGGTTTGACAATGACGGCAGTGGAGTTGGCAAGAGTACAAACAGATCTGTGACACAGCTGTTTACCATTTAAAGACAAAATGCAGTGGTCTCAGCAATTACTGTAAGACCAAATCACAATCAGTGAGTAACTCTTAAACTGTTTAGTAAGTAGACTAAAATTAGCCTAAATACACAGAAGGGACCAGAACAAAAACAAACTGTCCCAAAAACATTCTTGTCCCACAGCCAATGTTTGCTGTGACAAGATGTGACGCATTGTTTGCTGTGACAAGATGTGATGCACTCATTGTTGAACCAGACCAGTCCAGACCTCTCTTGTGGGAGAGGGAGGGATGGAGGGAGGAGGGAGGGAGGGAGAGCAGGGGGGCTGTGGGAACAGTTCTGTCTAGGGTGTTCTCCCAGTTTCCTCATCTTCCTGAACGCCCCCTCCTCATCCCCCTTCTCTTTCCCGTTCCCACCCCATTTATGTCCAAATCAAGTTACCAGACACATGAGACACACACAAACCCTGCCCCTTGTGCACACAGACTTCAGTAAACAGAATGGTTAACTTGGAGCACTGACTCACTGAACTTTATCATCTCAAGTGTCTGGAAGAGATTATACTGACAACTCAATATAACACTGGTGTGTTCTCAGATTGAGGATTAGCTCTCTATATAGAGACGGCAGTGAGTTCAGGGTGTCCCACACAGCAGGCCTGCAGGGAACGCACTGCTTCCTGTTTGTGTCACATTCATTTGCCCCATGCACCTGCAGCAAGGCACGTGGCCATAGCCCTGGCTGAAAACACTTTCAGCCCAATTACTTTCTACCAGGCAGAGAGAGAAAACAAAGCAGCACATGTTGTGAAACAATAGCATGGTGTAAAATCACTCCTTGCCACTGGAGTAAATATAGTTCAATTAAACTCCACACAACGCCTACAGACTGGTCCTAGTTTAATAGGAGAACACAATTATAGTTTGTTGTGGATGGATATAAAGTGCAAGGTACTTTCCACTAAAACTATATTCTTGAGTAGCTGGCCAATGGGTGCCAAGATCACTAAAACTAGTAGAGCCACATCTGTAGACTGCAGCAGCTATAAGCATAGTTTACAGTAAACTGTAGTAAATCACGGTATAGCTTACAGTAAATCCCCTTCAAATCGCCTTTGAATTGCATTGCTCACCATGCACAGATGTTCCTATTGGGCCATCTCCAAATAGAGACATGGCTTCTCAGTTCTAAGCCAATGAAACACAGCTATCTTTCTCCAACGAATATGTCTGCATGTGACATGGAAGTAAGAGTGCATGATCTCCGGGAAACAGGGGCCTCCACTGGCACTTTCCATTTACCAGAAGTCCTCATTGAAAACAGACAGGAGGGGAAAACAGAGGGTGGAGGAGGGGGGCATAGTGTGTGGGGGCGTATAAAACAACCAGATCCTGCCAAAAGAGTGTCTAACTTCTGGCTAGTAACTCTGTCCCTCATCGCTCTGACACACAAAGAGCTCTGTGATCATCCATAGTGCTGTGTGTGTGTTAGTGTGTGTGTGTGTGTGTGTGTGTGTGTGTGTGTGTGTGTGTGTGTGTGTGTGTGTGTGTGTGTGTGTGTGTGTGTGTGTGTGTGTGTGTGTGTGTGTGTGTGTGTGTGTGTGTGTGTGTGTGTGCATAAACATTATTGTCTAAGGGGAAGCTGGTTTGATGTTGATGTGTTTTCTTGTGTGCCAAATACGACAGATATTGTTGTTGTGGGGGAGGTGCTCATTTTGGAAGTGGGCTGTTCAATTGACAGCTCCATGGAGCAGGCCTTTGCCAAGAAGCTGCTTAAATACCAGCCCCTCGTGGCACGCTGGGAAAGCCTCGGGTGTAGGTGCAAGCTGGTGGCGCTGATATTTGGCAGTCTCGACCAGGTACACAGGCTTGCAGGGCGTGGCCTCCAGTATGCGGGCCTGACAAAAAACTAGGGTAAAGCAACTGGCTAGGTACTGCTCTGTTTCAGCTGTCGTGGGCAGCTTAGCTGTTTGGAGAAGGAGATGCTTTCTGTACCCTTGAGTGCCACGCATACAGGGACCTCTGAAATGTTTGGATCCTTTTTTTGTCTGTGTGCATGTGTGCATGTGTGCGTGTGTGCGTGTGTGCGTGCGTGTGCGTGCGTGTGCGTGCGTGCGCGTGCGTGCGTGTGTGTGTGTGTGTGTGAGTGTCATTCATACCAGTGTTGCATGCAGAGTGAACGTGTCAGTTGACACCCATTAGGCCTTCCGTCAGACAGTGGCTGGAGACAGAATACTTTCGTTAAGTCTGACTTGTCTAACAGAGGAAGCTCCACGTTGGACCTAGTCGGGTCAAAGGGGAGTGATCGGCTGCTGACTCACAGGCCACTGGGGAACTATAGGACTTACTGAAAGATCCCTGAGTCAGATAGTCACCCCTCCCTTTGTCACGGTTCGTGAATTCACCGGCTCTCTCTGGGTATGTGTGTGAGTGTGGGTGTGTGTGAGTGTGGGTGTGGCCGCTAATTGCCACTCTGCTCGTTGTCAGCGCCAGCTGACACTCATTGTGCGTGCCTATTTATACTCGTTGTCTTGGTCTTGTGTTTGTCAGTTCGTTGTCTTGTTTTCCCTGTGCGTGTGTCTCTCTCCAGGCCGAGTTCTGTGTTCTCCTATGGTTCTGTTCTCCGCTGGACTCTACGTTCGCTCTCTCTCCTGTGAAGGACTCTATGCTGGGCACGTTCAGGATTGCCAGTCTAGGAATCCCTCTTTGCTCACTGACATTACAGAGGACTGGGTTTCCCCTGCAGCCTCGGCGCTGCTAAGGCTCTGGCACTTCCTGACTCATTCTATGACCTGTTCCTGTTACTACCCCCTGGGTTGCTACAATAAAGATTGAACCTTACTCGCTACTGAATCCTCCGTACTTTTCACGTGACAGAACGAACTGACCAACCATGGATTCAGCGAGTACGCCGGAGCTGACCAGATTTCTGTCTCGAAGCATGTCTCGTATGGACCAACAGGAGGAACAGATGAAGGCAACGGGTCATGCGGTGCAAGCCTTGGTGGCGCAGGTGTCAGAACTCACCCAACAGCTGCAACACTTAAGCGTTCCCGCGGCGCCCACCACATCGCCTGTTCTTCCTGCTCCTACACCCCCTTACCACCTTCCTGCTCCTACATCCCCTTATGCCCACCATATTCGGGTGAGCCTAATTTTTGCAGACCATTTATCAACAAGTGCTCCTTGTTGTTTTCGCTCCAGCCACAGACGTTCGCCTCAGAACAATCTAAGGTGGCTTTCACGCTAACCCTGTTGACAGGACGCGCGGCTCAGTGGGGAACAGCGGTGTGGGAGAACCATCACCAATGCTGCTCGTCATTCCAGGCACTCTCAGAGGAACTGAGGCGGGTCTTCGACCGCGCCGCAACGGGACGCGAGGCAGCCCGCGTTCTGGCGGGCCTTCAGCAGGGAAGTGGACCAGTGTCGGACTATTCTATTGAATTCAGGACCCTGGCAGTGGAGTGTCAATGGAACGAGGAGGCGCAGTGGGACATGTTCCTGCATGGGTTGGCTGACCGTAATCAGAGGGAGATATACGCGCTGGACCTGCCCAGGAGCCTGGACGGGCTCATTGAGATAGCATTAAGGGTAGATGCCGGTAAGACTGCAATGGGCGACCCACTCCCACCAGTGTCGAGCCTTATTGGACTCAGGAGCGGAGGGAGACTTCATGGACCTGAGTCTGGCCCGGAGGCTCCACATCCCCATCACCCCTCTCACGTGCCAGATTACGGTTACATCACTAAATGGGCAAGAACTCCCGAACATTCTCCTCTGCACCAAACCCATAACCCTCGTCACGTAATCATGTGGAGGAGATATCGTTCCTGCTCATGGACTCTCCGCTCATCCCCATAGTTCTAGGCCACCCCTGGTTAGTCAAGCATGATCCCAGGGTGGACTGGGGGCGCAGTACTGTATTGGCCTGAAGTAATGAGTGTTATGCGTCCTGTCTTGTGTCTGCTTGTTCGTCTGTGTCTGGTTCTGTGTTGCAGGAGGAGCCGGTGAATTTGTCTAACGTGCCCGCCGAGTACCTTGACCTGAAGGAAGTGTTCAGTAAGTCTCGCGCTGCTTCTCTGCCTCCACACCGTCCCTACGACTGTGCCATCGAGCTACGGCCGGGTACGTCTCCGCCTAAGGGCGGGCTATACTCTCTTTCTGTTCCAGAAAGGGAGGCAATGGAGAAATACATTTCTGAGTCTCTTGCAACCGGATTTATCCGCCTCTTCTTCTCCAGCAGGTGCGGGATTCTTTTTTGTGGGGAAGAAGGATGGCTCCCTGCGACCTTGTATTGACTACCGAGGGCTGAATAACATCACGGTAAAGAACACTTATCCTTTGCCGTTGATGTCTTCAGCCTTCGAGAGGTTGCAGGGAGCCTCCATCTTCACAAAATTGGATCTACGCAATGCTTACCACCTGGTTCGCATTAAGAAGGGGGATGAATGGAAGACCACATTCAACACCCCCAAGGGTCATTTTGAATATTTGGTCATGCCTTTCGGCCTGTCTAACTCCCCGGCGGTTTCCAAGCACTCATTAATGACGTGCTAAGAGACATGGTAGATCAATTTATTTATGTCTATCTGGATGACATTTTGATCTTTTCTTCCTCTCTCCAGCAACACGTTCAGCACGTCAGACGGGTGCTCCAGAGGTTGCTAGAAAATGGGCTTTTCGTCAAGGCTGAGAAGTGTGAGTTTCATGCTCAGTCGGTCCCCTTCTTAGGGCACATCGTCTCGGTCGAGGGGATGCGCATGGACCCCGAGAAGGTAAGGGCCGTGGTGGATTGGCCGAGCCCGGGATTCTCGTAAGGCCCTACAGAGGTTCCTGGGATTCGCCAACTTCTACCGACGGTTCATTCGCAATTTCAGCCAGCTGGCCGCTCCCCTGACGGCCCTGACCTCCCTCAGCACTACGTTCAGGTGGTCCGGTGCTGCGGAGAAGGCATTTTCCAACCTTAAGGGTCGCTTTGTTTCGGGCCCCATCCTTGTAGCCCCAGATCCTTCTCGTCAGTTTGTGGTGGAGGTTGATGCATCAGAGGTGGGTGTAGGGGCTGTTCTCTCCCAGCGCTCCGCCTCGGATGACAAGATGCATCCTTGCGCTTTTTTTCTCCCACCGGTTATCACATGCCGAACGTAATTATGACATTGGGAATAGAGAGTTGTTGGCAGTCAAACTGGCGTTGGAGGAGTGGCGTCATTGGTTAGAGGGTTCGGGGGTACCCTTTCTCGTCTGGACCGACCACAAGAACTTGGAGTACATTAGATCTGCCAAGAGACTCAACTCCAGACAGGCTCGGTGGGCTCTGTTTTTCGGACGTTTCGACTTTTCCCTCTCCTACCGCCCGGGCTCTAAGAACGTCAAACCCGACGCCTTGTCTCTTGTGTTTGACCGCTCTGAACGCCCGGCTACTCCCGAGTGCATTCTACCCGAGAGACTCATTGTGTCCACACTCACTTGGGAGATCGAGTCGAGGGTCAAGTCAGCCTTGGAAGGGGTAACACCTCCGTCCGGTTGCCCACTGAGCCGACTATTTGTGCCGGAGGGACTACGGTCCGAGGTCCTTCGTTGGGGACACTGCTCCAAGGTAGCTTGTCACCCGGGAGCGACCCGTACCAGCTTCCTGGTTAAGCAGCGGTTCTGGTGGCCAGCGATGGCCCAGGACATTCGGAGTTTTGTTTTGGCCTGTTCGTGCTGTGCTACGGGCAAGACTTCCAATCGGCCCCCCGAGGGGTTACTCCAACCGCTGTCGGTCCCTTCGAGGCCGTGGTCCCATATAGCCCTGGATTTCATCACGGGCCTCCCACCTTCTCAAGGCAAGACCGTCATTTTGACAGTGGTGGATCGGTTCTCGAAGGCGACCCATTTCATCCCCTTGCCGAAATTGCCTTCGCCAAGGAGACAGCGGTAGCTGTCGTGGACCATGTCTTCGGGTACATGGCCTTCCGATGGGCGTGGTCTCCGACAGGGGCCCCAATTTGTGTCTAAGTTCTGGCGGGAGTTTTGTAAACTGCTGGGTGCGACCGTCAGTTTATCCTCAGGGTTTCATCCCCAGAGTAACGGTCAAGCAGAGAGGGCCAACCAGGACGTAGAGAGGGTTTTGCGGTGTATGGTGTCCCAGAGTCCTTCATCCTGGAGTCAGCAACTCTCATTCATCGAGTATGCTCACAACTCGCTACCGGTGTCCGCCACGGGTTTGACTCCGTTCGAGGCTAGTCTGGGTTACCAGCCACCCATTTGTCCTAGCCTGGATTCCGAGGTCGCGGTCCCCTCTGCTCACGCCTTTGTCCAGAAGTGTCATCGCATGTGGACTAGAACCCGTGAGACCCTTCTCAAGGTAGGGGCGCGCACTAAGGTTAAGGCTGATCGCCACCGACGGAAGGCCCCCACCTACGTCGTAGGTCAAAGGGTGTGGCTTTCCACCAGGAACATTCCTCTCCGTTAGCAATAAGCTGGTTCCGAGGTTCATCGGTCCGTTCAGGGTGACTCAGGTCCTGAGTCCATTGGCTGTCCGCCTCAAGCTCCCGCCGGCCTACAGGAGAATTCATCCGGTTTTTCACTTCTCCAGACTGAAGCCTGTGGCTCTTTCACGGTTGAACCCGCCAGTCCCGGTTCCCCCCCCACCCCGGCTTATTGATGGGGAGCCTACTTACTCGGTCCATCGTATTCTGGACTCGAGACGGAGGGGACGCGGGATTCAATACTTGGTGGACTGGGAGGGTTACGGGCCGGAGGAGAGAAGTTGGGTCCCTGCTAGAGACATTCTGGATCACTCCCTTATTGATGATTACAATCAACAGGCAGGTCCTTCTGGGAGCGCCAGGTGGCGCTCTAGGGAGGGTACTGTCACGGTTCGTGAATTCACCGGCTCTCTCTGGGTATGTGTGTGAGTGTGGGTGTGTGTGAGTGTGGGTGTGGCCGCTAATTGCCACTCTGCTCGTTGTCAGCGCCAGCTGACACTCATTGTGCGTGCCTATTTATACTCGTTGTCTTGGTCTTGTGTTTGTCAGTTCGTTGTCTTGTTTTCCCTGTGCGTGTGTCTCTCTCCAGGCCGAGTTCTGTGTTCTCCTATGGTTCTGTTCTTCACTGGACTCTACGTTCGCTCTCTCTCCTGTGAAGGACTCTATGCTGGGCACGTTCAGGATCGCCAGTCTAGGAATCCCTCTTCGCTCACTGACATTACAGAGGACTGGGTTTCCCCTGCAACCTCGGCGCTGCTAAGGCTCTGGCACTTCCTGACTCATTCTATGACCTGTTCCTGTTACTACCCCCTGGGTTGCTACAATAAAGATTGAAACTTACTCGCTACTGAATCCTCCGTCCTTTTCACGTGACACCCTTATATACACCAGTCTCCCCCCTCTACCCCAGCCAGTCTATCCTCTGATCTCACAAAGTGGTCTGTCTGTAATCCCACTTAGACAATAACACACCAAGGCCATGCTACGCTGATGTTTGGTGACCTTGTGTTTTCTACAGTTTTATTTTACAACAAACAAAAACATACATAGACAAAAACAATACACAACATCACATAAATGGAGGACCATCCTCCTCAGTGAATTTCATAAAAATAAAAATGGTAAAACATTTTAAAAAGTTATAATTTTTAAATTAAACTATAATGTGGTGAGTAGATGGCTCAAAGAGAGAGAAAGACAATAGTTCATACATTTCATCCTAAATGAAGGAGAAGCAAGAGAGAAATATATATAGAGAGAGATTGTCATTTTTTTTCAGTTTCACTTACTTAGCTAGCAAATGCAGCTAGCTAGTTTAGCCTACTGAAACACCCAGCTTAAACAGAGGGATGTTATGTTAGCTTGCCGGCTATGACTAGCCAACACAACACTGGAACTTTTCCAAGTCAAGGTAAACTTTTGATTTTGCTAATTTATTGCCACCGGGGCCTGCCGATGTAACTGCTTACTGACTATACACTGTAATGTTACTGCATGATTGTAGTAGGTTTACTAACGCGTTAGTTCTATTAGCTATGCTGACTATGACGTTACTTTAGCTAATATGGTGACAACGATGTAGGCTGTGTGTAGCGGTTAGCGGTTATAAAATGAAGGTTTTCTTGCCTGGTCACAGACAGCTGATGTGATGTGCATTGAAGTCCACAAGCGAAGGGAAAAGGTGATAAGATGCGAGAAGTGCGCATGGATGCGAGAAGGAATACAACGTGGCTGTGTGTTTATGCGTGATCAGGGGTGTATTCATTCCACCGATTCTGCTTAAAAACGTTTCTTAAATGGAAGCAAACGGAACAAAACAAGGATAAACATACTTGAATTTGTCCAATAGAAACTCTAGTTTGCAACTGTTGGACAAATGATTACATCCTATATCAGCTAGATGCAGACAAGAGTGTGCAAGGCGGTATTGAATGTCACTGTCTGTCCATGTGTCACTGTTTGTCACCTCAAATTTGTCTCTCGACCTGTGTGCACCTACGTTGTACACTTTCATTCATAGGCTAGGTTGTAGAAAATTCTAGTATCATGCAGTAGCCTAAACCTATCGTTGTTACATTGAACTGGGTGAATGGAATATGAATGATAGTCATCCAATATGCTGTAATTGAAATAAGGTCATGCTTATTAAAAAAAATCCTCCTCCCTCATTTTAAACGCTACTGACCGCCACTGCAATACATTTACATAAATACCCACAAACATTAATGACATCACACTTGCTCAGACTTGCATGTTCCTACCACATCCACATCCAATGTTGTTTCTAATACTTGTAAGACTCTGCCTCATATGACTTCAAATTGTGTTATGCTGTTTCTGTCTTTAGACAGATTTTTTTAGACTAATAGAGGTACAATACCATGAATTATATGTTTGTCACAAACGAGACTCCCGCGGTTCCTCCTGCTCACCACCAGAGGGAACCCTCTCCTGAGTATTAAACCCTTGAACTACATTTCCCACATACCTGGCTCTGATTACCGTTGCACCTGACTCCCATCAGTAGACTATTTAAGTGCTCTCAAACTCTCTCTCTTTGCGAAGTCTTGTTAACCCTGGTGATCATTTCTGAGCGTTTTCTCCCGTGTCTGTCTACCCGTGGATTTACTCTGGACTGTTTTTCCCTCATTGATTCTTTGCTGCCTGCCCTGGACTATATTCTTTACTGGACTGATTTTTGTAAGCTTGCTGCCTGCCCTGACCTTATGCCTGTACCTGGATTACGATTTGCCTTATCCCTACTGTTGTGTTTGCTGGCGATTGACCCTGTTTGTACGACCAAGATTGTAATAAAACTGCAAATGGATCCTCACTCTCCTGGAGCGTCATTACAGAAGACTTCGCCAACACACGATCCAGCAGCTCTGGTTCAAATGTCCACGGAGATCTCCACTCAAGCTAACCAACTCGCCATTCATCAACAGCAGCTAACCCATTTAACTACAGTAACAGAGGAACTCGTCAGGACGCTACAGAGGTTGCAGATGTCGCTTACGAACCCAGCCCCTCCTCAACCGAACGCGAGTGCGGGCGCTTCTCCACCACCTTCACTCACAGTTAACCCACGTCTGGCTCTCCCTGATAAGTTCGACGGTAACCCAACTAAAAGTAAGGGATTTCTACTGCAATGTTCATTATTCATTGATCAACAACCAGCTATGTATGTCACCGATGCCAGCAAGACTTCCTTGGTATGCTCACTCCTCACTGGCAAGGCGTTAGAGTGGGTGACGGCGGTTTGGAGAGAGGATGGCACTGCTTTCCCATTGTTTGGTACCTTTCTTCAACGCTTCCGGGAAATATTTGAACACCCGGAGGGAGGTATGAGAGCTGATGACCGACTACTTGCGTTAAGCCAGGGCAGGAATACCGCAGCAGAATATGCTTTGACATTTCGCACTCTAGCAGCTCAAACCGACTGGGTGGAGAGCACGCTTAAACTGCTCTTTCGCAAGGGACTCAGCTTGGAGTTGCAATCCGAACTGGCCTGCCGAGATGAAGGGAGATCGCTGAATCAATTCATCGAACTAACCATTCAGATTGACAATCTGATTCGTTCACGTCGTCCACTCAGAACGGGACCCACCAGCACACAATACCCAGTCACTCTGCCTCAAACTGAACCCATGCAGCTCGGATATACTCACCTGACTCCGGAAGAACGAGAACGCTGCATACGTCAACATCTCTGCCTCTATTGTGGTCAACCGGGCCATCTGAGGGCGTTTTGCCCCACAAGACCACCTCCTCGTATTCCCTCTTCGGTGAGTCCTTGTGTTCAAGCACATCACTCCAGTTCTTGCCTCAAAGTACCTATAGTATTATCTCTAGAGGGCAATCATATAACCACATAAGCTCTATTAGACTCAGGAGCAGCCGGGAACTTTATGTCTCATGAGTTTGCCCAACAACAACAACTCCCACTAATCTCCTGTAACTCTCAATTGGCAGTGGAGGCGCTAGATGGACGGCCTCTCGGCGATGGGAGGGTCCTGCACACCACCGTGGACCTTCAACTACAGACCGGGACCCTTCACACTGAGGTAATTCGTTTCTACGTCATCACATCACCTCATAACCCGGTTATTCTTGGACTCCCCTGGCTACGTCAACATAATCCCCTCATCTCATGGAGGGAGGGTCGTATCATCAAATGGGACCCGTCATGCCACTCCAACTGCTTAACTGGCAGCCCTTCACTCTCCATTCAGACCATAACGCTAAAGGACGAGCCAGCCCTTTTCCCCACTCTTCCCATTGAATACTCTGACCTCATCGAAGCTTTTAGCAAGACCAAGGCGATGGAACTCCCCCCCCACCGATCAAGCGACTGTTCCATCGAACTATTACCAGGTACAACACCACCTAAGGGCCGAATCTTCCCCCTATCTCAACCCGAATCAGAAGCCATGAACAACTACATTGAGGAGGAACTTTCGAAGGGGTTCATTAGAACATCGACATCACCTGCAGCCTCTGGCTTCTTCTTTGTTAAAAAGAAAGACGGTGGCCTACGCCCTTGTATCGACTACCGGGGTCTCAACGACATCACTGTCAAGTTTCGATATCCTTTACCGCTGGTACCAGCTGCCCTAGAACAACTCCGCAAAGCCAAGTATTTCTCCAAACTGGACCTCCGCAGCGCCTACAATCTCATTCGCATCCGGGGCGGTGATGAATGGAAGACAGCCTTTTCTACCAGCACTGGGCACTATGAGTATTTGGTTATGCCTTTCGGGCTGTCTAATAGTCCTTCCGTATTTCAATCATTCATCAATGACGTCTTTCGGGACATGCTTAATCGTTGGGTAATTGTTTACATCGATGACATTCTCGTCTATTCCAACACCTATGAGGAACACGTGCAACACGTGAGAACAGTATTACAACGACTCATTGATCACCAGTTATACGCCAAAGCAGAGAAGTGCGAATTTCACCAGACTTCCACGTCTTTTTTGGGCTACATCATCAACCAGGAGGAGTCGCCATGGGCGAGAAGAAGGTCAAGGCCGTTCTAGACTGGCCACTGCCAGTAACCTTAAAGGAGTTACAACGCTTCTTGGGATTTGCTAACTTCTACCGGCCTTCATCAGGAATTTCAGCTCGGTAGCCTCTCCCTTAACCTCTATGACTAAGAGAAACTCATCACACCTCACCTGGTCAACTACAGCACAGGAGGCTTTCGCAGAACTCAAGTCACGTTTCACATCTGCCCCCATCCTCCCCACCCTAATCCTGAACTCCCGTTTACAGTTGAGGTGGGCGCTTCCTATCTGGGCATTGGAGCCATCCTCTCACAGCGGCACGGATCCCCACTCAAGCTCTATCCGTGCGCCTATTATTCCCGCAAACTTAGTCCAGCCGAACAGAACTACGACGTCGGAAACCGGGAACTGTTGGCCATGAAAGCAGCTATGGAGGAGTGGCGTCATTGGCTGGAGGGATCTAAACATCCGTTCGTGATTCTAACAGACCACAAGAATCTGGAATACTTGCGATCTGCCAAGAGACTGAATCCCAGACAAGCGAGGTGGGCTCTCTTCTTTACACGATTTGACTTCACCGTTACCTATCGTCCCGGTTCAAAGAACACCAAAGCAGACGCATTATCACACCAACACGACGGTGTAGCTCCCACTGAATCCAAGGAAACCCTGCTTCCAGAGTCATTAATCGTGGCCCCTATTAAGTGAGACATCATGACAGAGCTCACCCAAGCCAATTCACAAAAGACCCCTCCTCCCGAATGCCCCCCTAACAAAACTTTTGTACCTCAGGATCTCTGTCAGAAAGTGCTACAGCAAGTTCACTCCGTACTCAGCTCCGGTCATCCTGGAATCGCTGCCACTGTTCACCTGCTTCAGAACAGCTTTTGGTGGCCAACCTTGCGGGTAGAGACAAAATAAAATTCATTAACGACTGCACCACCTGTAACACAAGCAAACATCTCAGACAATTACCATCGGGCCTACTGCAACCACTGCCAGTCCCCCACCGACCATGGTCCCATCTCGCCATAGACTTTATTACCGATCTCCCCAAGTCCAATGGGAACACCACAATACTCACTGTCATAGATCGCTTCTCCAAGGCCTGCCGGTTGATTCCACTTCCCAAACTGCCTACAGCATTGGAAACTGCCGAACTCATGTGCAACCTTGTGTTTCGCTTCTATGGCCTGCCAGAGGACATCGTGTCGGACCGAGGGCCCCAATTCACATCCAGAGTATGGTCAGCATTCTTCCAACAACTCAACATCAACATTAGCCTCACTTCAGGATATCACCCACAATCTAATGGTCAAACAGAACGCCTCAATCAGGAGATCACCCGGTTTCTCAGATCCTACTGCCATCAGAACCAAGCAGACTGGAGTCGATTCCTCATGTGGGCGGAGTATGCACAGAACTCACTCCAGAAACCCTCCACCGGTCTAACCCCATTCCAATGTGTAATGGGCTTCCAACCTCCCCTATTTCCATGGTCAGGGGAACCCACCGAGGTTCCCTCTGTCAACGACTGGCTCCAGAGAAGCGAGGACATCTGGAGTCAGGCTCATACCCACTTGCTATATGCGGTCAGGAGACAGAAGTTGCAGGCCAATCGCCACCGCCGCCCCAATCCCGAATATACTCCAGGTCAATGGGTCTGGCTATCCACTCGAGACCTACGCCTCAGACTTCCTTGCAAGAAACTCAGTCCCAGGTATGTGGGTCCCTTCCAAATTGTTAAACAGATTACACCAGTTTCCTTCCGTTTGGCATTACCCTCTAATTATCGTATCTCTCCCACTTTTCATGTATCTCTTCTCAAACCCGCTGGTGGTCCGAGAGCGGAGGAGGAGGAGCAGACCAGTGAGCAGGGCCGCCCACCCATCTTGGTGGACGGCGAGGAGGCATATCAGGTTCGAGATCTACTCGATTCCAGACGCCGGGGCAGGCTCCTCCAATATCTGGTGGATTGGGAGGGGTACGGACCGGAAGAGCGATCCTGGGTTAATGCAGAGGACATACTCGACCCCGCACTCATGACTGAGTTCCATAGGACGCACCCAGAGAAACCGGCCCCCCGACCTCGAGGAAGACCCCGGCGTCGTTCGCCTCTTCGCGTCAGGAGCCGCTCGCAGGGGGGGGGGCTCTGTCACAAACGAGACTCCCGCGGTTCCTCCTGCTCACCACCAGAGGGAACCCTCTCCTGAGTATTAAACCCTTGAACTACATTTCCCACATACCTGGCTCTGATTACCGTTGCACCTGACTCCCATCAGTAGACTATTTAGGTGCTCTCAAACTCTCTCTCTTTGCGAAGTCTTGTTAACCCTGGTGATCATTTCTGAGTGTTTTCTCCCGTGTCTGTCTACCCGTGGATTTACTCTGGACTGTTTTTCCCTCATTGATTCTTTGCTGCCTGCCCTGGACTATATCCTTTACTGGACTGATTTTTGTAAGCTTGCTGCCTGCCCTGACCTTATGCCTGTACCTGGATTACGATTTGCCTTATCCCTACTGTTGTGTTTGCTGGCGATTGACCCTGTTTGTACGACCAAGATTGTAATAAAACTGCAAATGGATCCTCACTCTCCTGGAGCGTCATTACAGTGTTCCTTACTGTAAAATAAAACTTTATAAGACATTTAAAACATCAACTACAAAACATCCCGGCTTCTACAATAAACAAAACAATCCAACTCCTCTAGATTTATTTTCAACCAACAGAACACAGTAAACAACATCCCTTCATCTTCTTCATCATCACGTAACTGAACATCAAGCATCATCAGTAATAGAAGAGAGGTTCATTGTGAAGTGATATGAGTCCTGCCTGGGTTCCACCTGAGAGGACAGAGAGGGGAGAGAGAGGGGAAAGAGATGGAATAAAGAGAGGAGAGAGATGGGAAAGAGAGAGGGGAGAGAGGGGGGAGAGAGGGGAGAGAGGGGAGAGAGATGAGTGGGAGAGACGAGAGAGATGGGAGAGGGGAGAGAGAGGGGATAGAGAAGAGAGAAGGGAGGGAAGTGAGAGAGAGGGGATAAAGAGAGGAGAGAGAGAGGGGAGAGAGATGGGAGAGATGGGAGAGAGAGATGAGAGAGAGGGGATAGAGAGAGGGGAGAGAGGCGAGAGAGAAGAGTGAGAGAGTGGAAAGAGAGGGGAGAGAGGAGAGAGAAGGGAGAGAGGAGAGAGACAGGGGATAAAGAGAGGAGAGAGAGAAGGAAGAGAGAGAAGAGAGAGAGGGGAGAGAGGAGAGAGAAGGGTGAGAGGAGAGAGTGAGGGGATAAAGAAAGGAGAGAGAAAGAGGGGATAAAGAGAGGAACGAGAGGGAAGAGAGAGAAGGGAGAGAGGGGAGAGAGAGGGGTGAGAGAGGAGAGAGAAGGAAGAGAGAGATAGGAGAGAGAAGAGTGAGAGGAGAGGAGAGAGAGAAGGGTGAGGAGAGAGTGAGGGGATAAAGAGAGGGGGGAGAGGGGATAAAGAGAGGGAAGAGAGAGAGGGGAGAGAGAGGGGAAAGAGAGGAGAGAGAAAGAAGAGAGAGGAGAGAGAGGGGAGAGGGGAGTGAGAGAGGAGAGAGAGGGCGAGGGGAGAGAGGAGAGAGAGAGGAGAGAGAGAGGAGAGAGAGGGGAGAGAAAGAGGAGAGAGCAAGAGGAGAGCAAGAGGAGAGAGAGGGAGAGAGGGGAGAGAGAGAGGAGGGAGAGGAGAAAGAGAGAGGGGAGAAAGAGGGGAGAGAGAGAGAGGGGAGTGAGGAGAGAGTGGAGAGAGAGGAGAGAAAGGGGAGCGAGAGGGGATAAAGAGAGGGGAGAGAGATGGAGAGAGAGGGAGAGAGAGGAGAGAGAGAGGGGAGAGAGAGGGGTGTGTGGGTGGAAGCTCAATCTGAGTGTTTATGGCAGGCAGGAGTCAGTCAGTCCACTAGCTTATGATGTCAGTATGTGTGTGTGTGTGTGTGTGTATGTGTCAGTCGAGTTATATACTGCCACTCTTTGAGGGAAGCTGTGGCCCCCGTGCCCTAGCACTGTGGGTGGAATCTAATCGAAAGGGTCCACAAGGGCCCTCACCAAGTTGAAGCCAAGCCGGAAGCCATCTCCAGCTAGCAGCGCTTTCAGGTGGCTGGCGGGAGTGTAGGTGCAGTAGAATAGAACGTAGCCTATAGGCATCGCAGGCTTTGGCTATTCCTGCATGAACAATGATGTAAGACTAGGACTGAGAAGCTGTAAATGAATACCACCCACAACCTGGGGCCCACACTCTGTTCTCTGTAAATCATGAAACCAGCTTCATGTAATATGACTCAAGTCAAATTGTATTCGTTCACATGCTTTGTAAACAACAGGTCTTGACTAACGGTGAAATGCTTAGTTACGGGCCCTTCAGAGAGAAAGAAATGCAGAGAGAAAGAAAATATAGAAATATTATTAAAAAAGTCAAACAAGATCAGCTCCTTTGTCTTGCTGATGTTGAGGAAGAGGTTGTTATCCTGGCAACACACTGCCAGGTCTCTGACCTCCTCCCTATAGGCTCCCATTGTAAGAGGACACGCCCACTGTTGATGGAGCGTGTCATTGTTACTAAAACATTTGTAGCTATCAGGAAAGATGAAGGCCTGTTTGTTTCTCAAGTTCCAACTTTCAATGGTCATGATATATGGTGAATTTGGCATTTCAATTGATTTATGTCCAATTGCTGTATCATTGTTTTATTACCAATACATTGGTAACATTTATAAAGGGTCTATAAGTTGTTTATAAACTATTCATTATCAGTTAATAGATTATAAAGTATAACTAATAATCAGTAATTAAACAATAGTTGAAATTGTGTGATTGTTAATTTGGTCCTTGCCAAAATTTGTAATAATTGCATGACAGTAGTGCTTTAGTATTTTTTATTCTTACTGTAAAGTATTTTCATGTAAAACTGCAAAGTTGACTGTATTCTGAGATAATTTAGACATACAGTACCAGTCAAAAGGTTGGACACACCTACTCATTCAAGGGTTTTTCTTTATTTTTTACTATTTTCTACATTGTACAATAATAGTGAAGGCATCAAAACTATGAAATAACACATATGGAATCATTTAGTAACCCAAAAAGTGTTCAAAATAGATTTTAGATTCTTCAAAGTAGCCACCCTTTGCCTTGATGACAGCTTTGCACACTCTTGGCATTCTCTCAACCAGCTTCACCTGGAACGCTTTTCTAACAGTCTTGAAGGAGTTCCCACATATGCTGAGCACTTGTTGGCTGATTTTCCTTCACTCTGCGGTCCAACTCATCCCAAACCATCTCAATTGGATTGAGGTCGGGGGATTGTGGAGGCCAAGTCATCTGGTTAAGTGTGCCTTGAATTCTAAATAAATCACAGACAGTGTCACCAGCAAAGCACCCCCACACCATCACACCTCCTCCTCCATGCTTCACGGTGGGAACAACACATGCGGAGATTATCCGTTCGCCTACTCTGTTTCTCCCAAAGACACGGCGGTTGGAACCAAAAATCTCAAAAAGAATCTCAAAACTCTGACCAAATGACAGATTTCCACTGTTCTAATGTCCGTACTCATGTTTCTTGGCCCAAGCAAGTATCTTCTTATTATTGGTGTCTTTTAGTAGTGGTTTCTTTGCAGCAATTCAACCATGAAGGCCATGATTCACGCAGTCCCCTCTGAACAGTTGATGTTGAGATGTGTTACTTGAACTCTGTGAAGCATTTATTTGGGCTATAATTTCTGAGGTGCAGTTAACTCTAATGAACTTATCCTCTGCAGTGTAGGTAACTCTTCCATTCCTGTGGCGGTCCTCATGAGAGCCAGTTTCATCATAGAGCTTGATGGTTTTTGCGATTGCATTTGAAGAAACTTTCAAAGTTCTTGAAATTTTCTGTATTGACTGATCTACTTTGAAGAATCTGTAATATATTTTTATTTGTTTAACAGTTTTTTGGTTACTACATGATTCCATATCTGTTATTTCATAGTGTTGATGTATTCACTATTATTATATTTTGTAGAAAATAGTAAAAATAAAGAAAAACATTTGAATGAGTAGTTCAAACTTTTTACTGGTACTGTATTTTACACTCCATATGGTGTACCAAAGCTGTTGGATAGCGCAAAAAACCTGGCCATGCCATATGCCTTCACACACTCCCTCTATCTCTCTAGCAAATGTCCTTTTTACTTTTTCCTTCTCACAAAACAGCATATGTAACATTATGGTCCTATGTCGTTCAAAGAGAATCGATGGCGGCAAACTGACCAATGAGAGTGCGCTAACGTTTCGATTTTTCAGATTCTTCACTGTGATTGGCTTACTGCCATGCAGAACGATCCGCCTCTAAGCCTATTATAGGCTGTTTCACCGCTTTCTGTAAGTCATTTGAATACGGCTGGTCGTGGTCACAGTTTCAAATGACTTGTGATTCAAAGGACTGCATGGACACAATGGATGGACCATACGAATAGGAATTTCACGCTCTGAAACACTGATCGGTAGTATTCGTATGCTTTTGGTGCACGTATTTCCGAGGAATATCTTTGAAGGATTAATTTCTTACATCTGATATTATTTTGCAAAGACTTGGAATAGTTGTATTTGATACACATAGTCTACGTCCTTTTTATATTGTTACAATTGTTCGTTTTTTCTAGTCGGGGTAAGTTGATTGCAATATGTCCACTGTGAAAGTCTTATTATTTGTAACAAGGAAAACATGCTAGGAACTTTCCAGACGAAAGTGTTAGGCTATACTATGCATTCCCAATAGATTTCTAGTTGACCTTTAAATTACAGTGCTTTCAATGGGTTTTGGGTTGCACTTTGAGTGAAGGCAAAAACGGGTTATGATGGCAGATCTTGACTTTTACAAACAAACGTTATTTGCAAAAACACTTACAAATCCCAGTCACTTATATATGATATAATTACAGCTAATTTCAGTTGTTTTGTACTTCAATTGTGTTATTGTTTTGATTTAGTCTGCAGCATAATGCCTGCCTGTGTAATTACTTGCCTGGAATGCATTAGCCTACGTTACTCACTAGTGTTGTGACTGAGTGTGGTTCAGCCCAGGAGAGTTCTATGGAAGACTGCTTTCCACATAATAAGACCGCGAGTCAAGAGTAATAAACAGTGCCAGAGGAGTGGGTTGTGGTTATCCTATCTGTGCTACAGTACAGTACAGTGGTTAGTTAGCTTGCTACAGTTAGCTGGATACTGGGCTGAGAATAAACATAACAGGGTGGGACATGAGATTTCTTAAAAACAATATCCATCTTATTAGATACTATGTTATTACTCTACATTGGCTTCTCTATCAGATTTTCAGTTGTTATATTTTTCTAGACTAGGGAACAGGCAAAACAAGGTGGGACATGTGTGGGAATGATATATCTTATTCCCTCCATTTTATAAACAGTATCCATCTTATTGGACGTTATATCCAACATGGATACAGTATAGTGTGCTGTATATCAGTCTTATTTTATGACTGTTATTTCATTGGCTCCTTTATCAGATAGATTGAGTTCTTATCTGTTTCCACATAAACCTTTAAACCCATTCAACCCCAGCCAGGCTAGTTTAGTGTAAGCCTGTTGCGTCAGTCAGAGAATGTCACTTTCATTCAAATGTACTAGGTCTATCTAGTACACTGTGAAGGAGTTACTGTGAATTTGATAGTAGCTTACAGGCAGCTCGGGGGCAAGTAAAATTCTGTATTTCATATTACAGTACTCCTACTGTAAAGCAAGTGCTACGTAATGACACAAGTACAATACCGTAAAATTGACTGTATTATATGGTAAAAAAAGTAAATGCTACCGTAATCGGATTGGATAAATGAAATTCAATGAGGGGAGGGGTTTGTATTTCACAGTAATTTACTGTCAATACAAGGGATTGGTGCAAGCAGGTTGGCTCCTAGGTAAAGTGTTTTTACACATTACAGTATATTATTTAATATTTGGTGTTTTAGATCACTTGCACTTCTAGAGGCCTTAAGAACGGCTTCCAAACTGCAATGACTACAGGGCAAAATAGACCAAAAGGACATGGGAAAATGCTCAACTATTGCTGTTAAAGACTATTCCAACATGGTGTAGACTAAAGACTCAGCAGTAGTAGGGATATGAGACAGTGGCATAAACAGGCTTATACCAACATGGTGTAGACTAAAGACTCAGCAGTAGTAGGGATATGAGACAGTGGCACAGTCAGGCTTATACCAGCATGGTGTAGACGTACAGTAATAGGGTAACATTATAGTAACTTCACACACACTGCCTGGACTTATTACATAAGTTGTTACAGTTCAGCTTTTCTCTCTCTCTTACACACGCAAGCACACACACACACACAAACACACAATATCTTTCTTAGGGAAATAACATTGAATTGAAACCATGAAAAATAAAGTCATCAGTTAGGAGTTTAAGAGAAGAAGAACAAAGATTGAACATTGTTTTTATATTTTAACATCTCTTCAACAGGTCAACATGCCTCCCACGACACCGTATGCTGGAAAGTTCAGTACCAGCACTTATAACAACAACATTAATCTCCACAAATACCACCAGCCCATGGAAGTGAGTTACGGGGACATGTGCTACCATGACAACAGTCTTGTTTCTGGCTCCCTGGAGGCCCTAATACAACATTTAGTTCCCACAGTCGACTACTACCCTGACGTGAGTGCTATCTCTGGTCCAAGAACAACAACAACATAAAACATGAACAATGGAATCATACAAACATATTTGGGGTTATGATAGGGTACAAACAGGCTCAATGCGTTAGAAGTTATATTCTTCAAGAACATGATGGTAGTGCTGTTATCTCTGGTCCAATACGCTCTCTCGGGGGGACTCTAATAACAAAAACAACAACAAAAACATAAACAATGGACTTTTACAACCTGTTGTTATGCCAAATAGAATACAGCTATATTTTGTGTTGTGTGTACTAACGAAGTCCATAAAGCATTCATAAATTATATTCTTCAAGAACAAATGGGTAGACTATGTACAGTATATTATTAGCTGATTTAACAACTGAATAGCAGGAAATGTGCCAGTATGTGCTAGGTTTATGCTGTGTTTATGCTGGGTTGATACTGGCTTTATGCTGGGTTGATACTGGGTTTATGCTGGGTTTATGCTGGGTTGATACTGGGTTGATACTGGCTTTATGCTGGGTTGATGCTGGGTTTATGCTGGGTTGATACTGGGTTTATGCTGGGTTGATACTGGCTTTATGCTGGGTTGATACTGGCTTTATGCTGGGTTGATACTGGGTTTATGCTGGGTTGATACTGGCTTTATGCTGGGTTGATACTGGCTTTATGCTGGGTTTATGCTGGGTTGATACTGGGTTGATACTGGCTTTATGCTGGGTTGATACTGGCTTTATGCTGGGTTTATGCTGGGTTGATACTGGGTTTATGCTGGGTTGATGACAACATGAGTTGTTGTTGATTATCTTTTTTCTTGTTCTCAATCAGAGGTCGTACGTCTTCACCTTCCTGCTGAGTTCCCGTCTCTTCCTCCACCCCTATGAGCTCATGTCTCGGCTTTGTCACCTGTGTGTGGAGCAGCATCGATCTGGAGACCTGCTGCTTGATAAGGTAGCTAACAGACACACACACACGCATGCATACACAGACAAACACGCAGACACAAACCTGCAGGAACACACACACAGTTGTTCTTAACAAACAGGAGTGGACACCACCTCCTTACAGTCTGTCTCACACTGGCATGTCTTTCTCCTTGTTGTCCTCAGATCAGAATACGGGACGTTGCTCCAAAGATCGTGCAGCTGCTGACTGAGTGGACAGAGACGTTTCCCTATGACTTCAGAGATGAGAGGATGATGCTCTGCCTGAAAGAGATGAGCCATCATCTGGCCAGAGGAGATGAGGTCAGCACCCTAACATAACCTCTAACTGACTGACTCATTAGAGATGACAATAGACATGACATCAGACATCTAATTTGACCAGTTACGGTTGAGTTTGACATCAGACACCTTATTCATCACAAATTAAGCTTGATAAAGGATGAACTGAAATGCTGCTTTGTGCTGATAGTGTTATATCATTACAAATACAGTACCAGTCAAAGGTTTAGACACACCTACTCGTTCCAGGGTTTTTCTTTATTTTTACTATTTTCTACATTGTAGAATAATAGTGAAGACATCACACTATAAAATAACACATATGGAATCATGTAGTAACCAAAAAAGTGTTAAACAAATCAAAATATATGTAATATTTTAGATTCTTTAAAGTAGCCACCCTTTGCCTTAATGACAGCTTTGCACACTCTTGGTATTCTCTCAACCAGCTTCATGAGGTAGTCACCTGGAATGCATTTCAATTCATTATTAATTATTTTGTGGAATTTCTTTCCTTCTTAATGCGTTTGAGCATTAATAGCCCTATTTGGTAAAAGACCAACAGCTCAAATAAGCAAAGAGAATTGACAGTCCATCACTACTTTAAGAGATGGTCAGTCAGTCACAAAAACCATCAGGAGCTATGATGAAACTGGCTCTCATGAGGACCGCCACAGGAAAGGAAGACCCAGAGTTACCTCTGCTGCAGAAGATAAGTTCATTAGAGTTAACTGCACCTCAGAAATTGCATCCCAAATAAATGCTTCACAGAGTTCAAGTAACAGAGACATCTCAACATCAACTGTTCAGAGACTGCGTGAATCAGGCCTTCATGGTCGAATTGCTGCAAAGAAACCACTACTAAAGGACACCAATAATTTACAACTGCCAGGTCGCAGTTGTAAATGAGAACTTGTTCTCAACTGGCCTACCTGGATAAAAAAAAAGGTAAAATAAAAAAAATTATAAGAAGAGACTTGCTTGGGCCAAGAAACACGAGCAATGGACATTAGACCGGTGGAAAAATGTCCTTTGGTCTGATTAGTCCAAATTTGAGATTTTTGGTTCCAACCGCCATGTCTTTGTGAGACGCAGAGTAGGTGAACGGATGATCTTAGTGGGTCTATCATTTGTTTTTCAACATGACATTGTCCCAAAACACGCCAATCACCCGACCTCAACCCAATTGAGATGGTTTGGGATGAGTTGGACCACAGAGTGAAGGAAAAGCAGCCAAGTGCTCAGCATATGTGGGAACTCCTTCAAGACTGTTGGAAAAGCATTCCTCATGAAGCTGGTTGAGAAAATGCAAAGAGTGTGCAAAGCTATCCGAGGCAAAGGGCGGCTACTTTGAAGAACCTCAAATATAAAATATATTTTGATTTGTTTAGTACTTTTTTGGTTACTACATGATTCCATATGTGTTATTTCATAGTTTTGATGTCTTCACTATTATTGTACAATGTAGAAAATAGTAAAAATAAAGAAAAACACTTGAATGAGTAGGTGTGTCCAAACTTTTGATTGGTATTGTATGTGTCACTCATGTGTTACTGTAGGTCATTATATGTGTTCTATGTGTTCCATGGGTTCCATGTGTTCCATGTGGCCCATGTGTTCCATGTGTTCTATGTGTTATATCAGCATAGATGCAGATGTCGGATCTTAATTTGAGCCCGTTTGCTACAGCAGGAAAATTATCCTGCAGCAACAGGAAATGTGAATTATTATGTGGATTTTTAAGTTTTCTACATTTTTTGTTAGGGTAAATCAAGTCTGATATTGAGTGGAAATTACAAACTTTAGAAGCCTTTTTAAACCTTGAATACACTACAAGTTTAATTTCCTGCTGTGCAGGAAAATTGTCAGCAACAAAAGAGTGATCTAATTAAGATCCTACATTTGTAGCATAGGAGGTGAGAATACACACCCATAACAAGTTCACAAATTCCAGAGCCAGATAATGAACTCAGTGCCCTCGTCATTATATCAGCACAAATAAAGAAATACCTGGATATTGATTTCTCTCTCTTGTGGCTATACAAGTATACATTGATGTACAGATGTAGGATCGTAATTTGAGCCTGTTTGCTACAGCAGGAAAATAATGTTAATTATTATGTGGATAATTAATGGACATTTTTGTAGGGGCTGATACATTTTTCACAAGGGAAAATCAAGCCTGAAATTTCAAAATGGAAATTACAAACTTCAGAAACCTTTTAAAACCTCTAAGTTTTAAATGTCCTGCATTGCAGGAAAGTCTATGATATATGATATATCTAAAGATATTGATTTTCCTTTCTGTTGTTTGTGCTGAATAGTACTAGACTATGTAGAAATAAACGGTACCAATATTATTTAATATCCTCTTTACGTTTTTGTTATATCAGTACACGTATTCAGTAAATAAATTGATCTCCTCTTTACGTTGTTATATCAGTACACGTATTCAGTAAATAAATTGATCTCCTCTTTACGTTGTTATATCAGTATGCGTATACAGTACATTCTCAATGGCCAGTTTATTAGGTACACCCATCTAGTACTGGGTCGGACCCCCCTTTGCCTCCAGAACAGCCTGAATTCTTTGGGGCGTGGATTCAATAATGTGTGGCATTCAAACGTTGCTCAATTGGTATCAAGGGCCGTAACGTGTGCCCGGAAAACATTCCCCACACCATTACACCACCGCTACTAGCCTGCACTGTTGGCACCAGGCAGGATCGGGCCATGGACTCATGCTGCTTACGTCAAATCCTGACTCTGCCATCAGCATGACGCAACAGGAACCGGGATTCGACGGACCAGGCGATGCTTTTCCACTCCTCAATTGTCCCGTGTTGTTGATCGCGTGCCAACTGGAGCAGCTTCTTCTTGTTTTTAGCTGATAGGAGTGGAACCCGGTGTGGTCGTCTGCTGCAGTAGCCCATCCGTGATAAGGACCGACAAGTTGTGTGTTCCAAGATTCCATTCTGCACACCACTGTTGTACTGCGCCGTTATTTGCCTGTTTGTGGCAGGCCTGTTAGCTTGCACGATTCATGCCATTCTCTTTCGACTTCTCATCAACGAGCTGTTTTCACCCACAGGACTGCCGCTGACTGGATGTTTTTTGTTTGTTCCACCATTCTCGATAAACCGTAGACACTTTCGTGTGTGAAAAGCCCAGGAAGCCGGCTGTTTCTGAGATACTAGAACCAGCGCGCCTGACACCGACGATCATACCACGCTCAAAGCCACTTAGGTCAGTCGTTTTGCCCATTCTAACATTCAATCGAACAGTAACTGAATGCCTTGATGCCTGTCTGCCTGCTTTATATAGCAAGCTATGGCCACGTGACTCACTGTCTGTAATAAACTGGCCACTGAGTGTAGGTAGATTAACTCTACCTACATGTACATACTACAGTGAAATGCCCCCGCAGAATCCATATTTTTTTTAAACTGCTCTGTCGGTTAGGGGCTCGTAAGTAAGCATTTCACTGTAAGGTCTACACCTGTTTAATATTAGTACTCATATCTCTCTATGTTGTCTTAAATCAGTACTCATATCTCTCTATGTTGTTTTATATTAGTACTCATATCTCTCTATGTTGTTTTATATCAGTACTCATATCTCTCTATGTTGTTTTATATCAGTACTCATATCTCTTTAAGTTGTTTTATATTAGTACTCATATCTCTCTATGTTGTTTTAAATCAGTACTCATATCTCTCTATGTTGTTTTATATCAGTACTCATATCTCTCTATGCTGTTTTATATCAGTACTCATATCTCTCTATGTTGTTTTATATCAGTACTCATATCTCTCTATGTTGTTTTATATTAGTACTCATATCTCTCTATGTTGTTTTATATCAGTACTCATGGCGGGCCATGCAGCAGATGACTCAGCGGTTGATCCGGAGATTGGCGGCTCTGGGTCAGTATGAGGAGGCAATCGCCACGCTCAACGCCTCCGCAGCCGAGAGACCCACCGCTCTGAAGGCCAAGCAGCAGAACGGACAGCGGAATGATGTCCTCAGTGTCTGTGATGATGCCTTTATACTAGCCCAGCAGCTCACACACATTGAACTGGTCAGGAGAGATGATATTGTATATGTACCTTCTAGACATGTGGTGTTCAGAGAAGGTGAAACTGAATGGCATCTCTGTTTGAAATAGAAGTTATTTTTAACTAGAAGTTTCTGTTATACATAAACTTTATCCGTCAAGTAACATTTATGTAAGAATATTGAGTTTATACCTTATGATTTTTCCAATTCCAGGACAGACTGAGTTTTATTGGACCAGAGGAGTTCATCCAAGCCTTTGGTATGAAAGATCCCCTGGACAACCATAAGGTAGGCCTGGTCCACTACCGTGTACATAACATTGTCCACTACTGTGTACATAGCATTGTCTACTACCTTCCACTGGTTACATAAGAGACCATATGTCAGTCATTAAGGGGAGGATACTGAATGGGTTGTGGCTGACTATCACTGTGTTAGCCTGTTAACAATCATCAACAGAGTACATCACAACAAGTAGCCAAGAACTGACTGAGAGAAACAACTCTAGACCACATTCATTTTACAAGAAAATAAACAGTACTTACTGGATTGCTCCAACAGCAGTTCGATGTTGTAATTCAGCTAGATAATAAGTTGAAAAGTAACCATGAACTTTCTTTCCCCCTCAGAGTTTCTTCCGAAAACGCAAGACTACTAACCTGGAGGCCTACGTAGCTTGGTTTAACAGACTCAGCTACCTGGTGGCTACTGACATTTGCATGGTGAGTCCTCTCTGTCTTTCCTACTTACTTTCTGTCTCGCTCTCTCGCTCTTCAGCTCTCTCTATCTCTGTGTCTCTCTCCCCACAAGCATTCTCTTTCTGTCATCCTTTCTTTCTGACTCTGGTTTTGTGTTTTCCTTCCAGCCAGTAAAGAAGAAGCATAGAGCTCGGGCCTTGGAGTTCTTTATAGATGTGGCCAGAGAATGCTACAACATCGGCAACTTCAACTCACTCATGGCCATCATCAGTAAGTTACAATACAGGACTCTAGAATAATTTCTATATTCTGCAATAGTATGCTTACAATTGGAATTTCAGTTTACTTCTTGAATGTACTGAACTGAAATGGAATTGATCCCTAACCCTAGTCTCTTCTCCCCACAGCCGGGATGAACATGAGTCCTGTGTCTCGACTAAAGAAGACCTGGAGCAAAGTCAACACAGACAAATTTGACATACTGGAGCACCAAATGGACCCTTCCAGTAACTTCAGCAACTACCGTACTGCCCTGCGAGGAGCCACCCAGAGGTCTATTACAGCACACAGCAACCAGGAGAAAATAGTCATTCCATTCTTCAGCCTTCTCATCAAGGACATCTACTTCCTCAATGAGGGATGTGCCAGCCGACTACCCAACGGTCATGTGAACTTTGAGGTGAGTCTTACTGTAATGTACTGGATGCATTATTGTTGGGGTTACTGATAATGACATCATAATGCTCATCTTCTATTACGCTTTTAGTGGTGGGCAAAAAGGCCATTGTTGTCAATATTGTTCATTTCCTGTTTCTATAGAAACTGTGGGACCTGGCGAAGCAGGTCAGTGAGTTCCTGGTGTGGCGTCAGGTGATGTGTCCCTTTGAGAGAGACAGGAAGATCCTCCAATACCTGGTCACTACACCTGTCTTCACCGAGGATGAGCTGCACTTGGCCTCCTATGAGACCGAAGGTCCAGGGAACCACCTGGAGAAGGACAGTCGGAGGTCTCTCAGGTGTGGAGCTTTACTGTTGTTCACTTTACTAACTTCAATCAAGGTTTTTCACTCATACACGGCACAGTTTAACTCATTTAAATAATATTGTTGTGTTATGTGTCCTGTGTTTCAGGTCATCTCTACTGCATAGAGAGCATCGGTGAGTGACAGTCATGAGTGGGACACTGGGCGATCCTCTTTCGAAACAAGAGGCTCACGGTTGACAGGGTCTGGAAGATTGAGATTTTCACAAAGGTTGCGGAAAATAACTGTTTCAAGCACTCAGATTAAGGATGCCTCCTTCTATGGCTGGAGAACTGAAAATCTTGCCTCTCGCACTGTACATTAACAGATGATTCATTTGTAACATGTCTACCCACACAGTATTACAGTTCTTTTACAGATGATTCATTTGTAACATGTCTACCCACACAGTATGACAGTTATTTTTTATACCAATGGGTCGAAATGGTTACTGATGATTCTCTAAGCTTTTCTGAAGTAGTATTTCTGAAGTGGCATGAGCTTGTTGCTGGTTGGCTTGCTCAGTGTTCTTAAAATGTAATCTATTTTTTCTTTTGTGTTTTTGTTCTTAGTAAATTGTGTGATTTGTATATGTCAGAAATTACTTAAATATTTGTGCTGAACCTAAAAAAAAATCTAATCTCATCCCCAGTGTGTTACTTATCAGGGTACTCTACATTAAGTTCTTATGAAATAATAGGTATATTTTTCTTTCAAAATAAAATAAAAAAATTGAAGCAGTTTTTTTCTGTCCCTGTAAATAGCTCTCTGGCACCATCTAGTGTTCACAACTGACCTTACAATCAAGTCATATCAACCCCGAAACTATTGTAATTTGTGTGAAAAACAAGCATTTGGTGTAAAAAAATAGAAAAATATATGGCATTCAATAAATGACACATTTTAAAGAATTCAGAGAAAAAATATAACTAAAATATCGCATTGATAATATACATCATAAAATTAACATACTAGTTTGTGTTTTATTAGTTCTCCAATTAGTATCTTCATCAATATGATGACACATCAAACATTAAAATATCAAGATCTTACCAATGATAAGAACTAATTGAACTGAACTCATGTGTGAGAGGTCAAGTGTCCCGCATGGTGATGGCGTTGTCTGAAGACCTCGTTGCAGATGCAACACTTGAGCCTCTCTCACCCTGCGCTGCTGTTCTTTCACCCCAGACCCTGACTCTGTGGCGTCCAGCGCCCTCTTGTGGTGGGACCTCATATTGCTGCACCAGGTCTGAGATCAGGCGGAAGGAGACGTTGCATTTGGCACACCAGATCTGAGCCGTCAGGCAGAGGGGCGAGAGCCATGAGACAAGGGACAGGAGCACCGGGGATAGGGAAATCTGGACCTGGAGTCGGGGATCTGCCTGTGGTCCTGGTCCAGAGAGCTGCTGGGCTGTAGAGAGGGCGCCTCTATTTCAAAACACCCTGGACCAGCAACGGTCAGTGGAGATCAGTAGTAAAAGGGACTGATTGAGGTTTTAGCCCTCCCAAGCAGGGGGGTAGTCTGGGGAAAGGAAACAGAGTGGGGGGGGCTGGGAGAAGGCACTCCTCCTGTTCTCAGAGACCTGGCTGAAGGCAGAGGTGACAGTAGCAGAGTCAGTGAAAGAAAACAACTCCTCTAAGTGAGATGGAGACCGTAGTGTTTCTGTCTTTGTTTTCTTTGGGTCTCTCTGGGGCTCTACTAGGCCACTACCGGACTGAATGCTCTGGTTCCTTAGGCTGGATGAAGATCTGAGGTCTTCAGACCCAGAACCTTGTTGTAAGTGTAGTTGGGTTGCTCTGTCTTTGGTGATGTTGTTCTTGTTGATGTTACTGGACAGGTGACAGGAGACTGGGCTGGGTTGTCTTTTCATGGTCAAAGTACAGTATCCTGTGTCCAGTGGTTCCTGCTTCATCACTAGATGCTGTGGATCACTGCACCTCTGTGTGTTTCCTTTTGAGGGAACCTCTAGTCTCATAGTCCCTGGTGCTGGAAGACCCTGTCTTAATATTTTCCATATCCCTGGCTACGTTATGGAAGTCTGTTGCAGGTTTGCTATCCTGTTGACTTGTTTCTGGATGGCTCTGTTTGAAGGCAGGAACAGGAAGGGAGTCAGCTTTCACATGGCCAGTGTTGCCTTGACCAGGTTTGGTGCTGTGGCTGTTTGGTTGTCTCTGTGTGGAGAGGAATCTCTGATGTGGCAGAAAGGGGAACTCAGTCTCAAAGCATTGGTTACAGTTGGCACATGTGTACGGACCAGTACCTGGTTATAGAGATGGATATAGATTAATATCACTTTATTCTGCCAATATTGCTTGACATAAACCTTTGCCAATACTGTTTAAATTGTACAAATGTAATGAAAAAATATAGTTTTAATGTCTTTATTTATGTATAATTGCAGCCAGTATTAAAATCATGAAAATTGATATGAACAATATATATCTATAATGTAATACATCATATTTTATTACTATGTAATAACACATTCATAGAGTATGTAGACATACCTTGCTTTGTATCTGCAGTGGGTTTAGGAAAAGAAACTTGGCCAGGTCTTTCCCGTCACTGGCGGTTCTGGGGGCAGTGCCTCTGTGACAACAATTTTGGACCCCCGTGTGGCCCCCCTAAATGTGGAGTATGAAATAATTTTTGCATAACTAATTTTTGCTATCGGTCTTTTTTTACATTGGTTATTAGACAGTGGCAACGTGGAACACTAATTAAACCCACACATTTACTAGAGGGACATGGTCTTTTGCCTACTAATGCCTGCAATGAAGTGAAGAAAATGATATGACAACAATAACGTCTAATGTAACTGGCCCCTCTAACAGTACAACTGGCCCCAGCTTGGCCCCCCCAGTTGAAAGGGTCTAGAACCTCCACTGTTTCCCGTACCACACCAACAGCTCCTCTTCCTTCTGGATCGTCCTGAGGGCTCTAAAGAATAGTTGTCCGTTCTTCACATAGGCCTCCAGGTTCTGTTCTTCAGCGCTCCGGGCTGACTGGACCAGCGGCAGCCACATTGGACCATCAGTGCGCATGTTGGGCGCGGAGGCGTCCACCTGTGTAGCCAAATAGAAACGGGTCTTTGTCATACAAAAACAAGTCAAATACACAATTTTACTACCTGAAAGTTTCGATGCATTTCAAACAATTATGCGGGCATGAGAAACTTTCCAACCATTAGTTTGGAACACATTATTTTAAGACGCACGGATTTGGTAAGTGTTCTCACCCTCAAAATGTATGGTGCCGTTCTTCGGTCCATTGACTTGAGAGCAGTGAAGGCGATGCTGTCATAAATGGAGGTGTGTTTCAGCTCATAAGGTCCAAAAACTGCGTTCTCGGGAAAGTCGTAGGAGATGTGAACGCGCGTAAAAATGTCAGTTATCCATCGTTGCTGAGCTCTCGCCTCTGCGTTCCAAAATAGTTTCGACAGAATATCTGCCTCCAAAGTCTCCTGAAAACCTTTCATTTATATAATTAGGCTAACAATTGAGAATAAATAATTAGAAAATTAGTTTGGCAAACGCCAAAGAAACCGTGCGTAAAACCGCTCTAAATCCAAAACAATACAAAAAATTCTGCGATAAGGTTTGCTATTCTCTTATTTTCACTGTCCTTGATTGTAATTATACAGCGCACAGTTTCTTGTAGATGCCCACCAACACCTGCAATGGGAATGGTCTACTGGAGGAGCTGGTTTTATAGTCAAGTCTAATCTGCACAATGAGATTTGACAGTTCTCCGCTTCTCCTTTATCCTCTTGTTAGCTAGGTGACGTTAATGATCTCTGACAATCAGAGAGTGCCGGTGCGTGGATGGACAGTCTAAAGAGGTCAGGGTGTCAGGGGCCAGTGTAGAAGAAGCCAATTTCGATTGGATATTGAATTCATGACATTTGGTAAATAGGGACGAAATATAGTGTATTTAGGTAACGGTGGGTGATGTTCTGGTGTGCATTGTGTCACGTCCTGGCCATAGATAGCCCTTTTGGCTGCTAATTTGTGTTTTTGGTCAGGACGTGATCAGGGGGTGTTTTTTGGTCTATGTTTGTATTTCTATGTTGGTTGGTTTGGGTTCCCAATTAGAGGCAGCTGTTAGTCGTTGTCTCTAATTGGGAATCCTATTTAGGTTGTTCAGTCCCCCCACATGTGTTGTGGGATATTACTTATTGTCATTGTGTTAGTGGCTGTCGTTGTACTTGCGGTTGTTTTGGTGAGTTCTATAATTAAAATATGATTAACTCAACCATGCATGTTGCGCCTTGGTCCACTTCTGTCAGCGATCGTGACACATTTCCCGAGGCCATGACGACAAACGCGGGTGTGTGTGTGCCATGAACGCGCTTTTCTGCGACCTCAGGCGATAGAGAAACCCTGGTTTATTGATGGATCACGCCAATGTTGGAATTCACTTTACACAGTATTCTAATGAGTGATGTCCACAATGGCATGGACATCAGAATCTGTCGAATTTAAGTTTTCAAACAAAACAATGTTTTTATTTAAGTGTGTGTAATGAAATTAAAAGTAATATCCACGCCTTTCTATCGTTTTGGCTATAATTAATTGCGTATCAAGCTCCAATAAAGTTTGGTTGTTGAACTGACATAGTTCCCGAAATTGTTAATTTAACAAAACATTGTCACCTGCTGTCTCCCCACCGCTGGTGAGGGAGCGATAGGGTTCAAAGTGTCAGGATCTCTTGCGCATGCCCACTTCAGATGGGATGGTACAGTGTCAGCGGTGATGCGACTGCCCAAACCATTTTATTCTCTCAATTCATAAAATGCATAGTTAACTATACTAGTGGCAAGGACGATCATCGGTATTAAAAGTAATGTTAGTTTATTGTACCTTTTTTAGTTGGAAAATCAGTCAGTCTTGAGTCTTGATTTATCTTGTTTTACATAGAAGGAAGCGCATGTAAGGTAGACAGTGGTACAGTGCAATGTGCAAAATATAATTGAGAAGATAAAAAATAATTTTGGCAATGATCCTCAACGGACAAGGGGTTGTATTTCTTCTTACCTTTCTAATAAACACATTATTTGGTCAGAACGAAGAGGCATCTTGCCATGGAGCTTTTGATATTTATTTCGTTTTAGACAGGTAAGTAGCCTAGAAACTAAATGCAAGATGTAGTTGATATGAACGTTACTTCTTGTTCTGTTTTTTTTATGTTGAAGTATCTTGAATCATGATTCAATAGCATCTATCAGGTGTCAGAGTGCACTTATCAGGCATTTTATTATCGAGTTATGTGTGTGAAAAAAACAAATGTGTAACAAGTAGTCAAAATGCTAATGTAAATGGTATTCAAATGACTAATGTTCTATTTCAGTTTGTATAGTCCTTGTATGGGTTTGTTTGGTTCAGAGAGTTTCATTGTGTGCTCTACAGGTCTGGTAGTGTGTATGATAACTGGGGAGAGATCTATGAGTTTGTGGAGCAGCTCACCAATCGCTTTGTGAGGTAAAATGTCTATGCTCTCAGGTCAAACTCTCTATGAGGTTAAATTTGCCCTGAAAATGTCACTATCCATCAGGACAAAGCCCACACAACTCTCTCTCCCTTTCTCTCGTGATACAAGTTTTCAGTATATTGACTGAATGAGCCCCTTTTATCAACGAATGATTTACCAAGGGCATGTTTTCACAGCTGGAATCAATAGATAAACTGTAGTGAGCACGGTCCTGTGAAAGTGGGGCATATCTTTATTGAGCAGAAGCCTAGGCATTTAACAAAATGTAGGTCCACCAAACACTAGGATACTGCGTGTCTGGGATTATTTTTAAAACTTAATAATGGGGTACTAAATTTAACTCCACAAAACATTCGGCACATCTGGCTGTGGTGGCAACTGGTGTATAATTGTAGGCTAATGTAGAAAACAACATGTAGCCCCAAAGGGTGTGGGGAATAGGGCTAAGTAGAGCTACTGTTAGTGTAGTCTTTTAAATACAAAATGACCAGTCATTGCTGGAGTTAATCTGCTTCTGTATCTTCTTGGGTGTTTAATCCCGTTCATCCCCTTGTGTATCCCTGTGTTTGTTCTAGTCCAAAGATGAGAGTTTCCTACATAGTTTTCTCATCTAGAGCGGAGGTGATTTTACCACTAACTGGAGACAGGTACTACTACAGTAAACATATTTCACCTAACGAGATAGCACACACACTCTCTCGCGGTACACATCATCTCTCAGATAATATAGGACCTAAAATACATATTTATTTTTCCTTTGTAGGTATGAAATAGAGGAAGGCTTGAAAAAGTTAAGTGGAATCACACCAGCTGGTGAAACATACATGCACGAAGGAATGAAAGTGGTATGACGTTTTGATTCATAGCAGTTATATATATTTTTGTAGTTGTACTGTATGTGTTGTCCATTAAAACATGGCTTCCTACATGTAGGCTTCAGAGCAGATAAAGGCCCAGGTCACACGGTCATCCAGCATCATCATCGCTCTGACTGATGGGAAACTGGAGGTCTATCCCTATGAACTGACAGTAGAGGAGGTAATGCCATTATAATAGACTGTGATGAGCAACAACATAGTACTTACTTTGCTTTGAGCTCTTACTAGTACACAGATATTTTCCATAAATTAATCTACTGGTCCCCTCTTTTTGTTTCAGGCTAACGCGGCCAGGGAGTTTGGTGCTAGAGTGTACTGTGTCGGTGTGAAGGACTTTGATGAGAGACAGGTATGATTTTGAAGTCTCACTTTATCAATTGTAAGCTGGACAAGCACTCACAAACTGCACACAGCCATGCACAAACAGTATCCCACACAGCCATGCACAAACAGTATCCCACACAGCCATGCACAAACAGTATCCCTGCTGAAATGTTTGTTTACATTGAAATCTGTTGGATAAGCATGCACAATGTTGTAACAGCTGATTGATATTGATAACATAGTGAAAGAAAAATGAGAGTATCAGTTTAATGATTTGATCGTCTGTCCCTCTCAGCGAGCGTTAGCAGTCTGGACAGGAAGTCCGTTGTACTGTAATCATCTAATAAGATCACGATCGTGCCAGCCCTGCTTCCTGTTATAGTTTCATTGCATTAGATGAAAGCCTTGGAAACCAGGCAGGAAAACATCAACAGAGAGACAGAGTAATGTACAGACGATGAGGGAGAGAGTGCTATGTCGTACGTTACATGTGGAAAGGCAGTCTCTCAGATGTTGTGTAACATCATAGAGTATGCTTGCATTCTTATCCCTACAGCTTGTTGACATTGCAGACAGCAAAGACCAAGTATTCCCAGTGCTGGCTGGATTTCATGCACTCAAAACCATTGTGAATTCGGTGAGGTCAGAATAATTACATAGAGCAATATGTCAGAATAAACTTTAAGACACATACCATGTAATTTACATCATCGTTATTTATATTTTTCACAGATTTTGAAGAAATCCTGCACAGAAATGTTCAGTATAGAGCCCACTAATGTTTGTGTGAACGGTATGCTGCAAAGATTTAGTTGGTCGTTATACTGATGAAATGTGATCAATATTGGTTAACATTATTATTAGTTTGTGCCCGAAAATCCTAACATTGTGACCCTCCATAAAATTCCAGAATCTTTTAACATTGTACTGAGAGGATATGACTTCACCCGTGGGAGGAGCCAGGAGGGAGTAATCTGTGTTCTCACAGTCAACCAGAAGACCTACAGTTAGTATACCCTACCACAAGCTCCATAATGCATCACATTCTGCATTCCAATATTGACACACCTACCTACTGTAAGAGTGCAAATTGACAATAACCCCCCCCCCAACCACGTGTTACACCACATTCATTCATGTATTTTACCAGATGCCACAGTCCTTTGTAGTTGTACACCAAACAATGCACTTCAATGCCAATCCTCAGGATTCATTCAATTTCATAATGGAAAGATGTTGGTCACCCTGTTCATTCTGTATCCATACTAATAGAGTAATGAGACCATGGAGTGAATGTTGGGGCTCACTATTTTCCCAAACCAGAGAGAACAGAACAGTGTCTTATTTAGTAGCTAGAGAACAGAGATGTCATTCTGTAGCCAGCTGAGTGCATGGAGCTGGTCTCTGTCTCATTGCTTAAAATAGAACATAACAAACAATGTCTCTTCACTGAGAGGGCATAGAGCTCACACACCCCTCCCTTTCACCCTTTCTCTCGCTCCCTCTCTCCCAGATGAGAGGCCTAGTGTGGTGCAGGATGGCTATCTGTTGTGTCCAGCACCAGTGCTGCATGAAGCCGGACAGTAAGTGTTGCACTTGATTCTCTCCTCGTGGAACTTCCTGTAGCCATTAATGGCCATTGAGCTACTGAGCACGCTCAGATGGCCAGATCAAAGGAATGGCATGTTGTCTGTTGGTTGCCGTGAGAGCTGAACCATGCTGAAACCCAAGCTCCACTGTCGAAGACTACACACACTTTCATTCAGGGTGGACAGTTGGTTCGACGGGTAACGGATCGATTTCTTTATAAAAGCAACAAAATAAAATAATTCAAGTATAAAAATAGAATAGAAGTTTGGTGGAGATTGGAGAATAAATGCGGTTCAGCCCTATTCCATTTCAGTTACCTGCATGGTTTCTTTATAAAATGTGAACGAATAGGCTGAACCGATGTGTAGTGGTGAGACACACCAAAATGGTTTGGCATACTTGTCATTAAAGCAGTTTAGTACAGGAGGATGTTTTTGTGAGACTTTGTGACCCTTTTAGTGTTTACCCACTGGGCAAAAAACTCATTTCAACCCCAGAAATCTATGTGATAACGTTGAATCAACGTGTCAAACTGATTGGAAAAGGACAGAAAAAGTCATCAACATAAGGGCAGTTTATGTTTTTTTGACCTAAATCCAATGACATGGTGACATTTGTTGTTGATTTCACTTTGAATTCACGTTAGTTGACAACTCAACCAAATGTTAATCAAAACTAGACGTTGAACTGACGTCTGTGCCCAGTGGGTACCCACCGTTGACCATGTAATAGTGTTTACCCTGCCACCAGCATGCCTGTTTGCTATGGCACAGTGCCTTGGCATTTCAACGTTTGGTCTGCCAGGCCGATACATCAATTAAGTTTGACCTGACCTACTTTGTTAGTCTTTTTCTCTCTCAGCAATAACATAGAAATGGGCTGGATTTTCTTTCTCTCTCAATAGATCGATAGATGTGCTGATCAGCTTAAACAAGGGTCAGTCCTACATCTCAAGTCCATTCACTATCTACGCTACAGGATGTGTGAGTATCAGTATTACAGACAACACCAACACTCAAAACAAACAGCCTCATTCCACTAACATTCAGTTTGGTCAGTCTTAGTTCACCAATGCCTAGTCTGATAAAGTCCATCAAATATTTAAGCAATAAGCCAGAGGATGTGTGGTATATGGCCAATATACCTCGGCTAAGGGCTGTTCTTTTATGCACGACGCTACGTGGAGTGCCTGGATACAGCCCTTAGCCGTGGTATATTGGCCATATATCACAAGCCCCCCAAGGTGCGTTATTGCTATTATAAACTGGTTACCAGTGTAATTAGAACAGTAAAAATAAAGTTTTATCATACCCATGGTATACGGTCTGATAAACCACAGCTTTCAGCCAATCAGCATTCAGGGCTCGAAACACCCAGTTTATCAAGAATTATATATTATATTTATGTTTGATATAAAGTAATCTGTCTGTGTTGCTGCTTTGTTTCCCATTCAGACTTCAGATTCAGATCAATTTTATATTCCACAAGAGGGAAATTAATTTGGTCATGTGCTTAAAAAGATGGTACATAAAACATGAAAACACAGAAACTCCACAATATAATTCATTCAGAGTGCTATAGCTAGACATTTAAAGTGACAGTGTCTCCTGATGCAGTCTGATGGGACAGTGGTGCTGGTGCTGGTCTTGTTTCTCCTCCTGCTACTGGCTCTGGTTCTGCTGTGGTGGTTCTGGCCGCTCTGCTGCACTATTGTGAGTGGTTCAACACAGCACTTTTGCCCTTGAAAAATAGAAGCAGTATGAGTGAATCAGTTAAACTGGTTGTTGGTTGATAGTATATAGTAATGGAAGAAGGCTTCTATTTTTCAGGTGATCAAGGACCCCCCTTCCCGTCGCCCCCCTCCTCCCCCTCCCCCTCCAGTACCTGTGAGTGGACTGTCGCTTAGATCCTTAAGACTGTTGTTTAAATCAACTTGATTTATTCAGCTCTTCACAGGGTTAATGCAGTGGTTTCGCTGTGTCTCCTCCATTAGGAGCCTGAGGAGGACCCTCTGCCCAAGAGGAAATGGCCCATGGTGGATGCATCCTATTATGGGGGAAGAGGTATTGGAGGAATGAAACGCATGGAGGTATGTCGGAATGAGTATTACCCCATTCAACCCCATCTATTTGGGCTGCACTATATCTTGACAGTGAGTTGTGTCACTTTATTTTGAGTGATGTTAGTAACTCTAAAGGTCTGAATGGTTATTTTGTGCTACAAAAAAATATAAATGGTATAAAATGAAAGATGAACTGTATAAAATAATCTAATATAAAGTGTGTATTAGGTTCGTTGGGGAGAGAAAGGTTCCACGGAGGAAGGTGCACGGCTAGAGAAAGCTAAGAATGCGGTGGTCACAATGGTGGAAGAGGAGGTGGAAGAAACCATTAGAATAAAACCAATGCCTCAGAGCCCACACCCTGCCTATAACATCCCAGAACAGTCCAGATGGTACACACCCATCAAGGTTAGTTCAGATGCTTTCAAACCCAGTTGACAATGGCAGTCAGTAACTGACTTGACATCTTTAATATTTTTAACTGGTTTCATCATATCTTTGTTTAAACTGGTTCCATCATATCTTTGTTTAAACTGGTTCCATCATATCTTTGTTTAAACTGGTTTCATCAGATCTTTGTTTAAACTGGTATCATCAGATCTTTGTTTAAACTGGTTTCATCATCACAATTCTCATTGTTTAATTCTCTCAGGGGCGTTTTGATGCGCTAGTAGCATTACTCAGGCGACAGTATGATCGAGTTGCTGTCATGAGACCAACAGCACAGGACAGGGTAAGGTACCCCCTTGTATAAATGTTTTCAGATTACTTCCTGAATTGACTGAATTTAAATGGAATCGACCAAACCCTGATTGCAACAAGAGAAAGGAAAAGAGAGAGAAAGAGAGAGAGAAAAGAAGAGAAAGAGAGAAAAGAAGAGAGAGAACGAGAGAAAGGGAGAGAAAAGAAGACTGAGCTCTCTCTCTGTTTGGTCATTGTCGTCCAGTTTTCACACGTTAGTCTAGCTCATCAGTGGTGAGGGGCAGTAAGGGAGAGAAAGAAAACCTAGAAGGTTAGTTATGACTCTCCACTGCGAGAAGAGGATGGATGTCCATGTTGGTGTGACTGGCCACCCTGACCCGGAAAGTATTCAGACCACTTGACTTTTTCCACATTGTTACGTTACAGCCTTGTTCTACAATGGATTCAAATGTCCCCCCCCTCTAATCTACACACAATACCCCATAATGACAAAGAACAAACAGGTTTTTAGAAATATTAGCAAATTTATATATAAAGAAAAACGTAAATATCACATTTAAATAAGTATTCAGACCCTTTACTCAGTACTTTGTTGAATTAATAAATGAACAAAACAAGAAACACAAACAGCGCAACAACATGAAACAGGAACAGAAACCAAAGGGAGTGACGTATAAAGAGCAGGTAATCAAGGAGGTGATGGAGTCCAGGTGAGTGTCATTATGTGCGTTACGCTGGTGACAGGTGTGCGCCCTAACGAGCAGCCTGGTGACCCAGAGGCCGGAGAGGGAGCACATGTGACAGACTGTATTTGGGGAGTCTCTCCCATTCTTCTCTGCAGATCCTCTCAAGCTCTGTCAGGTTGGATGGGGAGCGTCACTGCACAGCTATTTTCAGGTCTCTCCAGAGATGTTAGATTGGGTTCAAGTCCGGGCTTTGGCTGGTCCACTTAAGGACATTCAGAGACTTGTCCCAAAGCCACTCCTGCGTTGTCTTGGTTGTGTACTTAGGGTTGTTGTCCTGTTGGAAGGTGAACGTTTGCCCCAGTCTAAGGTCCTGAGTGCTCTGGAGAAGATTTTCATCGAGGATCTCTCTGTTCTTTGCTCCATTAATCTTTCCCTCAATCCTGACTAGTCTCTCAGTCCCTGCCTCTGAAAAACATCCCCACAGCATGATGCTACCACCACCACCACCGTGCCAAGTTTCCTCCAGACGTACCGCTTGGCATTCAGGCTAAAGAGTTCAATCTTGGTTTCATCAGATCAGAGAATCTTGTTTGTCATGGTCTGAGACTCCTTTAGGTGCACCTTGGCAAACTCCAAGCGGGCTGTCATGTGCCTTTTACTGAGTGGCTTCTGACGGCCACTCCCCCGATTACTCAGTTTGGCCAGGTGACCAGCTCTTGGAAGAGTCTTGGTGGTTCCAAACTTCTTCATTTTTAAGAATGATGGAGGCCACTGTGTTGTTGGAGTCCTTCAATGCTGCAGACATTTTTTGTTACCCTTCCCCAGATCTGTGCCTCGACACAATCCTGTCTCGAAACTCTACGGACAATTCCTTCGACCTTATAGCTTGGTTTTTGTTCTGACATGCACTGTCAACAGTGGGACATTATATAGACAGGCGTATGCCAAATCATGTCCAATCAATTGAATTTACCACTGGTGGACTCCAATCAAGTTGTAGAAACATCTCAAGCATGATCAATGGAAACAGGATGCACCTCAATTTCGATCCTCATAGCAAAGTGCCTTAATATTTATGTAAATAAGGTATCTGTTTTTTATTTTTAATACTTTGCAAACATTTCTAAAATCAGTTTTCACTTTGTCATTATGAGGTATTGTGTATAAATTGATGAGGAAAAACAATTATTTAATCCATTTTATAATAAGGCTGTAACGTAGCAAAATGTGGAAAAAGTCAAGGGGTCTGAATACTTTCCGAATGCGCTGTATTAGCACCATTATGTGAGGCCTCTGCCCTGTCACAGTCAGCTCAGGACAGCACTAATGAGATAACAAGCAGAGCAGGGCTGGATGTAAACGAGGATGGGGGGATGTCATACTGTGTTCGTGTACTCTGTCACACTGTGTTCGTGTGCTGTAGTACGTGTTAATTAAGACGCTGGCCTTTCATACTATTGTCCTGTCATTATAGACCAGACACACAAGTGCAGGATGCTAGTCATCATCTTTCCATTAATAAGGGAGGTGGGGTCTGTCTGGTGTCTGTTCATGTGATAATACTATACTGAATTTGTCTTGAATTACTACATTACATTTACTATAACAACCTTTTGTTGTAAATGTTTTATTTCTTGGTTATGGTTTTGCAAGTTACAGGTCAGTTGAGGTAAAATGTAACTTATTATTATGGTGCCAGATTTCAGTTTCAACTTAAAACTGCAACCAAAATGTACTATTTCAATTAAAACTCCATAAAACATCTTGGCTTCAATAAGTAATTGATAAATGTGAACACTGAACAGCCATACTAGCTGCAAGCATGCGTTTAACCATGCACCAATTCCTGGTGTGTGGTTATAGAAGGGCTGGTACCTACAGTGGCTTGTGAAAGTATTCACCCCCCTTGGCATTTTTCCTATTTTGTTGCCTTACAACCTGGAATTAAAATGGATTTTTGGTGGGGTTGTATCATTTGATTTCCACAACATGCCTACCACTTTGAAGACAAACAAGAAATAAGACAAAAAATCTGAAAACTTGAGCGTGCATAACTATTCACCCCCCCCCCAAAGTCAATACTTTGTAGAGCCATCTTTTGCAGCAATTACAGCTGCAAGTCTCTTGGGTATGTCTCTATAAGCCTGGCACATCTAGCCACTGGGATTTTTGCCCATTCTTCAAGCCAAAACTGCTCCAGCTCCTTCAAGTTGGATGGGTTCCACTGGTGTACAGCTAACTTTAAGTCATACCACAGATTCTCAATTGGATTGAGGTCTGGGCTTTGACTAGGCCATTCCAAACGTTTCCCTTTAAACCACTCAAGTGTTGCTTTACCAGTATGCTTAGGGTCATTGTCCTGCTGGAAGGTGAACCTCCGTCCCAGTCTCAAATCTCTGGAAGACTGAAACAGGTTTCCCTCAAGAATTTCCCTGTATTTAGCACCATCCATCATTCCTTCGATTCTGACCAGTTTCCCAGTTCCTGCCGATGAAAACCATCCCCACAGCATGATGCTACCACCACCATGCTTCACTGTGGGGATGGTGTTCTCGGGGTGATGAGGTGTTGGGTTTGCGCCAGACATAGCGTTTTCCTTGATGGCCAAAAAGCTAAATTTTTGTCTCATCTGACCAGAGTACCTTCTTCCATATGTTTGGGTAGTCTCCCACATGCCTTTTGGCGAACACCAAACGTGTTTGCTTATTTCTTTTCTTTAAGCAATGGCTTTTTTCTGGCCACTCTTCCATAAAGCCCAGCTCTGTGGAGTGTATGGCTTAACGTGGTCCTATGGAAAGATACTCCAATCTACGCTGTGGAGCTTTGCAGCTCCTTCAGGGTTATCTTTGGTCTCTTTGTTACCTCTCTGATTAATGCCCTCCTTGCCTGGTCCATGAGTTTTGGTGGGCGGCCCTCTCTTGGCAGGTTTGTTGTGGTGCCATATTCTTAAAAAAAAATTATAATCGATTTAATGGTGCTCTGTGGGATGTTCAAAGTCTCCTTGGTCTTCATGGTGCCGCTTGCTTGGTGGTGCCCCTTGCTTAGTGGTGTTGCAGACTCTGGGGCCTTTCAGAACAGGTGTGTATATATACTGAGATCATGTGACAGATCATGTGACACTTAAATTGCACACAGGTGGACTTTATTTAATTAATTATGTGATTTTTGAAGGTAATTGGTTGCAACAGATCTTATTTAGGGGCTTCATAGCAAAGGGGTTGAATACATATGCACGCACCACTTTTCAGTTTTTAATTTTTTTTAATTTTTGGAAACAAGTTATTTTTTTCATTTCACTTCACCAATTTTGACTATTTTATGCATGTGGTAGGTAGCCTAGTGGTTAGAGCGTTGGACTAGCGTTGGACTAGTAATCGAAAGGTTGCAAGATCGAATCCCTGAGCTGATAAGGTAAAAATCTGTCATTCTGCCCCAGAACAAGGCAGTTAACCCACTGTTCCTAAGCCGTCATTGAAAATAAGAATTTGTTCTTAACTGACTTACCTAGTTAAATAAAGGTAAATAAAAATCAATTTAAATTACAGGTTGTAATGCAACAAAATAGGAAAAACGCCAAGGGGGATGAATACTTTTGCAAGGCACTGTACCTGCTCTATAGTCGCATGGGATAATGATGGGTCTCCCTTCTTGACAGAATGGGAGTGGCTGTCTGTTCAGCCAGTTATGCTCTTGCGCTTGATTGGCTAAAAGTGATGTTGTGACAATGTGCCGGCCCATTCGCCACCTCCTTACCCATTACAGGCTGCCTCAATTGAGTTTAATTATGATAAATTATTGTAAATGTCAACTCTGCATTGTCCAAAAATGTCCATGATATGTCACGTATAGCGACTCCATTAGGAGCTCATTTTGTAACTGATGTACCTTATTTATCTGAGATAAACAAATCCATACATGGTGGGGAGTAATGGGTAGATACAGTAGCAAAAGATCATTGAGGATAGCTGGATTGACATGGTTGGTTGTTGTAATATTTACACTAGTGGAGAGCAGGTCTGAGCAGTCTGCACCGTCTATGGAAGGGGAAAGCAGCCGAGGCATGAACAATATCATGCCATACACTGTTGTTCGTGAGGATTAGGCTGATATGGAGGTGGGGGCGGGGAGGTGTTACTACTGTAATGAATTATAGTGTATGCTAAGGAAGTACTTCTGTACATTTTCTAATAAGTGTAGAATACAATAGGTACATTTAAGCCTAACTGCTCTATTGTAAAAAAGTATGTGTTCTTAATAACTTACCTGGTAAAGTGAAAGGTTTAAATGGAATAAATAATCTGCATTTTGTTTTGTTTCAGGGGCGCTGTATGAATTTCACCCGAGTTCCCAATCATTAGGTCAAACACACCATAATCTTTGGACTATGAGGCTATGGAGAGAACAGAAGCCCATAGCCGTGGGAAGAATGGGTGCTGAGTGTGTTCTAGGCCCCCTGAAAAAAAATTAAAAGTCCTGTATTTGCAGGCCGATATAGCCGTCTGTATCAGCACCCCCACCCTCAAACTACTTCCCGCGGCTATGCAGGAGCTTAGGGACAACATACCTAAACATCCAACTGTAAATGTGCCTCTCCTTGGATTTATTATTTAACATGTATTTATCTGGGATAAAACAAGGCTGTTCAGTAGCATTCAATAATGTTAGCTTGCATACTTGCTATACAATTCTCATGTCACCGTTTCGTTTATTGTCAAGAGTCATTGAAGTTCAAGTCTGTTTATTGGTCATATAAACATGATATACGTGGATATACAGTGCAATTAAATACTTCACTTACAGGTTAACCTCTCGACAGTAAAACAACAATCGTAAGTAATTGAGTGAATAAAAGAGTACTAAAAATAAAGCTCAGTGAATTTAAAAAATAAGATACAAATGTTGTAATTTTTTGTACACAGTGTATTTCTCTTATTTTTTATTCAAGTTCTGCTGTTTCAAATGTGGTTTTCTAAATAAAGATATTTTTGAACATTTTGTGGAAAGATTGTAAGGGTTTCACTTTCAAGTAAAACTACAACAGGGTCAGATTGTTACCAAACTGCAGGCCTAATCTCATTCATGTTGCTAAATGCCATAATACAAATCACATTGTTTATCTAATCCCTTTGACCTAATGATTATGGTACATAAAAACCAGGCTTCGGTTTCCAGTCCCCGAGAACAAACAGAACAAGAGAGAATAATGTCAGATCTGCGTTTTATTTTCTAGAGGAGGTATTTAGGGGGAAAAACTTATAATTGCAGAATGGGGCTTGATACACATAATTTGCATATAAAATCCATTGATAATCCCAAAATAATTGATTTCCATGATAAAAATGTACATCAATAAACAGCACGCCTACTCCTACATTTTCATCAGTCTATATGATGTGATCATAACATCAGGTGAATTTGCTTATCTACAGTACCAGTCAAAAGTTGGGACACACCTCAAGGGTTTTTCTTTATTTTTACTATTTTCTACATTGTATATATTGTAGAATAATAGTGAATACATCAAAACTATGAAGTAACACATATGGAATCATGTAGTAACCCCAAAAAGTGTTACATGAAAATATATTTTAAATGTTTGATTTTTTTAAAGTAGCCACCCTTTGCCTTGATGACAGCTTTGAACACTCTTGGCATTCTCTCAACCATCTTCATGAGGAATGCTTTTCCGACAGTCTTGAAGGAGTTCCCACATATGCTGAGAACTTGTTGGCTGATTTTCCATCACTCTGCGGTCCAACTCATCCCAAACCATCTCAATTGGGTTGAGGTTGGGTGATTGTGGAGGCCAGGTCATCTGATGCAGCACTCCATCACTCTCCTTCTTGGTCAAATAGCCCTTACACAGCCTGGAGGTGTGTTGGGTCATTGTCCTGTTGAAAAACAAACGATAGTCCCACTAAGCGCAAACCAGAAGGGATGGAGTATCGCTGCAGAATGCTGTGGTAGCCATGCTGGTTAAGTGTGCCTTGAATTATAAATAAATCACAGACAGTGTCACCAGCAAAGCACCCCCACACCAGCACACTTCCTCCTCCATGCTTCTCGGTGGGAACCACACATGCAAAGTTCATCCGTTCACCTACTCTGCATTTCACAAAGAGACAGCGGTTGGAACAAAAAATCTCACATTTGGACTCATCAGACCAAAGGACAGATTTCCACTGGTCTAATGTCCATTGCTCGTGTTTCTTGGCCCAAGCAAGTCTCTTCTTCTTATTGGTGTCCTTTAGTAGTGGTTTCTTTGAAGCAAATTGACCACGAAGGCCTGATTCACACAGTCTCCTCTGAACAGTTGATGCTCAGAGGAAGGCCCTAACAATTGTCAGACTCCAGCCACCCTAGTCATAAACTGTTCTCTCTGCTACCACACGGCAAGCGGCACCGGAGCACCAAGTCTAGGTCCAAAAGGCTTCTCAACAGATTCTACCCCCAAGCCATAAGACTCCTGAACAGGTAATCAAATGGCTACCCAGACTATTTGTCAGACTCCAGCCACCCTAGTCATAGACTGTTCTCTCTGCTACCGCACGTCAAGCAGTACCGGAGCGTCAAATCTAGGTCCAAAAGGCTTCTCAACAGCTTCTCCCCCCAAGTCATAAGACTCCTGAACATCTAATCAAATGGCTCCCCTCCCCCCTCCTCTTTTACGCTGCTGCTATTCTCTGTTTGTTATCTATGCATAGTCTCTTTAACTCTACCTATATGTACATATTACCTCAATTACCTCGACTAACCGGTGGCCCCGCACATTGACTCTGTACCGGTACCCCCTGTATATAGCCTCGCTATTGTTATTTTACTGCTGCTCTTTAATTATTTGTTACTTTTATTTCTTATTTTTTAACAGGTATTTTTCTTAAAACTGCATTGTTGGTTAAGGGCTTGTAAGTAAGCATTTCACTCTAAGGTCTACACTTGTTGTATTCGGCGCATGTGACAAATACAATTTGATTTGATTTGTTTTGATGTGTCTGTTACTTGAACTATGTGAAGCATTTATTTGGACAGCAATCTGCGGTGCAGTTAATTGCCGATTTCTGAGGCTGGTAACTCTAATGAACGTATCCTCTGCAGCAGAGGTAACTGGGTCTTCCTTTCCTGTGGTGGTCCTCATGAGAGTCAGTTTCATCATAGCGCTAGATGGTTTTTGCAACTGCACTTGAAGAAACTTTCAAAGTTCGTGAAATTTTCCTGAATGACTGACCTTCATGTCTTAAAGTAATGATGGACTATCATTTCTCTTCGCTTATTTGAGCTGTTCTTGCCGTAATATGGACTTAGTCTTTTACCAGATTGGGCTATCTTCTGTATGGCAACCCTACCTTGTCACAACACAACTGATTGGCTCAAACACATTAAGAAGGAAAGAAATTCCACAAATTTACTTTTAACAAGGCACACCTGTTAATTGAAATGCTTTCCAGGTGACTACTTCATGAAGCTGGTTGAGAGAATGCCAAGAGTGTGCAAAGCTGGCTGTTTAACACTTTTTTGGTTACTACATGATTCCATATGTGTTATTTCATAGTGTTGATGTATGTACTATTATTATCTACAGTGTAGAAAATAGTAAAATAAAGAAAACCCCCTGAATGAGTAGGTGTGTCCAAACTTTTGACTGGTACTGTAGGTCATTTCCATCATGTCCAGCTGATCATATCCAGATGGGCAATAACAATATGTTTAATTTCTGGACACAGACTTCTTCAACTGCGGTTCATGAAAATCGTATTTTATTCAAGCAGTTTATAAAGTACAGAGGGGGTCCTTGGGCACGTCTGTCGCAGGGCTATTGTGTAACTTCAGAACGCCGATTTTTGGTTTCGCTTATGGACTAGCTAGCATGAGCTGCTGGGCTAGCCAGCTGCTTAGCATAGTGTAGTGTGTCATTGATTTAGCTATAGTCTATGAATTAAAAGCTTGCTAGATCGCAAAGTAAGGTGTACTGTGGCTAGATGACACACATAGACATCGATAGCATGCAACAAAAGGTAATTGTATCTCTACATGTCAGTATGAAAGCTATAGCTAGTTAGCTAGCTAGCATGCCCGGCTTAATGTTCAGTTGGACTTCATGTTATGAGAGAAATGCATATATTTCGATCAATCGCTTAGCTCTGATTTATTCATACAAACTAATTTAGCTATTGCCAAAAGCATGTTGACGTTCTGATTGTATTAGTCATATCTTTAGATCTTCTGTTAAGTCTTTGCTATCAGCAGTATGGTACCTTGTTGAACTACAAAAGTGCTCCATCTGTGAAAATGTTAAGATTGCAATGAAACTGTAGTGCCATGCCATAACATTACCCTGTTGTGCCCCTTTAATCTTTTCAGCCTTAAAACTGTGCCAGAACTGTGAAAACTGATGGTCCAAAATGCCTCAAAAACTCAAGTTACACAAGAGTAGTCACTACATTGAGCTGGGGAGTTACCAGTACTGGCCAGTTCTGGTGCCTCGGGGAATACGCCTGTACACATTTGAACAGATCCCGTTATTCTTGAAAGAAAACCCTTACATTACAGATGGATACAGAGCACACTTAACATCAAAACTCTGTTTAAAAAGGTATGTGAAATCAAGAGAATAAGCCTAGTTGTTGTAGCTTTAGTTTTAGTAATATATAGATAGTTGTTGTGTAGCCTGGTCCCAGATCTGTACTGTCTTGCCAACTCATATGGTCCTCGTCACACCAAACAAAATGACCATAGCAGTTGGCAAAACAGCACAAACAGATCTGGAACCAGGCTTTTTGTTGAGAGTGTTGTGTATTGTTTTCCACCCCTCTAGCATCTTTGTGCTGTCCAATGAAACAGTCAACATTTGGACTCATCTGTTGGGCTTCCTCCTGTTCTTCTTACTGGGGGTGAATGACATGTCTACAGTCCTGCCGGCTTCAGGTGCCAACAGAGAAGACTATGTCATCTACTGCATAGGACTTTTCTGCTTTCAGGTGTGTGTGTGTGTGGTGGTGGTGTGTGTGTGTGTGTGTATGGATGCATGTGAAAGAAGTCACAGCGATCTGTCTTATGTCCATGAAAATCTTTAGCTATTTTGCTTTTGTGCCTACACTCCTGTAATGTTGTATTCTGCAGCTCTGCGTTTAGTACTGGTATAGTATTGTTACCTGTTGTTTTTCTAGGTGTGTATGCTGTGTTCAGTGGGGTATCACCTCTTTTCCTGCCACCGCTCAGAGAAGACATGTCACCGCTGGTTGGCGCTGGACTATGCTGGAATCTCTGTGGGAATCCTGGGCTGTTACATTCCAGGGGTCTTCTATGCCTTCTACTGCAACATTGTATGTTGGACAATATAATAGACATTTCAGACCATTGTTTTTATTTCACCAATACTGGTATATAAAGAAATGTATATATATTACTCCCATAAAATATATAAATATATAGCCTTGTGAAACCAGACTGATATGTCTGATTTAACAAGGCTAATAAAGATAACATGTTAAACTCACTGTGAAGATATACCTACATAAACTGGCTCTGCAATTTCATCTCTTCTTCTCCTGCCCTTTTTCTTGTCCCCCCCCCTCTCTCTATCCCCTCCCAGTTCTGGAGACAGGTGTACTTGGTGACTGTTCTAGCGTTGATATTGGCCATTTTCTCAGCTCAGATCCACCCTCACTACCTCTCTAAGGAGTGGCAACACCTGCGGACCGCCATCTTCTGCTCTGTGGCTGGCTACGGGGTCATCCCCGCTGTCCACTGGGTCTGGCTCAATGGAGGCTTCAGCTCCGCTGTCGTCCAGGTGAAACTGCAGAATTAAAAAATATATATTACAAAGATGAAATGCAAATGCATATATAAATACAAATATTACAATGCCAGAAAATATTCTGCACAGGAGTGAAGTATTTCTTACTGTATTGCAGTTGTTCCTCCCTCGTGTGATTGTGATGTATTTGATAGCTGGAGCTGCGTTCCTCTTTTACATCTCTAAAATCCCAGAACGCTGCTTCCCAGGTGAGCCTTCATGCTTGACACATCTATTCCACAATACTACAAATTACCTTGCATAGCAAATAACCACTCATGTGATTAAGATGAGTAACTGTGCACCTTGTCTTCCCAGGTGAGCCTTCATGACTTTGACCCATTTATAATACATGTATAACATAACTCTTTCCATTTGTTACTGTACACTGAGTGTACAAGATATTAGGAACAGCTGCTCTTTCCATGACAGACTGACCATGTGAATCGAGGTGAAAGCTATGATCCCTTGAATGGGGTATGGTAGTAGGTGCCAGGTGCACCGGTTTGAGTGTATCAAGAACTGCAAAGCTGATGGGTTTTTCACACTCAACAGTTTCCCGTGTGTATCAAGAATGGTCCACCACCCAAAGGACATCCAGCTAACTTGACACAACTGCGGGAAACATTGAAGTCAACATGGGCAGGCATCACTGTGGAAAGCTTTCGACACCTTGTAGAATCCATGCCCCAAAAAATGTAGGCTGTTCTGAGGGCGAAACTCAATATTAGGGTGTTCCTAATGTTTTGTACATTCAGTGTATATTTCAGTCACCTTTTTTTGCCAACTTTTGATTGGCCAAATAGCCTCTGTCTTCCATTTTCTTATTCCAATCTCAAAAAAACTTTGAACACTTAATATTTGAAGTGACCTTTTGATTACCTTTGACCTCCACAGGTCAGCTGAACTATCTGGGTGCCAGCCACCAGGTGTGGCATGTCCTGGTAGTGTTTATGTTCTACTGGTGGCACCAGACTGCTGTGTATATAATGAAATTCAGACACAACCAGCCCTGCCCTCCTCTCTACACCAATAGTGGCTAGCTGGAGCCAAACAGACTAGCATCCAGCCACAGCCTGTACTGTAGCCACTCAATGCAATCAAACCAGACTACAGACCTCTTATAAAGCCTATTCTACAGATGCCCAGTCAAGACCCATATCCAAGAACACCCATGATAGTACTGTTAAACCTTACAGTTGTCTGTAGAAAGCTTGAAACCATCTCTGGTTTTAGGTTTGCTATTGGTGGTATACAATCATGTCTGCTTTCTGCTGAGACTTCTGTAATGCCAGGTTATAAGAGAAGGAAAGACAGGTCAATCATAGCCTGGTCGCAGGTCTGGGAAGCAAGATGGCACGAACAGATCTGGGACCAGGCAGGGTAAGTCACTAGACACTGTACACAATACATGTACCGCTACAACTGAACATTTTCTGTGATTCTCCAATTATCTTTTTCGTATTCAAGATTTTTTTTTTGTAGCTATTAATTTGCATGTAAGCTACTGTTTGAATGTTACATGCTGTGAAATACTTCTCTGCTGCCTTGAGCAAATGGGACCTTACAAAGGGTTATGTGCAATCTACCTACCTACTATCCTATGGAAATGAAACAAAAAAAAGTAATTTTTGCTTGAGTAGTTTTATCTGTATTCATCAATACTTGAATTGTTTGTGTGTTGTATTATTGCCCCTGACACAAACTTCATTGGGCTCTATGGTGGGGTTGAGTAGTTATCTTACTGTATTTCATTAATGGTGGGGTTGAGTAGTTATCTTACTGTATTTCATTAATGGTGGGGTTGAGTAGTTATCTTACTGTATTTCATTAATGGTGGGGTTACTTTTAGAATTAGTGGTCAACTGGCCTCCTTCCTCTCACAATCCACTTGAATCTAAGGGCTGATTCAGGAACTGTTTAGAGAAATGAAACCAACTAAACATAAACCCAATGAAATAGATTGGGATTAAATTCCCCTCGCCTTAATTTGTTAGTGTCGCTGTTGTTGCTCACAGGTGTGTGAACAAGCGCATAAGAACAAAAGTCCTAATGGCCAGTATTATCGATTGTATGTTATACACCACAATAGTGTAGTACACTTGAATTCAGGTTAGGTTAAATTACTACCCGGTCTCTCGCCATGCAACAATATACTGTACATCTCCTGCCATTTTAATCCAGTTCCCGGTCATTTAATTAAAGGAAATGTATCCAGCAATGCAATGACATTTTGGTCACATGTTTTTAGATTGTCTCCAGCTGACATTCTTAGCCTCTAGTCAGATAAGGATGCTCAGAACATATCACAGCCTGTAATGACTGGAAACGCAGCAGACTGTTTGTTTGCCTTGTAAATCCACTTTTGTTTTTAAGTATGACTTTCATTATTTTACTGTGTAATTACTGTATTATTTTACCTGTCTGTCTTGTTTGTTACGTTGTTCAACAGTTTTTTTTTTTTTTTGGCATGGTTGATGGACCTTTACTTTTGAATGCTGGAATGCACTGACTAAAGGGGCACAATATTTGAATCTATCTGTAATATGACATGTTTCTCTTTGATTACTATAAATAAAGAATGCCTCAAGAAATATCATTGTTGAAGTTATGTAATGAGAATATTATGTCATTTGCAATGACATTTACTTGTAGCTACAGTTTTCAGAAAGTGCCCTCATCCTCAAAGTTGACTATATCCTCGTCTTCTCCTTTCAATCAAACGGCTCCCAGAGCATAGGCAAATTCTGGCATATGAGGATTATATTTTCTCTAAACCCCATTCTACAATATGACCTCCCAGCGCAAATTTAGGGATTATAATCTACAGCCATTGTTCTTTTCTTGCAGCCACTAATTATAATTTTGTAAGAAGTTTGAGTTGTCAGATACTCCCAACCTACATTACAAATCTCCAGATTACAGCCATGCCTGAGATGACAATTAAATGTTTTTATTTATTTAACCTTTATTTAACTAGGGAAGTCAGTTAATAACTAATTTTTATTTACAATGACTGCCTACCCCGGCCAAACCCGGACGACGCTGGGCCAATTGTGCGCCGCCCTATCGAACTCCCAATCACGGCCGGATGTGATGCAGCCTGGATGACAGATCATGACAGAGATCAATCAAATGTATTTATAAAGCCCTTCTTACACCAGCTGATGTCACAAAGTGCTGTACAGAAACCCAGCCTAAAACCCCAAACAGCAAGCAATGCAGGTGTAGAAGCACGGTGGTTAGAAAAAACTCCCTAGAAAGGCCAGAACCTAGGAAGAAACCTAGAGAGGAACCAGGCTATGAGGGGTGGCCAGTCCTCTTCTGGCTGTGCCGGGTGGAGATTATAACAGAACATGGACAAGATGTTCAAATGTTCATAGATGATCAGCAGGGTCAAATAATAATAATCAAAGTGGTTGTAGAGGGTGCAACAGGTCAGCACCTCAGAAGTAAATGTCAGTTGGCTTTTCATAGCCGATCATTCAGAGTATCTCTACCGCTCCTGCTGTCTCTAGAGAGTTGAAAACAGCAGGTCTGGGACAGGTAGCACAGGTCAGGGTTCCATAGCCGCAGGCAGAACAGTTGAAACTGGAGCAGCAGCAAGCCAGGTAGGCCTGAGGCATGGTCCTAGGGCTCAGGTCCTCCTCAGAGAGAGAGAGAAAGAAAGAAAGAGCGAGAATTAGAGAGAGCATACTTAAATTCACACAGGACACCGGATAAGACGGGATAAATACTCCAGATATAACAGACTGACCCTAGCCCCCCAACACAAACTATTGCAGCATAAATACTGGAGGTTGAGACAGGAGGGGTCGGGAGACACTGGCCCCGTCAGACGATACCCCTGGAGAGGGCCAACCAGGCAGGATCTAACCCCACTTACTTTGCCAAAGCACAGCTCCCACACCACTAGAGGGATATCTTCAACCACCAACTTACCATCCTAAGACAAGGCTGAGTATAGCCCACGAAGATCTCCCCCACGGCACAAACCCAAGGGGGGGCGCCAAACCGGACAGGAAGATCACGTCAGTGACTCAACCCACTCAAGTGATGCACCCCTCCTAGGGACGGCATGGAAGAGCACCAATAAGCCAGTGACTCAGCCCCTGTAATGGGGTTTGAGGCAGAGAATCCCAGTGGAGAGAGGGGAACCGACCAGGCAGAGACAGCAAGGGCGGTTCGTCACTCCAGTGCCTTCCTGTTCACCTTCACAATCCTGGGCCAGACTACACTCAATTATAGGACCTACTGAAGAGATGAGTCTTCAATAAAGACTTAAAGGTCGAGACCGAGTCTGCGTCTCTCACATGGATAGGCAGACCATTCCATAAAAATGGAGCTCTACAAGAGAAAGCCCTGCCTCCAGCTGTTTGCAGAAATTCTAGGGACAGTAAGGAGGCCTGCGTCTTGTGACCGTAGCGTACGTGTAGGTATGTACGGCAGGACCAAATCGGAAAGATAGGTAGGAGCAAGCCCATGTAATGCTTTGTAGGTTAGCAGTAAAACCTTGAAATCAGCCCTTGCCTTAACAGGAAGCCAGTGTAGAGGCTAGCACTGGAGTAATATGATAAAAAAATGACAGTCAGTTGGCAAAACATGGCAGAGCAAAGAGAAAGTTAGACGCACAATCATCATACCGCCCAAAATATGCTAACTTCCCCTGCTATTGTAATGGTGGGAGGTTCGCATGTCTTGGGGGTATGATATTTGTGTGTCTAACTTTCTCACTCATCATTATTCACGATTCATTCAGGACTATCCATAATCATGGTAGTATCTACATTAATGTAAAAGTGTTTAGAAACATATTCTATTCTTATTTACTGGACCAAAATATAAACGCAACGTGTTGGACACATGTTTCATGAGCTAAAATAAAAGATCTCAGAAGAAGCTTATTAAACAGCATGATTGTTACACAGGTACACCTTGTGCTGGGGCAATAAAAGGCCTCAAAAAATGAGACGTTTTGTCATACAACACAATGCCACAAATGTCTAAGATTGAGGGAGCGTGCAATTGGCATGCTGAATGCAGTAATATCCACCAGAGCTGTTGAATTGAGAATTGAATTAATTTCTCTACCATAAGCCGCCTCCAATGTCGTTTTAGAGAGTTTGGCAGTACATCCAACCGGCCTCACAAACACAGACCACATGTATTGTGTCGTGTGGGCGAGTGGTTCGCTGATGTCAACATTGTAAACAGAGTGCCCCATGGTGGCGGTGGGGTTTCGGCATAAGCTACGGACAACGAAACACAATTGCATTTTATCGATGGCAATTTGAATGCAGAGATACCGTGATGAGATCCTGAGGCCCATTGTCGTCCGCTGCATACACCTCATGTTTCAGCATGATAATGCACAGCCCCATGTCGCAAGGATCTGTACACAATTCCTGGAAGCAGAAAATGTCCCAGTTCTTCCATTGCCTGCATACTCTCCAGAGATGTCACCCATTGAGCATGTTTGGGATCCTCTGGATTGACGTGTACGACAGCGTGATCCAGTTCCCGGAAATATCCAGCAACTTTGCACAGCCATTGAAGAGGAGTGGGACAACATTCCACAGGCCACAATCAACAGCCTGATCAACTCTACTCGAAGGAGATGTGTCGTGCTGCATGAGACAAATGATGGTCACACCAAATACTGACTGGTTTTCTGATCCATGCCCCTACCTTTTTTTAAAGGTATCTGTGACCAACAGATGCATATCTGTATTCCCAGATCATGTGAAATCCATAGATTAGAGCATAATCAATTTATTTAAATTGACTGGATTTCCTTATATGAAAAATCTTTGAAATTGTTGCATGTTGCGTTTAGATTTTTGTTTAGTATACAATAAAAGTTTCTCCAAAAGGACACAATACATAATTTACCATTAATTTCTATTGGCCACAAAATCTGAAACACAACCAAAACAAACAGCAAATGCATCCAACAAGTTTGTAGAATCACAAGCCTGATGTAATCATTGCGAGCTAGGAATATGGGACCAAAACTTTTGACTACTTTAATACACAAGGGAACTTGTCCGCTAAAATGGGGGGACTATGTACAAAGGGTGCTGTAATTTCTAAACATTTCACCTGATATGGATGAATTTACCCTCAAATTAAAGCTGACAGTTCTGCTAACAAATGCCTACAGTACAGCGGTCGGTCTTGAAGTTCCGTGACTTCCAAGAGGGGCAAGCGTTCTCTTCCATAGAGAATGATAGATGCCTCTAGTGGCCAAAATGCTATTTTAACGTGGGCAGCGCTATTGAGGGCATCCACCATGCTTCCGCCATTTTAAAGTAGTCAAAATAGTCACCTGGGTGGGGTTTCTTATGGGTTGTAGCCACAATGGCGCTGCGGCTGTCCATGCTGTCACAGATGAGTCCTCTATCTAACTCTATGTTCCCCCCTGGTCTGCTGCAGACTTTTTTGCGGGACAGCTGGGACACCTTTTTCGGCAATCAAATCCAATAGAGGAACAAGGCCAAAATGATCTCAGTACTTGACTACTAGGCTATTGGAAATCCAAATAATTGATTTAGATTATGTATTTGGATAAATACCACATTGACTTGTTCATATCTTTCTATCTCTTTATTTATTCATTGTAGTAAAATAAAAATCATTGCTGTAGCTGTATCATAAATCATATACATTTGGCTATTTGGGTCATTTCCATCATATCCAGTTGGGCCATAAAAAAAGCTTTTATTTATGATCAGATATTTGGACCCACCCAGACTTAAACGGGTGTTCATGAAATCGTATCACAGAGTTACTGTCTTTGAATGTATTGTATTCAGGCAGTTTATAAAGTCCAGAGAGGGGGTCCTCGAGCACGACTTGCGCAGCCATGTCCATTGTGTAATTTCAGAACTCTGTTTTTTCGTTTTGTGCTTATGGATTTTCTAGCATGAGCTGCTGGGTTCGCCAGCTGCTTAAAATATTGTATTAATATATTGCTAAATCACAAAGTAAGGTGTATTGTAGCTAGATGGTACCACGTAGCCATCGATAGCATGCAACAAAAGGTAATTTTCTCTCTGCGAGATCAATTCCGCATGCTAGCATGTCCGGCTAAGTTGGAATGCAAGAGGAATGCATATATTTTGATCAATCGCTTAGCTCTGATTTATTCTAATAAACTATCTATTACCAAAAGCATGTTGACTTGCTAATTTTATTAGTCATAGGTTCAGATCCTATATTAGTCTTTCCTAGAAAAACGAGCTAACGTTATGCTTGCCAGAATATACTGACCCCTACCATTATGCTTGTTTACACAGAGCTGCACTGGGGTCGGAACGCATTCCTGGTTACATTAAAAGCCAATTTATTCTTGATCTGTCAATGCCATCAGGAGGCTCCATGTGGAGGTTATGAGCAAAATTGCAGAGCCTCTGGAGGCCAAATCTAGCTCCATATGGCAATACAAAGGGCTCGACAGCTCCACATATTTCCATGCAGCCAGTGCTTAATATTGTCAGGAGCTGAGTAAGGAAAGGAAAGGGGTGATACCTAGTCAGTTGTCCAACAGAATGTATCTTCCACATTTAACCCAGAGAGGTGCAGGGGGCTGCCTTAATCAATGTCTTCGGCACCCGGGGAACATTGTTTTAACTGCTTTGTTCAGAACTACAGATTTTTACCTTGTCAGCTTGGAGATTCAACCAGCAACCTTCCAGTTACTGGCCCAGCGCTCTAACCACTAGGCTACCCACTAGTACCGGCAACTCACATTTTCTACTGCTTGAGCTCCTGTTCCTCTTATAGAATATTAGCTCAAATGTATTGTAGAGCTGCTGCACATAAATATAAACCGTACCAGCACCAACATTTAGTACCGGCACCTATTTCAGTCCAAGTCAAGCACTGCATATAGCTCCACAATGACATGACTGGTTGATGGTAGGTGGGGGAGTTCATCCTGTATAAACACAAACTCGTTTACTTCACAAAACAACATGGAGAACTTTGACGAAAGACTATCAGAACAAGTTCACAAATAAAATACATCTTTATGTAGGGATTTCAAAGACACGAAAATAAGTTTGAACTCCTGGAAAGACATTGTGGAGGAAGCTCCTGAGTGGCGCAGCGGTCTAAGGCACTGAATCTCAGTGCAAGCGGCGTCACTACAATCCCTGGGTTGAATCTAGGCTGTATCACATCTGGCCGTGATTGGGAGTCCCATAAGGCGACGCACAATTTTCCCAGCGTCGTCTGGTTATGGCCCGGGGTAGGCCGTCATTGTAAATAAGAATTTGTTCTTAACTGACTTGCCTAGTTAAAAAAAGGTAAAGGTAAAGGTAAAAAATAAATAATAATATGAATAGATGCAGTAAAGAGGTCAATGGAATGCAGACCGTGGGGGATAGAAGGGCAATGGATTGGCGCACATTCAACAAAGCTGATCTAAGAAAGTGGATATTTGTCAAATCCGTCATGATTGATGTATTGTAACACTAAAGTCCGATTTGGCTGTTTTCGTTGCATACCATTTAGAAGTTGTCCCTTTTCAGGTTTAGAAAAAGTGACTAGTAAATGCTAACTCCCGTTTGTATAAGCAGGTTTGCATAGCTAGCATACAGAAGTTGGTGGTGTAGTCAAAGTTGTTTTAAACTGTAATGCAGTTGATTGATGACATGAACATGTATTGGGGTTGACCTCCATACAAACATTTAGTGTGAAATACACATATAAACAACAGCCTAAATGTAGGCTGATTTTGCTGGGGGGCAATGAGGAGATTCGGGATGGAGATGTAGGTGGGAAAACGGTGCATCCTTTTTACTTCATGCTATCTTGGCTGAGCTATGTCAAGCACCGGGAAACGGACAACAACAACTCAGAAGAGGTAAGGTATTTTCTTTTTGTTCAGCCAGTTGCTCGTAATTAGCTGGATGGCTATAGAGATTAGCCCTGAATCACTAGGAGTGGTGTGGTGCAGACCAATTTATTGGATGCGTATGACAGCTGACCGAAGCTAAAGAAGTATGAATGCTCTGACTGCTGCGGAGGCCGCATCGCTGTAAATGCTGTACAGCCACTGCAGACTCGGATTGACCATAAAATCAGCTTTTAAGACGCTGTGGAGCTGGCGCGAGATATGGATCGGAAAACATACCTCAATGCAGGGATGGGATATGCCACTAAATTTGACCTTCATCCACACTGATACATCGAGAATATTGAAATACTGCTAATTTTCCCAGGAAACGGCCCTTTTTGTCCTCATGCTAGCTAGCAGTAGCCACTGGAGTCATTTTGGAATGTAGGGTCAGCCAATCAGCTCCTTTGCTGTTCAACGCCACGTGCCATTCCATAATGGCTGCTGTGGCTGATGTTAGCTAGCATGATAACACAAAGGGCTGTTTTTCCAGTGTGGATAAAGGCACAACTTGCAGTTACCCATCCCTTAATTGAGGTACGTTTTCCGACCCTTATCTCGTGTCGGCGCCACAGTGTCTTAATGTAACCATGATTGCGTTCAGACCCCAGTGCAGCTCAGTGTAAACAAGCATAATGGTAGGGTCGGTATCTTCGGCCAAACTTAGATTGCAGTGACACCTTAGTGCCATGCCATAACTTTACCCTGTTGTGCCCCTTTCATCTTTTCAGCCTTAAACCTGTGCCAGAACCGTGAAATCTGATGTTCCAAAATGCCTCATAAACTCCTCAAGTTACTCCTGGGAAGTTACCAGTGGCTGGCCAGTTACTGGCCCGTCCTTATGCCAAGGGGAATCCGCCTGTACACATTTGAACAGATCCCGTTATTCATGAAAGAAAACCCATACATTACAGATGGATACAGAGCCCGTTTACAATCCAAACTTTGTTTAAAAAGGTATGTCAAGAGAATAATATAGCTAAGCTCATTGTAAAGTAGTACGTTGTTGCTAGTTGTTGTATAGCCTGGTAACAGGTCTGTACTGTCTTGCCAACTCATATGGTTATTGTCATGTTAAACAAAATTACCATAGCAGTTCTCAAGACAGCACAAACAGATCTGGAACCAGGCTTTTTGTTGAGAGTGTTGTGTATTGTTTTCCACCCCTCTAGCATCTTTGTGCTGTCCAATGAAACAGTCAACATTTGGACTCATCTGTTGGGCTTCCTCCTGTTCTTCTTACTGGGGGTGAATGACATGTCTACAGTCCTGCCGGCTTCAGGTGCCAACAGAGAAGACTATGTCATCTACTGCATAGCACTCTTCTGCTTTCAGGTGTGTGTGTGTGTGTGTGAGAGTGAGAGAGAGAGACGGACAGAAAGAAAGAGACGGACAGAAAGGAAGAGAGCGAAAGAAAGAGAGCGAGAAGTCACAGCTATCTGTCAAGTCTTATTTTGTTGTGGTTTCCAGGTCTTACCTGTGTTCAGGAGAAGTAATGCTGGTGTATTTGACCTGTTTTTCTAGGTGTGTATGCTGTGTTCTGCAGGGTATCACATGTTCTCCTGCCACCTCTCAGAGAAGACATGTCACCGCTGGTTGGCGCTGGACTTCGTTGGAATCTCTGTGGGAATCCTGGGCTGTTACATTCCAGGGGTCTTCTATGCCTTCTACTGCATCACTGTATGTTGGACAATAATGTTTTCTTTTTCCACTCATACTGTTTCTGTAAATATATTCTTGTGCAAACTGTCTCTGAAATCCCATCTCTTCTCCCCAAATATCTTTCCCCGTTTCCTGTCTACTACCCCCACCCTCTTTCTCTCATCAATAGTTCTGGAGACAGGTGTACCTGGTGACTGCTCTAGCATTGATATTGGCCGTGTTCTTAGCTCAGATCCACCCTCACTACCACTCTAAGGAGTGGCGACACCAGCGTACTGCCATCTGCTCCGTGGCTGGCTACGGGATCATCCCCGCCGGGCCACTGGGTCTGGCTCAATGAAGGCCTCGGCTCAGCTGTCGTCCAGGTAACACTTTATTTGAAAGTCTGTTGACTTCATAACACATTCATAAACAGTATAATTATGCATCAGAGTCAAGTATTGTTAGCCTTACCATCTGTTCTCTCTGTCTGCAGTTGTTCCTCCCTCGTGTGATTGTGATGTATTTGATAGCTGGAGCTGCGTTCCTCTTTTACATCTCTAAAATCCCAGAACGCTGCTTCCCAGGTGAGCCTTCATGCTTGACACATCTATTCCACAATACTACAAATTACCTTGCATAGCAAATAACCACTCATGTGATTAAGTGCACCTTGTCTTGCTCAAGTGACCTTGTGATGCACTTTGACCTCCACAGGTCAACTGAACTATCTGGGTGCCAGCCACCAGGTGTGGCATGTCCTTGTGGTGTTTTTGCTCTACTGGTGGCACCAGACTGCAGTGTATATAATGAAATTCAGGCACAGCCAGCCCTGCCCTCCTTTCTACACCCAGCCTGGTCTCATAGACTAGACATAACATAGTAAAAGTAAATCCGGGACACTCAAATTAGTATGATATGTTACGTTTGGTATGGGTGATTGGTCGAGGTGGATGGGTGGGCGTATAACGTGAATGACTAGCTACCAAAAAGGCTGCGTGTTCAAATCTCATCACGGACAACTTTAGCATTTTAGCAACTTTTCAACTACTTTGAAGCTACATAGCATGTTAGCTAACCCTTCCCCTAACTCTTTTAGCCAGCCCTTCCCCTAACCTTAACCCTTAACACTGAACTAGCTAACATTAGCCAGCTAGCTAACGTTAGGTACAACGAATTGGTATTCGTAACATATCATATGTTTTGCAAATTCGTAACATATTGTACGTTTTGCAGATTCATAACATATTGTACATTTAGCAAATTCTTAACATATCATCCAAATTGTAATTCATAACTTATCATACGAAGTGGATGATGACATCCACAAATTAATACATACAATACTAAACGTAACATATCATAGTAAATGTGTCTCAGAATTACGTACAGAATAGTACAAAATGCTGAGAGACCAGATTGCTATACAAGCAGTGACTAGAGCCTCAAACTGGCCCAGCCACTGACTGAGCAACAACCGCCTGTACTGTAGCCACTCGATGCAATTCAACCAGACTACAGACCTCTAGAATTCTATCATACAGATGCCCAGTCAAGCAGACAACAGCATAGCCCCCCTACCAGAACAACTATCACCGTACCGTTAGACCTTGCAGATGTCTGTAGGAAGAGCGAACGAGTAAAAGAGTGGAACCATCTCTCTGGTTTTAAGGATTGTGATTGGTGGTAATGCAATCGTATCTGCTTTCTGCTGAGACTTCTGAAAGGCCATGTTATAATAAAGAAAGACATGTCAGTCATAGCCTGGTCGCAGGTCTGGGAAGCAAGACGGCACAAACAGACCTGGGACCAGTCTGGGTGAAGTCACTAGGACACACAGTACAGCTTCAACTGAACATATTCTGTGATTCTCCGATTATCTTTTCATATTCAAGATTGTTTTTTAACTTGATTTGTATCTATTAATTTGCATGTAAGCTACTGTTTGAATGTTACATGCTGTGAAATGGTACTTCTTGAAATGCTTTCTTGAGCACATGGGACTTTACAAGGGTTATGTGCAATCTAGAATATATATTCTATGGAAACCGAACATAGAGCCTATGTTCAGTTATTTTTGCCTGAGTAGTTATCTTACTGTATTTCATTAATGGTGGGGTTGAGTAGTTATCTTACTGTATTTCATTAATGGTGGGGTTGAGTAGTTATCTTACTGTATTTCATTAATGGTAGGGTTGAGTAGTTATCTTACTGTATTTCATTAATGGTGGGGATGAGTAGTTATCTTACTGTATTTCATTAATGGTGGGGTTGAGTAGTTATCTTACTGTATTTCATTAATGGTGGGGTTGAGTAGTTATCTTACTGTATTTCATTAATGGTGGGGTTGAGTAGTTATCTTACTGTATTTCATTAATGGTGGGGTTACTTTTAGAATTAGTGGTCAACTGACCTCCTTCCTCTCACAATCCACTTGAATCTAAGGGCTGATTCAGGAACTGTTTAGAGATTTGGTACATTTAAACATAAACCCAATGAAATAGATTGGGAGTAAATGACCCTTGCTTTAATTTGTTTGTTAATAGACTATTTATGAAGCCGTCCCTCTAGTCACTTATTATATAACCTAACGCCTGAGTAGGATACTCCACATTCTGGTCCTTTTTTTTTTATAACTTGTGGGGGGTTCTCTTTTGCACTGTTCAACCAATCCAGTAAATGTGAAGGAGGAGTTAAGATGGAGCATCGCCTTTTTAAGCATCCAAAAGCTGAAAACCGGTTGCACTCAGTTTTTGCAACCCCGCTGATGGTGCTTACTATATAGTACATGGGTGTGTGAACAACTGCATAAGAACAAATACTTTAGAGGTCAGTATTATCTATTGTATGACTAATACTGTACAGTTTTACAATCACTTTACTGACAGGTCTATCTATGCACAATATGGTGTCCTGTAGATCACAAGTGGCTGGTGGCACCTTAATTGGGGACAACAAGCTTATAGTAATGGCTGGAATTGAATTAATGGAATGACACACGACGTGTTTTAATACTATTGTTATGAGCAGTCCTCTCCTCACCAGCCTCCTGTATTGTAGATATCCTACTGTGTAGCTAATACCCATAGAGGTCATTGGACCTTGTCAGATAATGATGCTCAGAACATATCACAGCCGTTAAAGGCCCACTGTGACATTCACAGCCTGTAATGACTGGAAAGTCTGTTCGTTAGCCTTGTTTGTAAATTAGCTTTTGTTTCAAATATGCCTTTAATTATTTCACAGTATTTTACCTGGTTGCTATAATGTCGGTCTTTGGTTGTTCAACATTTGTTTTTCCATTCATTTAGGCATTATTGATGGACTTACTTTTGAATGCTGGAATGCACTGATTAAAGGGGCACAATATTTTAATCTCTGTAATATGACATGTCTATTATAAATGAATAAAGAATGCCTCAAAGGAATGTTGTTGAATTCAAATGTCAGAAAAAAGAAGCCATTACTCTCATTATTTACTTTCACTTGTGGGTATATACAGTTATTAGATAATGGCCACCTCAAAGTTAACGAGAGCATAGTCTTCCTTGCCATTACATCTTATACAAAGGCATAGTTGTCAAGACAATATTTTCAATGAATTGCATTCCACAATCTTGTAATCGCTGACCTCCCAGCACAAATTGGACTATAATCTACAGCCATTGTTATTTTCGTGCAGCTACTAATTGGAATTTTGTAACCCTTTCTTAGAGTTAGATACTCCCAACAGCCAACAAATCTCCAGATTAGACAGTATTGCCCGAGATAATGACTAAGCACATCTTCCTTCACGTCAGTGTTGGCAAAACATTGCAGAGCAGGATTTATTACGCTTTGTCTCACTTGACATACTGTCTTTATTTTCAGGTGCAGACAGAGATTAAATATTCATGCCATATAAAATAACAATCATAAATTATTTTAGAATTAGGCTAAACAGCTTTCACTGCTTAATCACCACATTACGTGTCAACTCCGCATACAGAGTCTGCATTGTCTTGGAGGATTACAGGGTGAGATCTGGGCTTTGTATTAAAAGACTACATTTCACATCTGATTCAGAAGCATTGTCAGTTATTGTTAGAAAATCCAATTCAAGTCTTTGTAAAACCACTTTACAAGAACATAACATTTCTCAACTGAATCACTGATCCTTGACCTACACATAGGATTCTGCAGATATGCTTTATCGCCACCCACTGGGCAAAAGACCACATGACAAACAACTGTTCAACTTTTTTTAATAGAATACATTCCTGATACCAATAAACGTTTGTCTTAATGAGATGCATTCAGGAATGTAAACGTTGGAAATACATGGAACAAAAATAGGTGACTCTGGCTAAGGAATCCTGGAGTGTGTCTGGGCTGGCTGAACACATTACATGTTCCAGGTTCCACATCCCAATGTCAAACTCTGTGAACATTGAAACAAACATATAGCCATGTTTCTCAGGGTAACACAGTGAGTGTGTCTATAATAAACCAAACCTGTGCAGTGCACTGCAGCCTTCACATTGTTATGATCCTTCAGTGGGAGGCTCCTCAATGCCGAGTAGACAGGACCTTAGTCGTCTTCACCGCACAGCTTCAGCAGCGCTTGTCCATAACTTCCAGCAGTTTCAGACTACAATTGAACACAGGGATGGAGAGGACTTTTACATGGATATGACAGATCAATTTCACAGATACTATTAGTCAATCATAATTTCCTCCACAGAGAATCTTCAGGCGTTGCCATAGTTACAGGACACTTATGACTGACCAGGCAAGAAACACACCACCCCCCAAAAGAATTCCCAAATCACAATAAAAAAAAAGAACTGATTCGCAATCAAATCAAATGTATTTATAAAGCCCCCCCCCTTACATCAGCTGATGTCACAGAGTGCTGTACAGAAACCCAGCCTAAAACCCCAAACAGCAAGCAATGCAGGTGTAAAAGCAAATCGCATGCAGATCAGATTGGTTCACCAAATGATAAATCACGAGAGGTAGGGTTGTAAATAAATACATTCCAATCATGTTTATTTCAGCAGCCATTAAAAGAAAATCAGCAGATACAGTGCATTCGGAAAGTATTTAGACCCCTTGCCTTTTTCCACATTGTTACATTACAGCCTTATTATAAAATGTATTAAATATTCCACCCCTCAATCTACACACAATACCCCATAATGACAAAGAGAAAACAGAAATACCTTATGTAAATAAGTATTCAGACCCTTTGCTATGAGACTCGAAATTGAGCTCAGGTGCATCCTGTTTCCATTGATCATCCTTGATTTACTTGCGGTAAATTCAATTGATTGGACGTGATTTGGAAAGGCACACACCTGTCTATATAAAGTCCTACAGTTGACAGTCCATGTCTAAGCAAAAACCAAGCCATGAGGTCAAAGGAATTGTCCGTAGAGTTCCGAGACAGGATTCTGTCGAGGCACAGATCTGGAAAAGGGTGCCAAAATAAATTCTGCAGCATTGAAGGTCTCCAAGAACACAGTGGCTGCCATCATTCTCAAATGGAAGAAGTTTGGAACCACCAAGACTCTTCTTAGAGCTGGCCGCCCGGCCAAACTCAATCGGGGGACAAGGGCCTTGGTCAAGGAGGTGACCAAGAACCCGATGGTCACTCTGACAGAGCTCCAGTTCCTCTGTGGAGATGGGAGAACCTTCCAGAAGGACAACCATCTCTGCAGCACGGCACCAATCAGGCTTTTATGGTAGAGTGGCCAGACGGAAGCCACTCCTCAGTAAAAGGCACATGACAGCCCGCTTGGAGTTTGCCAAAAGGCACCTAAAGACTCTCAGACCATGACAAACAAGATTCTCTGGTCTGTTGAAACCAAGACTGAACTCTTTGGCCTGAATGCCAAGCATCACGTCTGGAAGAAACCTGGCACCATCCCTAAGGTGACGTATGGTGATGGCAGAATCATGCTGTGGGGATGTTTTTCAGTGGCTGGGACTGGGAGACTAGTCAGAATCGAGGGAAAGATGAACAAAGAAAAGTATAGAGAGATCCTTGATGAGTACTCAGGACCTCAGACTGGGGCGATGGTTCACATTCCAACAGGACAACGACCCTAACCACACAGCCAAGACAATGCAGGAGTGGCTTCAAGAAAAGTCTCTGAATGTCCTTCAGTGGCCAAGCCAGAGCCCGGACTTGAACCCGATCGAACATCTCTGGAGACCTGAAAATGGCTGTGCAGTGACACGCCCCATCCAACCTGACAGAGCTTGAGAGGATCCGCAGAGAACGGGAGAAACTTCCCAAATACAGGTGTGCCACGCTTGTAGAGTCATACCCAAGAAGACTTGAGGCTGTAATCACTGCCAAATGTGCTTTAACAAAAGGACTAAGTAAAGGGTCTGAATACTTATGTAAATGTGTTAATTGTTTTTTTTTAATTAGCAAAAAAATCTTAAAACCTGTTTTTTTTCTTTGTCATTATTGGGAATTGTGTGTAGAATTGTATGCTCTGCATAGGCCTAAATCTATTTAATCCATTTCAAAATGAAGCTGCAACTTAAAATGTGGAAAAAGTCAAGGGGTCTGAATACTTTGAATGCACTGTAACTAATTGGTCAAAACAAATCAAGCTGTAAAAGATAGCTACACTTCATGGGGTAAATTTTCTATTGGACAAGTATGTTACCAGTCAGCAAGATTATCGGCACATACCTTGATGGTGGAGTAGAGAGAACAGCCAAACAGCTTTTTGAACTCTGCCCTGATGTCCAACATGTCCATCTCAGAGCGGCCAACCATTATCCTGGTCAGAATGGACTCTGTGGTCCCGACGCCCTGGACACACAACCACTGGATTAATCCCAATACCCCACAGATTAACATTCTACACCACCGGAGCCCACTGGATTAGAAGAAATGCCACAAAAAGAAAACGTGCTAAAACAAGACAACAGTCCCAGATCTGTTTGTGCAGTTTTGGAAAATCAGATGGCCATTCTTGTGCAGTTTGGCGTGACAATGACCATAGGAGTTGTCAAGACAGCACAAACAGATCTGACACCAGGCTAGGCACCGTGCACTATGACCTTGTATTCCGTTGGGCTCTGCGGGTGGAGAATAGTGCATGAGCCTTAAAAAAGAAAATGTAAACCGTAAGCAATTTGTAAAATGCATAAACAGGAAGACTTCCGCTCACCTTCATGCTTTTGAACAGTCTCTCAGCCAGGTAGGCTGGAACACTCTTCACACATTTCACTGGAAAGTGAAAGGGTTTGTTAGCGATAACAGTGCATGAAATCTTTAAGAGTGATAGGCAACAAGACCTGTGAATAGTCCTTCATACCAATAGCCACCAGTAGATCCTCTAGATTCCCTGACATCTCCCTCTCAATGCTCTCCTGTAGAGTTTTGTTGCTCAAGGCCTTATACTCCACTAGGGCTGTAAGGGGAGGAAGAGAGAAACGCATCCTGTTAGCCTACATAATCATACAGAAGACAAGACTATAGTATTGTGTCCGTCAGTGCTTTGCTAGACCAAGGTTACTAACTCTGTCTCAGCTGAGGAACACTCCGGTGACACAGGACGTCAATGAACTTGCTTTCATCAGTCCCCCACTTCTTCTCTCCTGCCTCGTACAGGGCCTAGAGAGGGGGAGGGACACAGACAGAGGGAGACAGAGGTAGTACAGTACTTGTTAGGCACTATCGTGCATTGGCTTGAGAGCGAGAGAACATGAAAGAGGAACAAACCAATATATTTAATTACATTAAGGAGCACACTTCACGATGACAAGTCTTCGGCAGGACGTCTGAGTGAGTCACTCCCAAGGAAGCTTAAAACCAAGACCAGTGAAATACTGAGCATGGTTGCAAAATTCATCATATCTTACTGTACCTTAGCGTCCGCTTTAGCTTTAGCCGGGTCCACATTCGTACTCTCATCTCGCTTTCCCTTAAATGACAGACACCGAACAGAAAGGTTGAAAAGGTCATCTGAGAGTGACAGGTCACAAGCAGCTGAAAAACTATGTAACAGAAATACCACGTCAATTTCCTTGGGGACAATAAAGTTCTCATTTTACCTCAGCCAAGATGAGAAGTGTTGTAGCATAGTCCCCAGATACCTCAGACTTGAGGTCATGAGTCATCGATCGCCCAGTTTCTGTGGTCAAATACAATATCTTATTAGTATCCAACTAACAGATGACTGTTAATATATAACTTTTTAGGCGACCGACCAAATTCACTAAGAAATGTGGGTTATAGATCTATCATTCTAAGAAAGGTAAATCTGTTTTATGTGCGCTATTTCTATGCTTCCCATTCTTAAATTTAGTTTTTGCATCTTTAACTTCCGGTTTTGTACACAAGTTTCAAACAGCTAATACAACAATATTTTTCATTATGGAAAATATATTTCAGTGGTTTGGATGGTACAATGATTATCTACACTATACTGCTTATTTTATCACACAAACTGAAATTAGGCGAACTATTAAGAGTTTTAGCAACCAGGAAATGGCAGAGCGATTTCTGCATAGTGCAACTTTAATATTATTTTTATTTAACTAGGCAAGTCAGTTAAGAACAAATTCTTATTTACAATGACGACCTACCCCGGCCAAACCTTAACAACGCTAGGCCAAATGTTGCTGTGCCTTATAGGACTCCCAATCACGGCCAGTTGTGATACAGCCTGGAATCGAACCAGGGTCTGTAGTAATGTCTCTAGCACTGAGATGCAGTGCCTTAGACTGCTGCACCACTCGGGAGCCCTTAGTAGTACATACTAAGATAGTTGAGACTCTACTAACCTGCTAAGTATGCATCAGATAGAGCCTTGATTTGCTTGTTGGATCTTGAGGCAAATATCTCTGTTAAAATCTCCTCAGTTGTCCCAGGACCCTGTGTGTGTGTGTGTGTGTAACAGGCAGGTATGCACAAAGTACATGATAAATGGTAATTCACAGTAATATTTGGTACCAGATAGTTACGTGATACAGATAAATGTCCCTTACCTTGGTGGCTCTGATGACCTCATGACAGTCGAAAAGAGCAGGAGGGGTGACCAGAGCAACCAGAAGGTCCTCAAAGTCCCCATGGGTGTCCCCCTTCAGGTCATCCACTAATGTCTGGGGGTCAAATGCCATGGGTTATCAACAGGGCAACATCAGGGATGGATATTGACTCATGCAATATTCATAGATATCTGGACAAGATGTTTTCTATAACTTCTAGAAGAACTATCATGCTGCTAATATTTAGAGTAGTAGAGGGAGAGTTGTACCCTGTTGGCAGCTTCCTGGTAGGCTTTACAGATTAACTGACGTTGGGCGTTGCTCCTCCCGGTTAGAACTTCAACTAGGGTCTTCTCAGTGGTACCTGAGAACATCAACACACAATGTTTATAGAAACTGAAATTTTACATTTTAGTCATTTAGCAGACGCTCTCATCCAGTGACTTACAGTAGTGAGGGCATACATTTTCATAATTTTTTTTTTCTTTCTCCATACTGGTCCCCTGTGGGAATTGAACCCACATCCCTGGCGTTGCAAGCGCCATGCTGTACCAACTGAGCTACACGGGATCACATGGAGTGAAAATTCCTATCAAAGTGAAAATTCCTATCATGAAGCATCAAATAAGTTATTTCTTGGTTGGTATGTGGTAGAGTACAGTGAAGAGCTTAGAGAGTTGGTGGATTGATTGACATTCCTACCTATTCCCTCGATGGCCTTCCGTAGAGCAACTACATCTTCTGCTGCTTTGAATCCCGCTTTCTCTTTAATGGTTCCTCGGGCGGTGGACTGAGAAACAGAAAAACATATCAAGAAACAGCAAAAACAAGATCATTCCAATAAGGTACATAGTTAGCCTATGGTTGAAATACAACTATAACTTAGTAGGCCTACCGTTACTGTCAAAGAGGAAGGTGAATCCAAAAGGAGATCCAAGTCACCCTGAAAAGGAAATGTACAGCTTACCAGAGGATCATTATTGACAAAGACCAGCAGTCATCCTCCACAGAATCCCCCCCAATGAACCTCCGACTCGCAATGTGTCGACATTTCAAAATGGTAAATTCTTAAATTCGGACCGTGTCCGTATGTTTTAACATCTGTTGTTGCTTGCCTTTGTTTGCTGAAAATCATATTTTATTAATCAAATACAACCGACTATTTCCTTGTTAAGATTAAATTGGCACAATTTGTGGTTGTGGTATATTTAATTAACGTTTTATTAAAATGTATGGATTTCAGCAAACTAAGAATGGGACGCAACAGAGGACAAACATAGGTACATGGTAAGGGTTGAGGAATTTACATGGTAAGGGTTGAAGAATTTACATTTTGGAAGTATCGACGCATAACGTCTCGAAAGAGTCTTGAGGTTCATTTAAAAAAAGGATAGTCTGCTCTCAAGTCTGTGGAGGTACTTGGAAACCAGCCAACAAACAGGCCAGGGAGAGAAGTGGCTTAGAGATGTGGAAACAGAACCAACAATGATCATCTAAAACTAGTAGTAAAAAAAGTATTTCCGTTACAGAAATTAGAGTGACATATCTGGTAACTTACCCAAACATTGGCCATTGCAGCAGTGGATATTCTACAACTGAGGGGGGAAGGAGCTGGGTAACAATTCATAGATTTAGATTTCTTTGATTATGCTCTGCATAGGCCTAATTTGTACAGCAATTCCAAATCCATCTGCATTGACAGTACAACGTTGCACATTCCACAGTACTGGTAGGTTAGCCCATTCATCGACACTAACGCCTATTGGTGGAGGTATCTTCTTCCCGGGGCACTTTTGTAAAGAGCCCCGACACTTGTTATAGACATTAAAACACATCCCTTGCAGTATGGTTTTGTAAACATAAAGAACGCATCTTTCATATCAGCAAGAAATCATAAAAAATGTTAAATTACTACAGACCCTTATAGGGTAAAGGTTAGTGTTCCCACATGGCCCTATCTCCACGTTACAGCGCTTGTTTATGTTAGAGCTGACAACTTGTACCTATTACCTATCGAACATGCGTCGAACACCGGTGTGGAAGCGTAACTGGAGAGGAAGTGTAGTTCGTCAACTGGAGGCACACAGTTTATGGTTCTGTGAAAATCAATCATTTTTACTTGAAATATTATTTCTTGCTGATATCAAAATGGGCATTTGTTTTTCGAAAACAGTTTCGCAAGCGATGATTGACATTTCTAAATGTTAAAACAGCGTCGGATATATAGTTTACATGGTGCCAGTCGTGGGCGAAGTTAACCAGTGAAAACACTAAGGAGAGAAGGGGTTTTCGATAACTATGGTAGATGTGTTACTTTAGGCATTTAATCAGAATAATCTAAATCAATTGCGTACGTTAACGGATTTAAATACAACCAATATTTTCGGAGATTATGATCAATTGAATCACATCTAGTGACACGGAAACGAATTCTTGCCGATAAAATCGAGAAAAATAACCACAGTATTGTACTTGACGCACTTCACTAAACTTGAACAATAGCATGCCATACCTTCGATAGTCCTACACTTTCCGTTTTATAATTTGTTAAATATCAGAAAAAGCTGTTTCGCCTTACCTGAGCTATAGTTGTCAACTGGCCACACCTTTTTACTAGAGTGCAGAAGCCAACGCCCATAGGCACCAGGGGAAATGAAGTCACTACCGGGAATATTCCCAAATCCCTCCTCGTTTTTAAGCGGATAGAAGAGTCAAATACGTCTGTGGTACAGTCATACTAATAGGATCAATTATGGTGGTCCTGGTGCATTTTGATTTGCTGTCATCATGATACTGGAGTTGCAAATGCATTGTTGGACAACATTATTAAATTGTTGCACTGCATAACCAACTCAGTGATACATGATTACAACCTGACAATAATGATTAGTCACTATTATGTTTCTCTTTGACAAAATATTTAACAACCAATTTAACAACAGTGTCCTGGTGAAAATATCCCAGAGTCGTGTAGCCACTGTGTATCCAATATAATGAATGCATTTGAATGGACATGACTTGAGAAACATAAGCATGCAGTATTGTAGAGATACTCCATAGAGACACTCCCTCTCAGGGAATATAACATAGTACACATGTAGGAATAATGAGTCCAAAGTTCTATTTGCACTGTGAGGGAACAGTCGCAGATGTGTCTGCCCAAGACTAAAGAGTACTGAGTTACTAATTAATCAGTGGAATTAAAATAAATGCCTGCAAAAACAATGGTCAATGTGAAACCTTTTAGATACCAAAACAAGGTGTGGGAAATACATTTTATGTTTTAGATACATGTCTTACTGCTATGTTTATCATGACTGAGAAACAATTTCAAATTGTTTACATAGACAGCCACACCCAACATATAGAGTCCACTTACAATTTGTAATTTACAACTTCAGACCAACACCCCTAAACCTTATTTCTGTATTTGCAGATAAATAAAAGCTGTGAGGATGACATCACAGACACCACACATAGTAATTACACATAAAAGTCCCTTGATTATGATTGTGAGTTGAGCCATAATACAATTGTGTATGGTGTGAGGAGAACAGGGGGAGCTATATCAATCTCATAGCACCCAGTGGCCCTACTCCAATACCCTGCACATTTCAGATTGTATTACAAACATTCAAGATGTATCTAGGCAATACCTACTGTTTACTTGAGGCATGTTATCATACTATCGAAGGAAGGAGGTGTGTGGGGTGGGCGACCCAGATGACCAAGATGTCATATCCTCACACCTCTTTGCTTACAATCATATCATGAGTAACCTGCTTAATTACCCACACAACTTCAAATGGTCTATAAGTATCCAGCTGCTTTCCATCGTTCTCTGTGCCCCAGATGACACCAGCCTCAACTTGTGACAATCCAACCTTGAACTGACTGAACATCCATCTGTACTCAAAGTAGCAAATTACTCACTGTTCTCATTATTCAATTGAAAGTTGTATCAGTTGGTTTTAATATATCATGTATAAGTAAGCAATAAGGCCCAAGGGGGTGTGGTATATGGCCAATATACCACAGCTAAGGGCTGGTCTTAGGCACAGCGGAACACAGAGTGCTAGGACACAGCCCTTAGCCGTGGTATATTGGCCGTATATCACAAACTTCCGAGGTGCCTTATTGCTTAATTATACATTATATATTAAAACCAACTGATCCAGCAGTGAATGTCTAACAGTACAATACTAATACACAAATAATCCCAAGAAGAAACAAGAAATTAAGAAATATCAGAACGAGCAAAGTCAGAACTACATATAAATGTGTGGTGTGTATAGACAATGTATCCTAAGCAGGAAATAGGTATGTACAGCAGTAGATATATAGGATGAGCTATGTCGAGAATACAGTATGAGTGAGTAATCAATTAGCTTAATTTCTCAGAGATCAAATTACATTTCAACAGAATATTATTGCAGGAATGCTAATGTTATCTGTATCTAACTACAGAAACGATTTCAGAACAATATACATTATGTAAACATTATTAGTGACCAATGTTCAATGAGTACGGTTATATGCATACGATTATTATGGATAGTCAGATTAATATAATAATGTTTACATGCTTTACAGGAAGAACGATTTCTCTAATAATCCTGTTTACATGGACACATCTGACATCAGGCTACCTGATGGGACTTAAATAAATGCAGAAAATTGGCAATATATAAACATTCTACCACAATGACCACTTTATTTTTGCAAAGACCATTTGATTTTAAGTTCGGACATATGAAGTTTGTATGGGAAAAAACATTTATAAGATGCATTCTTTCCGTTTTTTCACAAATTTACTTCTCTCGCATATAACAGGTAGAGACCTGCACAGGCATGAATTTTAAGCCCGAGCCCAACCCATGCCCACAACATTCAGGCCATACCCTACCAATGCCCGATTGCTTCTGCCAAATTTAAGGCCCTGCCAGAAATAACTCCCTCTGTTAGTAAATCCATTAGCTGCTCCGCTCTATCTGTCACTCGCTGCCCACAGTTCTATCTCTATGCGCTCTGCTCAGGGCAGCTCTGGGTTTGTGAGTATCCATAGCAACGGCTTCACTTGGGCTGCTCTGCTCAATGAAGAGACATGAGACAGAAGTTAGTTGTTAGCTACTTTTCATCACTCTAAACTGACAAAACTCAAGGAACATTATTATTTCCTGTGAAATAATCTCTGCTGTCTTATATTTGACGAGGTTGAAGCACTTGTGTCACCGTGTAATGATCTTAATCAGATATGACTGTACTGCGCAGCAGAGCACGAGCAAATGTCTCAGCTTCAAAATGTTAGTGATCAATTTAGCCGAATTCTGCCGTACCCTAGTTATTGATGAAAAAGCAGGCCCTACCCGGTTTTAACCTGATGTGTATAATGTCGGAGCCCATCGGACTCGGGTAGGGTAGCTCTAATAAGAGGGAGGGTTCTGGCACATGTGCAGATCAAATACACCGCTGGAACGTCTGTTAAGCTGTTTACATGCCCTAATAATTTGAAAGATTGCTCAGAAAACCAGGTGTTTTAATCAGTGTATACTGACTTCAATTTTGACCTTACTCTGATTTAGACAAGCAGTGTAAAATGTTTACACAACTATTGCCATACTCGGCCTACTGCCATAATCAGTTTACATGAACACTAATAATTCGATATTAAACGTGACTATGTACCTATGGCAGCAGTCTCTAAGGTGCAGGGCAGGGTACTGGGTGGAGGCTGACTATTGATGGCTGTTTAACTGTCTGATGGCCTGGAGATGGAGGCTGTTTTTCAGTCTCTCGGCCCCAGCTTCGATGCACCTGTACTATCTCCGCCTGCTAGATGGTAGCAGGGTGAACAGGCCATGTTCTTGATGATCTTCTTGGCCAAGTGCTGTAGATATCCTGGAGGGTATGCAATGTGCCCCCGGTGATGCGTTGGGCTGACCGCACCACCTTTTGGAGAGCCCTGCGGTTGCGGGTGGTGCAGTTGCCGTACCAGGTGGTGATACAGCCTGACAGAATGCTCTCGATGGTGCATCTGTAGAAGTTTGAGAGGATCTTTGGGGATCTTAACCGAATTTCTTCAGCCTCCTGAGGTTGAATTGGCGCCGTTGCGCCTTCTTCACCACACTGGCTGTGTGGAGGGACCATTTCAGTTCCTCAGTGATGTGCACGCCAAGGAACTGGAAGCTTTTGACCCTCTCCACAGTGGCCCCGTCGATGTGGATGTGGGCGTGCTCTCTCTGCTGTTTCCTGTATTTCATTATTTGCCTGGCACAACTCCTCCCTGTAGGCTGTGTCGTTGTTGTTGGTGAACAGGCCTTCCACTGTTGTATCATCTGCAAACTTGATGATTGAGTTGGAGACGTGCATAGCCACGCAGTCATGGGGAACAGGGGAACAGGAGGGGGCTCTGCACCCACCCCTGTGGGTCCCCTGTGATGAGGATCTGCATGACAGAGGTGCTGTTATTCAAAATGTCAGTGGGTAACAAGAAAATATTCTAAACAAACCCTCACATTTTTCATGTTTATGTAAAAATATATATTATAGTGAACAAAAATATAAATGCAACATGTAAAGTGTTGGTCCCATGTTTCATGAGCTGAAATAAAAGATCCCAGAAATGTTTCATACACACAAAAGCTTATTTCTCTCAAATGTTTTGCACAAATTTGTTTACATCCCTGTTAGTGAGCATTTCTCCTTTGCTAAGATAATCCATTCACCTGACAGGTGTGGCATATCAAGAAGCTGATTAAACAGCATGATCATTACAGAGGTGCACCTTGTGCTGGGGACAATAAAAGGCCACTCTAAAATTGTCACGATTCTCTACTGAACGGACAGACCAAGACGCAGCGATGTAGCCAGAATACATGATTTAATTATAATACACGGGACAGAACGAAAACAAAACAAAGAAACGATGAACAAGACGAGAGCCCTAACGCTAAATGCTAAACTATACACAAAGAGAACTAAACCTAACCACGACGGAAGAACCCTAACTAAACCTCGAACGGAGAAACCTAACTAGACAAGAACCTGATGAACCTAACATAATCATGACATGAACATACAATAACCCACCAAACTAAGGTGCAATTCCCAAACATATAAATGGTTCCCAATTAGAGACAACGAGACTCAGCTGCCTCTAATTGGGAGCCATTAACCCAACATAGAACTAGACACCATAGAACTGTGAAAACCCCTAAACCAAAATGAACCCAAACGCTCTAGCCTGTAAACCCAGGCCTGGGCGTTACAGTACCCAAAGGCGCGGACTCGGACGCCTTCCCAAAAGTCTGTGGGGATCTAGGTGGTCAGGTTCCTTTTGTCCCAGGTGGGAGCTCCGGTGCTGGCCGTGCTGGTCTGATGTCACGCACGGAGGCCCTGGACCCTTTCTTGGAACTCTGGTGCGTGGAGCAGAAGCTGGCCCTACCGGACTCGTGATGCTCACTGGGACTCTGGTGCGTGGAGCAGGAACTGGCAGTACTGGACTTGTGATGCTCACTGGAACTCTGGTGCGTGGAGCAGGAACTGGTCGTACTGGACTTGTGATGCTCACTGGAACTCTGGTGCGTGGAGCAGGAACTGGCAGTACCGGACTCGTGATGCTCACTGGGACTCTGGTGCGTGGAGCAGGAACTGGTCGTACTGGACTCGTGATGCTCACTGGAACTCTGGTGCGTGGAGCAGGAACTGGCAGTACCGGACTCATGATGCTCACTGGGACTCTGGTGCGTGGAGCAGGAACTGGTCGTACTGGACTCGTGATGCTCACTGGAACTCTGGTGCGTGGAGCAGGAACTGGCAGTACCGGACTCATGATGCTCACTGGGACTCTGGTGCGTGGAGCAGGAACTGGTCGTACTGGACTCGTGATGCTCACTGGAACTCTGGTGCGTGGAGCAGGAACTGGCAGTACTGGACTTGTGATGCTCACTGGAACTCTGGTGCGTGGAGCAGGAACTGGTCGTACTGGACTTGTGATGCTCACTGGAACTCTGGTGCGTGGAGCAGGAACTGGCAGTACTGGACTCGTGCTGCTCACTGGAACTCTGGTGCGTGGAGCAGGAACTGGCAGTACTGGACTTGTGATGCTCACTGGAACTCTGGTGCGTGGAGCAGGAACTGGCAGTACTGGACTCGTGCTGCTCACTGGAACTCTGGTGCGTGGAGCAGGAACTGGCAGTACTGGACTCGTGCTGCTCACTGGAACTCTGGTGCGTGGAGCGGGAACAGGCCGAACTGGGCTCGGGACGCGCACTCTGGTGCGGGGAGCGGGAACAGGCCGAACTGGGCTCGGGACGCGCACTCTGGTGCGGGGAGCGGGAACAGGCCGAACTGGGCTCGGGACGCGCGCACTCTGGTGCGAGCGGGAACAGGCGAACTGGGCTCTCTGAGCGCACGGGGAGCTTGGTGCGCCGGAGCCGGGACAGGGCGTGCTGGACTCTCTGAGCGCACAGGGAACTTGGTGCGCCGGAGCCGGGACAGGACGTGCTGGACTCTCTGGCGCACAGGGAACTTGGTGCGCGGAGCCGGGACAGGACGTGCTGGACTCTCTGAGCGCACGGGAGCTGGGTGCGCGGAGCCGACAGGGCGTGCTGGACTCCTGAGCGCCGCGGGAGCTGGGTGCGCGGGCGGGACAGGGCGTGCTGGACTCTCTAAGCGCACGGGGAGCTGGGTGCGGAGGCGGGACAGGACGTGTAGAAACAACTACACGGACTGGGATCTTGGAGCATAGAACAGGGATCTTGGAACGCGGAACAGGGATCTTGGACGCGGAACAGGGATCTTGGAACGCGGAACAGGGATCTTGGAACGCGGAACAGGGATCTTGGAACGCGGAACAGGGATCTTGGAACGCGGAACAGGGATCTTGGAACGCGGAACAGGGATCTTGGAACAGCGGAACAGGGATCTTGGAACGCGGAACAGGGATCTTGGAGCGCGGAACAGGGATCTTGGAACGCGGAACAGGGATCTTGGAACGCGGAACAGGGATCTTGGAACGCGGAACCGGGATCTTGGAACGTGGAACCGGGATCTTGGAACGTGGAACCGGGACTGGGCGTGTAGAAACCTCCACCGGACCTGGGACCTGATACGGAGAGCCGACATACCTCCAGCTAGCTCACTAACCCTGGCCTCACGGGTGAGTGGAGCTGGAATCTCTCGGACTGGGCTGTGGATGCGTGCGGAGATTCTGCCCGTAGGACCACAGGATAGCTTGGTCCCAAAGGCGCACTGGAAGCCTGGCTCGCAGAGCTGGCACCACTCTCCCAGGTAGCACACAGACCTCGGCCCGACCCATGAGTGGCGCTGGGATCTCTCGCACTGGGCTGCGGACACGTACCGGAGACACCGCACACGGAACTGGAGCAGGATATCCGGGTCCCAGGAGACGTACCGGGGACTTAGTGCGCAGCGATGGCACCACTCTTTCTGGCTGCACCCTTATTTTCCCCCGACTGATGAGTGGAGCGGGAATCACTCGCACCGGCCTCTGAATCCCTATAGGGGAAACCGTGCGCAACACTGCATAGCACGGCCTCCCTTCGCTGCGACGCTCTCCCCTACGCTCTCTCCATAAAGCACGAGGAGTTGGCTCAGGAGTCCCTCCTGAACCGGCCAACCCCTCGTGTGCCCCCAAAAGTTTCTTGGGGCTGCCTTACGGGCTTCCGTGCCAGGCGAGTTCCAATGAACTTCTCTCTCCGGTCCATACGCCGTATAAGTCCTCATAGCTCCCACGCTCAGTCCTCGCACACCTGCGCTGCTCCTTTTCCCAAGAGCTAAGCTCCCGGGTCTCTCGCTGCTTGGTCTTTTGTTGGTGGGTTATTCTGTCACGATTCTCTACTGAACGGACAGACCAAGACGCAGCGATGTAGCCAGAATACATGATTTAATTATAATACACGGGACAGAACGAAAACAAAACAAAGAAACGATGAACAAGACGAGAGCCCTAACGCTAAATGCTAAACTATACACAAAGAGAACTAAACCTAACCACGACGGAAGAACCCTAACTAAACCTCGAACGGAGAAACCTAACTAGACAAGAACCTGATGAACCTAACATAATCATGACATGAACATACAATAACCCACCAAACTAAGGTGCAATTCCCAAACATATAAATGGTTCCCAATTAGAGACAACGAGACTCAGCTGCCTCTAATTGGGAGCCATTAACCCAACATAGAACTAGACACCATAGAACTGTGAAAACCCCTAAACCAAAATGAACCCAAAACGCTCTAGCCTGTAAACCCAGGCCTGGGCGTTACAAAAATGTCCAGTTTTGTCACACAACACAATGCCACAGAAGTTTTAAGGGGAGCTTGCAATTGGTATGCTGACTGCAGGAATGTCCACCAGAGCTGTTGCCAGAGGATTGACTGTTAATTTCTATGCCATAAGCTGCCTCCAACTTTGTTTTAGAGAATATGGCAGTACGTCCAACCGGGCCTTCCCAACCGCAGACCATGTGTAACCACACCAGCCCAGGACCTGTGGGATCGTATGAGACCAGCCACCCGGACAGCTGATGAAACTGAGGAGTATTTCTGTCCGTAATAAAGCCCTTTTGTGGGGGAAATCCATAGTTTAGTTAGTCCAGTAGTTACATGTTTAGTTAGTTAGTCCAGTAGTTACTAATTAATTTCTTTCAATTGACTGATTTTCTTATGTGAACTGTAACTCAGTAAAATCAGTGAAATTGTTGCATGTTGCGTTTTATATTTTTGTTCAGTGTAATATGTACAAATGTCCTGTCACTCAAATTAAGACAAGTCATACAACAAATGTTTTAAATGTAGTTTCAGTATGAAAGGCATGGTTTGGAAAAGCTCTTTCATAGATCACCCTGTAGTTCTCATCGCAAGGCGAGACAAATTAATATGTAAATAGTATACATGTAAAACATGCCAGTATGTAACTACTGTACTAATTAACTAAACATGTAACTACTGTACTAACTAAACATAACCACTGGACTAACTAACTAAACATGTAACTACTGGACTAACTAACTAAACATGTAACTACTGTACTAACTAAACATAACCACTGGACTAACTAACTAAACATGTAACTACTGGACTAACTAAACATGTAACTACTGGACTAACTAAACATGTAACTACTGGACTAACTAAACATGTAACTACTGGACTAACTAATTAAACATGTAACTACTGGACTAACTAATTAAACATGTAACTACTGGACTAACTAAACATGTAACTACTGGACTAACTAACTAAACATGTAACTACTGGATTAACTAACTAAACATGTAACTACTGGACTAACTAACTAAACATGTAACTACTGGATTAACTAACAAAACATGTAACTACTGGATTAACTAATTAAACATGTAACTACTGGACTAACTAAACATGTAACTACTGGACTAACTAATTAAACATGTAACTACTGGACTAACTAAACATGTAACTACTGGACTAACTAAATATGTAACTACTGGACTAACTAACTAAACATGTAAATACTGGACTAACTAATTAAACATGTAACTACTGGACTAACTAAACATGTAACTACTGGACTAACTAAACATGTAACTACTGGACTAACTAAACATGTAACTACTGGACTAACTAATTAAACATGTAACTACTGGACTAACTAATTAAACATGTAACTACTGGACTAACTAATTAAACATGTAACTACTGGACTAACTAAACATGTAACTACTGGACTAACTAACTAAACATGTAACTACTGGATTAACTAACTAAACATGTAACTACTGGACTAACTAACTAAACATGTAACTACTGGATTAACTAACAAAACATGTAACTACTGGATTAACTAATTAAACATGTAACTACTGGACTAACTAAACATGTAACTACTGGACTAACTAATTAAACATGTAACTACTGGACTAACTAAACATGTAACTACTGGACTAACTAAATATGTAACTACTGGACTAACTAAACATGTAACTACTGGACTAACTAAATATGTAACTACTGGACTAACTAACTAAACATGTAAATACTGGACTAACTAATTAAACATGTAACTACTGGACTAACTAAACATGTAACTACTGGACTAACTAAATATGTAACTACTGGACTAACTAATTAAACATGTAACTACTGGACTAACTAAACATGTAACTACTGGACTAACTAAACATGTAACTACTGGACTAACTAATTAAACATGTAACTACTGGACTAACTAACTAAACATGTAACTACTGGACTAACTAACTAAACATGTAACTACTGGACTAACTAAATATGTAACTACTGGACTAACTAACTAAACATGTAACTACTGGACTAACTAACTAAACATGTAACTACTGGACTAACTAAACATGTAACTACTGGACTAACTAACTAAACATGTAACTACTGGACTAACTAAACATGTAACTACTGGACTAACTAACTAAACATGTAACTACTGGACTAACTAACAAAACATGTAACTACTGGACTAACTAACTAAACATGTAACTACTGGATTAACTAACTAAATATGTAACTACTGGACTAGAATTTTAACTCTCACTGTAAGTATACCTGATCAGTTTGTCTCCACTTAGGACTGGGTGCGCCACTTTGGCATCTCGAGATAGAATAAACCAGAACCACACAGGTAGACAGCCACCAGCATCCACACCACCACCATAAACAGCATGAAGGACAAGAGGTTACCGTCCATGGTCCCTCTAGTTGTGGCGAGGGAGGGAAAGAGATAAAGAGAGGGAAGTGGAGACTGGAAGGTCAAGGGAGCCTCTTTCTAATGGACAGACAGTGTGCAGACCCTAGTGACCAAAACGAGGATGATAGAATACGTCTCTGTGTTCGCGCATGCATGTATCTGTGTTTACGTGGGAGACTAAGTATTCTGTAAAGAGGACATAGTTGGCTGCCTAGAAACAGGTGAGTGTTTAAATGATGCCATTATCTTAGTGCAAACAGAAAGCACATTATTCTTTGCTGTCAGTACGGCCTCACACCATTTAGTTCATATTCATGTGTACACACACTGAGTATCCAAAACATTAAGAACCTGACACAGACTGACCAGGTGAATCCAGGTGAAAGCTATGATCCCTTATTGATGGCACTTGTTAAATCCACTTCAATCAATTTGGAGACAGGTAAAGAATATATATATATTTAAGGTGCGTGCAACTCAATATTAGGAAGGTGTTGCTAATGTTTGATATACTCAGTGTAAATACTATCTGATTATCTGTTCAACCCAGATTAAATATAGAAACACACTATAGAAAACCTGTCACTCATGTCACATGGAATATTAGTGCAGCAAAGGTAGACTACCGATTAGTAGTTTACTATCAGTCTCTGTCTCCCTCTGTTGGCTAAATGAAGCGGTGAAGCTTACGTTGGGCAAACGAAAAAATAATTAAAACAACGAATTGCTGAACACCACAGCTCAATCAGGTGTAAGAACACTGACTACCCAGTAGCAGCCTACTTTGTTGAAGCCAACCATCCTATTTCCTCCCCCATATACACAGGTATGGAGCATGTTACCCTACCAAGGAGAAGAGGTAACATTGAGACGTCACTACTACAGAGGGAAGCCAAATGGATCTCCTACCTAAAATCACTGACCCCTAGTGGTTTGAATGTTGACTTTGATCTCAGGCCCTTTCAATGAACATTTCAACCCAATGAACAAGTTTTGCCCACAGTTTATTAGCTGATACTGCATATCACGTTTCCCATGTTGATGATGCTCATTATGCATTATGTTTGAACCACAAGAAGATATTAAATCCAGGCTGAATCACATCCGGCCGTGATTGGGAGTCCCATAGGGCAGCGCACAGTTGGCACAGCGTCGTCCGGGTTTGGTCTGGGTAGGCCGTCATTGTAAATAATAATTTGTTCTGACTTGCCTACTTAAATATAAAATGAACAAAATTAATTAAATTATGAAAAAGATTAAAGTAAATTAAATGTAAGAATAATGATTGATATTAACGTGATGTATTCTATTAAATCTAATCATATTGACATAAGTTGATACTAACGTGATGCATTCTATTAAATCGAATCATATTGACATAAGATGATATTAACATGATGTATTCTATTAAATCTAATCATGTTGACATAAGTTGATATTAACATGATATATTATATTAAATCTAATCATGTTGACATAAGTTGATATTAACATGATGTATTCTATTAAATCGAATCATATTGACATAAGATGATATTAACATGATATATTCTATTAATTCTAATCATGTTGACATAAGATGATATTAACATGATGTATTCTATTAAATCTAATCATGTTGACATAAGATGATATTAACATGATGTATTCTATTAAATCTAATCATGTCAAATCAAATCAAATCAAATTTGATTTGTCACATACACATGGTTAGCAGATGTTAATGCGAGTGTAGCGAAATGCTTGTGCTTCTAGTTCCGACCATGCAGTAGTATCTAACAAGTAATCTAACAAATTCACAACAACTACCTTATACACACAAGAGTAAAGGAATGAATACGAGTATGTACATATAAATATATGGATGAGCGATAGCTGACCGGCATAGGCAAGATGCAGTAGATGATATGGAGTACAGTATATACACTTATATATATATATATATATGAGATGAGTAATGTAGGATATGTAAACATTATATAAATGGCATTGTTTAAAGTGGCTAGTGATACATTATTTCATCCAATTATGATTATTAAAGTGGCTAGAGATTTGGGTCGATGGCCGAACGGCATAGGCAAGATACAGTAGATGGTTTAGAGTACAGTGTATACATTTGATATGAGTATGTCGGATACGTAAACATTATATACAAAATTGTTTAAAGTGGCTAGTGATACATTTGTTACATCCAATTCCTATGTATAAAGTGGCTAGAGATTTAAGTCAGTATGTTGGCAGCAGTCACTCAATGTTAGTGATGGCTGTTTAACAGTCTGATGGCCTTGAGGTAGAAGCTGTTTTTCAGTCTCTCGGTCCCAGCTTTGATGCACCTGTACTGACCTCGCCTTCTGGATGATAGCGGGGTGAACAGGCAGTGGCTCGGGTGGTTGTTGTCCTTGATGATCTTTTTGGCCTTTCTGTGACATCGGGTGGTGTAGGTGTCCTGGAGGGCAGGTAGTTTAACCCCGGTGATGCGTTGTGCAGTCCTCACTACCCTCTGGAGAGCCTTACGGTTGTGGGCGGAGCAGTTGCCGTACCAGGCGGTGATACAGCCCGACAGGATGCTCTCGATTGTGCATCTGTAAAAGTTTGTGAGTGATTTTGGTGACAAGCCAAATTTCTTCAGCCTCCTGAGGTTGAAGAGGCGCTGTTGCGCCTTCTTCACCACGCTGTCTGTGTGGGTGGACCAATTCAGTTTGTCCGTGATGTGTACGCCGAGGAACTTAAAACTTTCCACCTTCTCCACTACTGTCCCCTCGATGTGGATAAGGGGGTGCTCCCTCTCCTGTTTCCTGAAGTCCACGATCATCTCCTTTGTTTTGCTGACATTGAGTGAGAGGTTATTTTCCTGACACCACACTCCGAGGGCCCTCACCTCCTCTCTGTAGGCCGTCTCGTCGTTGTTGTTGGTAATCAAGCCTACCACTGTAGTGTCGTCAGCAAACTTGATGATTGAGTTGGATGCGTGCTTGGCCACGTTAACATATGATTATGTAAATAACTGCCTTGTGTATTCAACATCTTGACACGCCGTAAAATAAGAGTTTTTTAACAGTTCCACTTTTTCATCCCTCAGTACCTTAAGTACTATGACACGCCCCTCACTGTGTTCATTGGCTGCACTACTTGCACAGATTTGCTACATAACCTGGTTCAAGAATTTACCAAGAAACCCTGAAGAAGGTACTGTGTGCCGAAACGGTGGTTGCCATGCCATTTAAACCTTTGGGAGCATAATTAGAATGTGTGACTCTTTCTTTGTATAGTTCACACTCTGTTAGTCAACACCTCTACAAAACGTTTTTTTGGGTGGGCTTCAACTAATGCATTTTACTAGGCTAAATGAAGAATAACACAATTGTTTCTAATCCTTCCTGACTCTTATGACAAACTCTATCTTAACTTCCGATTGGTCATTTGAGAACCCAATGGATGACATGAGTCCTATTATATTATAGACAGACCATCTCTGGGGTAAGGAGGGCTGTAACCATAGAAGAGGATATTGAGAATGAGTTGTCTTCTCAAAATCCTTCTGAGAGGTTTTCACCACTTCTACGTCTTCTAGCTCCAACACTCGTTTAGTAGAATTGATTCACTCAAGATAGTATTTTCCTCTCATGAAGTGCTCTGCGTTTTTTGTCGCTTGCCTTTTTTAACGGCACCATTTGTCTATATTCTAATCTTGACTGTAGTAGCACACTCAGAGAGATTGGGTCTGGAGATAATGAGGTTGAGGGAGGGGTTGTCTTTGAGTCAGAACAGAACAAAGACTTTCATCACTGATGATTCTAGAACACTGTGAGAATGTTCCATTAAAGAGAGAGAAACCTCTCAGTACAACTGAAGGAGCATGGAGCTGAGCTCCCCAAGTAGCATAAAGACTCTATAGTCCACTGGGCCTAATCAGTCACAGACGAGCAGACAACACTAATTCCTTAACTTAAATAACAATAGCGTAACCACAGGAGTTATAGCAGCAGATATATATCTATCTTACTGGACTCAGCAGCAATGATTAAAAAACAGAATGGTGTTTTTGGAACAAGATACATGGGAAAACATATTGTATCCCCCTCTGAGTGTTTGTGGCAATCAGATTGTTCGTTTATGTGCTGTCACAAGGTGGTGCCCTCTCATCTCCTTGTAAACACATTCACAATGATGCTGAGAGGATGTGGACTCTCAGCATCGTTACTATGGAAACCAACCATGCCTTAATAAACTACAGGTAAGTGGGTGAATGAAAACGAAGAAGAAAGAGAGAGTGATTGAAAAAAAATGTGTGTTCACAATGGATATAAAATAAAGTCATGATCTGATGCATGTAGTCTGTAGCCTAGCCTACATCCAGTTTGACACTGGCAGGTTCCATGGCAAGTGGATACCTAGGTACATTCAACCTGCACAGGTGAGAGAGTGAGAAGGAGGGGAGTGAGAGAGAGCGAGATAGTGTAACAGAGGAATCCCGGTCTCAGACTCTTTACCGGCAACGTGTCTTTAATATGATTTGAAATAAGCCAAAATAAAACATCTCTGTTAGACACCAATCTGAACAGAACATATGTTCTGCAGATTTCTGCTTTCTGGTCTTTCCTGTTTGACTTTTCGCATGTGACCTAAGAAGAAATTACATGCTCCAGAACATTAATCCGCTGGTCTGAGCCTCAAATACTTCTATAGCAGCCTGAGCCTAGATCTTCAGATGGCCTGTGTCCCAATTGGCACCATATTCCCTTCAGAGTGTACTACATTTAACTAGGGCCCATTAGGTGCCATTTGGGATGGGCCCCAAGGCTTCCCGAGATCCTCCAGTCCTAAGAATAAAAATATTCTACGTCCTCTGGAACTGGAACTCCACACCAACTGTCTGATCTCCTCCTCCCACAACATGACAGTTAAACCCATCAAATAGGCCCCACCTCCCCCCCACAACATCAACCAAAAAGATTACGGCTGTGTCTCAAATGGCAGTGGGCAGGCACTATATTCCCTATTCCCTGTGGTCAAAAGTAGTGCACTAGGAAAACTATTTGGTCATTAATATTCCAAAGGAAAGGGGCGGAAAGCATCAGGAACCAATTATTCAATAACGCTTTCCCCTCCTCTTGCCCTATTGGCGGTGTCCCAAATGGCACCCTATTCCTTATATGTTGCACTACGTTTGACCAGAGCCCTTTGCACTATATAGGGAATAGGCTGCCATTTGGGACTTTTGGCCAGAGCCCTTTGCACTATATAGGGAATAGGCTGCCATTTGGGACACAACCCTTGTATTCTAAATGAGAGGGACAGAGAGCAGGTAGATCTGTGTCGGGGTACGGCTCGGCGTCTCACCAGTTGCCATGGCGCTGTGTTGTGGCCTTGAGTCAGACTAGGGGTTGGGTATCAATACGCCACCACCAGTCAGACCTGGGTTCAAATACTATTCCAAATTATTTAAAATACTTTATCTGTGCTTGATTGAGATTGCCTGTTGCCATGGAACCAGAAGTCAATAGTCCAACCCACAAACCCTGTGCACCTGACTGTCACGCCAGGCAGGTTAAAGCTATCTCTCAAAGTATTTGACAGATTTCAAACACTATTTGAACCCAGGTCTGATCACTCCACCACCACTATAGCACCACCAACCAACTCACTGAGGTAATTGAGATCAGATGGACCGTTGAGGCAAGGCAGGGTGAAGAGGCAACCTGGGCAAGGCAGAGTAACCTGGAAGCATTTATTTTATGGGAAAGATGTTTAGTTAAGTGCAGTGCTGCGACCTAATGAGTCTGGGCCTGTCTGGGCCGACCGGCTATGATGAATATGATTGGTGAAAGATCTCAACGCTGGTTCCTGAGTCCTTCCTTCCTGCCGGATCAGGTTTCAGATTAACCAACTTCCTGTTCTATCTGTGGCATTTGGAAAGCAAATGATCACCTTTTCTTTTATAAGGGAGTTACCATGAACGAGTCTAGTTCAGGATATCTCAGAGGATATCTCAGAGGATATCTCAGAGGATATCTCAGGATCGGTTCGAGTTTGAGCGACCTAAGGATTGGAGTCAAGTGGTGGACTGTGTGCCGAGGCATCTTTTAATGGACTTTTGGGATGGGTTAGGAGGTCGTATTGATTCACTTGATCTTTTAGGAGGATGAAACAGTCTTGGAGTAAAGATGCTGTGGTGTCTGTTAGAGCTGGGACCACTAGAGTCAACATACACATTGACACTAGCAATGTGTCCAATAAACTGCTGTAGTACAAGTTAGTGTTGTAATTAACAGGTATCACCTGTTTGCAAGTTGGCCTTCAAAATGTCATCACAGTCCGGAAGAACGGCAAGTACATTCTCAATCATAAAATAGGCTGTTGCATCAACTGACATGACGCTTTAGGAGCACTAACGGCCACGACAGGCCTTGCACGTGTCATTATGTTCATAGAGAAAAGGCCACAAGTGAGAGGTCTTTCACAAGGTCAAAAAAGACAAGAAGATGGTCAATGCAATAATAGGTCTTGCAGCAACTTCAACTATCAACATGTTTTGCTTTCTCAAACTGGTGAAGCCTTGCTATGTGTGGGCTGTAACGTTATAAACTATATGCATACATACTGTAACAAAAGGGTTGTTGTGAGAGTGGGGGACTGAACTGAACACCTCCATATATTTTCAAATATAGCCTTAGCCATTTACTTATGAACGTATTACAGTCTGTGCTGTAGTAGGGGTCATATTAGAATAGGAACACAGAACATTTATGGTACCCCGGGCCCATCACACCCACCACCATCTAATTCTCTCTCTTTCCTCTCCGCCGCGCTGAGACCCTTGATTACAGTGTTCCCAGGGGATGAGGTCAACTCCTCAGAGATAGGAACCAGTCACTTAAGATTAAAAAAAATGGGGGCAAGAAATCACGGCGGACATAAAGCTAAATATATAATTCCTCTCGTGCCGGTAATCACGACGTCCAGACGATTTGGAATGACAGTTTAAACACTTCAGACTAAAGCAACGCTCTGGTGGAAGGGGATCTGTCTTTCCTTACTGCGACGGGTGCACCGGCAGCCAAGCCCGTGGCGAGACGTACATGGACCCGCCCAAACGAGCTCACGTTCCACCTGTGACACTGAAATGGCTCAAAGGCCACGAGGTCTGGTCAACACAGTCATCACAGGCCACAAGGCCAGGTAAACACAGTCATCACAGGCCAGGTCAACACAGTCATCACAGGCCACAGGGCCAGATCAATAGTCATCACAGGCCACAAGGCCAGATCAATACAGATCAAAGAAATGAAGCAGTTTTCTTCCCCAGTATTAGTTACCTGATGATTAAGATGCCCCACCTCCTGCTAATGGTGTTTCATATACGCAATAACAATTTCCATACTATAATAACTATTTCTGAGTGGGTGGAAAGGCTTACAAGGCCTAGATTAGACCCAGTACAGCATCATATAGGCTCAAAACCTATGCATTAATGTATATCAGTCATCCTACATACTAATTTGACCCTATAACCCCAAAGTCACACATTCCAGTCTTCAGGTAGACCTCACATGACATTCCATTAGCCCTCAACCGTATACATAGCAGGCCATCAAGATTGTAGCCTATCACAGTAGACCTACAAGGGAACTCATTTGTATCTGAGAACTGACTTAATTGTACTGAACAAAAATATAAAAACATGCAACAATTTCAATGATTTTACAGAGTTACAGTTCATATAAGGAAATCAGCATATTGAAATAAATGAATTAAGCCCTAATTTATGGATTTCACATGAGTGGACAGGAGAGCAGCCATTGGTGGGCCTGGGAGGACACAGGCCCACCCAACCAGAATGAATTTTCCATAAAAAAGGGCTTTATTACAGACAGAAATACTCCTCACTTTCATCAGCTGTCCAGGTAGCTGGTCTCAGACGATCCCGCAGCTGAAGAAGTCAGATGTGGAGGTCCTGGGATGGCATGGTTAGGCGTGGTCTGCAGTTGTGAGGCCAGTTGGACGTACTGCCAAATTCTCTAAAACAACAGAGGCGGCTTCTGGTAGAGAACTGAACATTCAATTCTCTGGCAGCAACTCTGGTGGACATTCCTGCAGTCAGCTGTGGCATTGTGTTATGTGACAAAACATTTTAATGGCCTTTTGTCCCCAGCACAAGGTGCACCTTTGTAATGATCATGCAGTTTAATCAACTTGTTGATATGCCACACCTGTCAGGTGGATGGATTATCTTGGCAAAGGAGAAATGCTCACTAACAGGGATATAAACAAATTTGTGCAAAATATTTGAGAGAAATAAGCTTTTTGTGAGTATGGAACATTTCTGGTGATCTTTAAATTCAGCTCATGAAACCAACACTTTACATGTTGCGTTTGTATTTTTGTTCAGCATATTTCGAACACCATCACCAACTACAAATTATAGATCAGAGACTGTCCAGAGCCTATTCTTTTCAGTCTCTGCCCAGATCATGAAACAAGGGTCTCCCTCCCTCCCTAACACCTAAAATCTTTCTGAACATCAAATCTGTGATAATTTACAGTACGATTTACATATGCAGTGAATCTTCCCCTATGACACAAACTGCCGGGCTAAAAGTCTTCCCATCACACCAGAGGTGTATTCTACATCATCACTGATTGGATTCTTGATGAGATCGTCGGGTGGCTCGTACACTTAATGGGCGTATGGGAGACATTTCTATGGCCACTGAAGTGCTTCACTGCTCTCTCGCTCTCTCTCCCTCTTGAGCCCTCGTTACCACCATTCGTTTCATGGGCTGGGTGTTGGGTGTGTAATCAGAGCGGCACTGGCAGGGAGGTTTAATCGCCTTCACAACCCCTCTGGCAGGCTTTAGTGAAGTACTCTCGCCAAACCTAACCGGTATATCAATGTTACAAGTATCTCACATTACTCCAAAAATGTATAATTAATTCATGCAAAATCTGCATGTGAAGTACAAAGACAAGGCCCCTGCGATACAGACTTCCATATTATTTCAGTTGAAGCAAGGAGCTGTAACATCAAATCCCTACAGGAACTACAGCCATGTAGTTACAGTACTTCTCCTGACTTTATCCACCCAGCCAGATGGTGGTGTCCAAAAGGAGGGCACTAACACTGTCAATTCAAAAGTTTACTGAGCCAATTTAGACTTGTGCCTCTGGTAAAGATGTAGAAGATCTATTTCCTCTCTCCTCACCGTCCCTCTGCTCCATGGCAGCAGTAGTAAACAGAGCGAGGCTAAGAGCGGAGGACCAGTAATTCAGTTGATAAATGTCAAATGAAATGAAAGTATTCAGCTGAAAGTAATTTCCAGAGCTGCGTTCGGGGCCAGGGACTTGAGACTTTCCCTCCTCCATCGATCATGAGCCTGTTTTGGGCCAAGGTACACAATGCCCCCAAATTGCTGACATATGGACCCAGATTCACAAGAAACACTGCCAGGTCCCTCGTCTGTGCACTCCTCTAAACTGTTGTTTATCCAATGACCGTGTGTGTGTGTGTGTGTGTGTGTGTAGCGTCTCAGGGTAGGGCCAAGAAAACCACCATATTAAGACCCTGCCTAATAGATGAATGGTGTGATACATTATAATTTAGTACAGAGGAAGAAAGTAGACCATTATCACTCACTAATCTAACTCACATCAAAGGTAAAGAACAAAAAAACAGAACAGAACAGTACAAAGCAGTGTTTCAGTTAATGGCACCCATAGTACCCACTTTATTGTGTTTGCATTGGTAGCTGTAGGATTAATCCTGGACAAACTGACAGAACTAATCAGTGAGTTTGGAGTGGCGTTAAAGGGTTGCAGTCACTCAATGTCGAGAGGCTGCTTCCAAGTGTAAGGAACCAAAAATGTAATGCGTAAAATGTCTGAACTATCCCTTTAAGGGTGAATTTGAAACAAATGGTGGCACCACGTACATATATCTTCTTCCTGTCCTCTGGGAGATTGTCTCAGTGTCTCAGACCAGAAAAGCCACTCAGTTTACATCGAGTGTGGTGCTTTAAACATAAACACAGCTCTCTGTAGCAGCAGTTTGATTATGAGGAGGCTCCCAGAAGCCATTAAAAGTCAATTTCTCCCCTCTGTGTTTGTTTGAAGACGAGAGTGAGTGAGGAACCCAGCAGCCTTTGTTGTGCGATGCCAACTTCTGGAACACACAAACAAGCCCAGAACGAGCGCCAAACAAACCTACAGCACAGTATGAGATCTCCAACTAGTGTGCAGTACCGTGCAGCACTGTGTGCAGTATCGTGTCCAGTATCGTGTCCAGTCATATATGCAGGAGGAACCGTTGCAAACATGACAGTATCAAAAATAAAGGTGTGGTGCTGTGAGTCATCGTCACCCCAGCAGCTCTTTTTTGTCTTGGTAGTCAACTGCTTGTCTACATCTGCTGCAAAGCTGTCCGTCATCTGGCCAACCTGAGAGTGGAGAACAGAGGTTCTTATTAGACAGCTATTATTACTACAGAAATACTGTAAAACCACACAGTAAGGATTCATTTGAACGTTTGTAGCCTTCTGACTACTTTAACCATTGTATTTCTGTCCTCTGACAGGACAGGTTGCGGTATCTCAGTACCTGTTTCTCCACCAATCGGATGGTGTCCTCGGAGACAGTGTCCTTGGCCTTCTTCACCTGAGTGATAGCGTTGGACCTCACCCTCCTCAGAGACTCCTTGGCCTTGTTACTGAACTGCTTAGCTAGCTTAGCCAGGTTCTCCCTGTGGTCCCGCGTCACCCTGCATGGACACATTAGCACACAGTGTCATGAGCGTGAACACACACACAGTCGCACGCACAAAGCATGCATACACACACACAGACACACAGTTTAATAGAGAGAGTATGGGAGAGAGTATGCACAATTCATTATAATGCCCAACGCATTAAATTCCTTAAAACAATATCTGGCTAAACGCCTGCCTCTCTGTGCCACAAAAAAAACATCTCATGGTCACAGAGCAGTCAACAACGTTGTTTTGCTGGTGTAACAGCTAACAGTTTCTATTCTGTAATTGGTATTTTTGCCTGGGACTATTTGCAAACAATCCAAGAGTGGTGTCTATTTACTGCAAACAATAATGTGTAATTACTGATTCTGGGCCAATCAAGACGCTCGCTCTCTTTGGAAATGCAAATGTTGTTGCGTGCTGAAACTGATTGCAGAGGAAGAAGGCGTCCGGCCGTCTGTCCGTCCCCCTATCCTGCGCTGCCAGACAAGCACCTGCTGCTGGGCGTACTTATTAATCACACAGCCTGCATCCCAAATGTATTCACTACAGGGTCAAAAGCAGTGCACTACATATGGAGTAGTGTGCCATTTGTGACATACCCACATGTTTTTGTGGTTAAGCGAGTGACGGCTGCACATCAAGCTATTTGATTTGGCAGGGAGCAGAGTTGGTCAGAGAACTGAAGACTTCTGGCCAAGGTTGGTGTTGTAGAACTGCTACAGTTGGGTGAAATAGTCAAATAACTGTCTGAAACACCTAGAAACCAGACAGATCCATGGATTTATTTAATGTGCCACTTTACAAGGAGACGGATGGTCAGGGAAGGGACTGACAAGAGAATTCATTACTGGAAAGAGAAAAAGTAGGAGAGGATAAAATATAAAGAGATGGAGAAAAAGGGTAAAACAGAGAGAGTGGTGGAATAGAGAGGAAAAAGACAGAGCGCGAGAGAGTAGAGTGTTCTGGCTCAGCCTGGTTGACTCACTTGGGAATGGCCACCCTGATTATGGTTCCGTCCACCTCAGGGTTGAGTTTCATGCTGCTCTCTCGTAGGGCGCGGGTGGCAGCAGCCACGGCCTGAGGACACAAACACACATTAGACCTGTACCTAATGACTGCCAGCTGGGACTGGGGCAGTAGTACTCTCACTGCAGACACAAGATGTCCTTGGTCATGCTGGCTTTGATCCATGGCGAGCTGGGTGAACTGTGTAGAATCTCAGGTAGAGGGGGTTGCGGGGGCTAGGGTGTGTGTTGGGGGGGTAATGTTTTATTTGAGTAATGTTTTATTTCCACTATAGAATATATTTTATACAGCACAACGGTCTGGTAGACAACAGAGTCATTATCTAGGAGATGTATGTTAGAACTAACGGTGGTTGATCTCCAATAGACAATTAATGAAAAGGCTCTAATCTGGATATGTGATTTGTCTGTGGTGGTGGGAGAGGTGCCTGAGGGAGAGTGTCAGAAACAGAGAAGACAGAAAGGAGAGGTGCCTGAGGGAGAGAGTCCGAGACTGGGCCTGTGAAGCCTCCAGTACATGGAGCCTGTTAGACTACCAGACCGTGTGGGAACAACATTCTAACGCTGAGCACACAGAGTTCAGGTTAAACACTGAGAACCAGTTTGAAACTCAGCACTAAGAGCAACATCACCAGATATGACCACGGAGCGAGAAAGTTCAGACAGGAACTCCAAATAGTACATAATGAAATGGACCAAATCCCACTGGTACCAGATAGTTACTGTATATCTGCTGCAGCAACATGACAACTGCTTCAGTCCAAAAGTGTGAATGTGTAATGTGGGAGGAGAGCAGGGCTTTAACCTTTCTTATGGTCAACCACTGGGGGATTGTCAGCGAGATTCAAGGATTTATTTGTTTGTATTAATTCACAAAGTCTTTTGCCTTGCAAGTTCAATACATAAATAAAAACAGCTTGGGCCTCCCGAGTGACACAGCGGTCTAAGGCACTGCATCGCAATGTTGCGGCAACACCACAGCCTGGGGTTCCATCCCTTGACCGGGATTCCCATATGACGGAGTACAATTGGCCCAGCTTCGTCCAGGTTAGGGGAGGGTTTAGCCAGGGCTTTACTTGGCTCCTCGCGCTCTAGCGACTCCTTGTGGCGGGCCGGGCGCTTGCAGGCTGACTTCGGTCGCCAGTTGATCAGTGTTTCCTCCAACACATTGGTGCAGCTGGCTTCCAGGTTAAGTGGTCGGGTGTTAAGAAGCGCGGCTAGGCAGGTCATGTTTCGGAGGCCCGTTGGGGAATTGCAGCGATGAGACAAGATCGTAGTCATGAAATCGGGGAGAAGTGGGTTAAAAATGAATTAAATTAACAGCTTCTCCCATTCTCTGGTTCTCTCCTATTCTCTAGTAACTCCAGAGAGCCATCCCATACCTTTGTTTGATTGTTCTCAGTATTGAATTCATCATTCCTTCCAACAGCTCTAGCCATTAGGGAAAAGTGGGGGAATGCTGTGCTCTGTTCTGGCCAGCTCTGTAAACACCAGGCATGTTCTGGTTAATATGTTAAAAATAGTGGAATTACACTGAGGTTTCTGAATAAACACAGCCAGTTCAAAGTCACAGCCCAACCGAGAGGAACGGACAGAGCTAAAGAAAACACCTCATTAATGATGTTGAGGATACCACACACACCTTTTCCCTCCCCTTCCCTTCTTCCTTCAGATCCAAGTGGTTTAATTAATGCTGCCATTGCAACTGCACAACAGCCACTGGGGGTTTGCAGTAACACTGTACTGCAGTACTGAATGGCTGGAAAACAATGGCCTCTCGTTAGGAACATGGGTAATTGATGTGATTAATTATAATCCTATTTGCTCTGGGTGCTGTGTTGCCTTAGCAGGGCTGTTAGACTATTAGGTAATGGGAGGTTAGTAACAGGCTGTTAGACTATTAGGTAATGGGAGGTTAGTAACAGGCTGTTAGACTATTAGGTAATGGGAGGTTAGTAACAGGCTGTTAGACTATTACGTAATGGGAGTGCTTTTGTCACTTCTAGGTTAGACTACTGCAATGCTCTACTTTCCGCCAACCCGGATAAAGCACTAAATAAACTTCAGTTAGTGCTAAACACGGCTGCTAGAATCTTGACTAGAACCCAAAAATGTGATCATATTACTCCAGTGCTAGCCTCTCTACACTGGCTTCCTGTTAAGACTGGGGCTGATTTAAAGGTTTTACTGCTAACCTACAAAGCATTACATGGGCTTGCTCCTACCTATCTTTCCGATTTGGTCCTGCCATACATACCCTGGGTTCGTGCCGTGGGGGAGATCTTCGGCCTTGTCTAATTTGGTGGTTGGAGATATCCCTCTAGTGGTGTGGGGGCTGTGCTTTGGCAAAGTGGGTGGGGTTATATCCTGCCTGTTTGGTCCTGTCCGGGGGTATCGTCGGACGGGGACACTGTCTCCCGACCCCCTCCTGTCTCAACTCCAGTATTTATGCTGCAATAGTTTGTGTGTCGGGGGGTTGGGGGCGTGGGTCTCTCTCTCTGATAATGACAATATGCTTATCCGTATGAGTTAAAAAAATGAAGCACAAAAACAAATCTGCAAATGTAAAAGCGGTGATCTCTCATGAATAAAGTATTAGTACGCCTATGGTGACTCAAGACTACTACGTTCCAGGTTCAGCTGCTCATGTTGAACAAACAGTACTGACTCAGCAGTACTAAATAGATCTGAGCCAAGGCCAAAGAGCATCAAGCTCCCTTTAAAACGGGTAAACCCTCATTAACAACATAGGATGCTGGACAAGGGGAAGGAGAAACACAGGGAGAAGAGTGAAGAGAGGGAAAGAGTTGTTCCCTTTCAGTGTGTGTAGATTGTGTCTCCTCCTTCCCAGAGGGCAAAGCGCGGTCACTTCCTGCTGATGACAGCTGACCACAGAGTCTTGGCATTTGTTTCAATCTTATCCCAGAACAAAGAGCTTCCCTGAACCATTGATCACTAACCGACTCAAGTTTCAGACAGAGAAGGAGAAAGGAGGGAGAGAAAGTGAGACGGATGGAGAGGGAGAACATGAGGGAGAGCGAGAGATGGAGATGGCGAGAGAGAGAGAGAGAGAGAGAGAGAGAGAGAGATCGATGGAAGTTGTGTGTCGACACTTGACACTGCTCAACCTTCCATGCACTGGCTGAGACAAGAGTCAGACTTTCAGTCCAGGTTTCTAAAATCACATGCCAATTTCACAATGTGTTGCCATCAGCCCAGAGTGTGGTTCACACAGTGTGTATGTGTCTGTACTGTGAGCTCACCTCTGGGAAACCGGTCATGTTGACCACGATTAGCTGAGGGGACTTCATGGAGATCTGACCCAGCTGGTTCAGTGGGAACTTGCCATCTGTCGTGGACACCACGATGTGATCCAGAGCTCCTGAAAACACCAAAAGACCAGGGCCCGTATTCATACAGTGTGTCAGAGTAGGAGTGCTGATCTAGGATCAGGTCCCCACTGTCCATGTCATGTTACTCTGATATGCTTTATGAACAGAAGATAAAAACAAACAACTTAATTATTGAGTCACAGCATAAAACAAGACAACTAAACCGTGTGATTACTATGAAGCCTCAGACTGTTGGCGGAGCGTGAGCTTATGGTTGGGATGCAGGTTTGGTTTTGGCTGGGGTGCAGGTTTGGTTTTGGCTGGGGTGCAGGAGATCCCCCCCCCCCCCACCAACCCTCATCTCCTCTCGGTCACCCCCTAACAGTGCAGATTGCAGAACCAGAGCTTCAACATGAGTCTCCTCTTCTCATCTGGCTTACCTCAGACGCCGCTGTTTCTTCCCTCGCCGTCCTCTGGCTTACATCACCAACTCTATCCCTCGCTAGTCGAGAGGTGTAGAGGGTGGGGAGGTGGGCCATAGAGTAATCGACCTTTTTTTAGCCTGCGTTACTCGAGCCCTAACCTCGTCCCCAGGCTAACTGCTAGAGCCGGCTGGTAGACCAGAGAGACTACCTGGCTGCCTGCACATCTGCTAGCGCTTCCAGAGGGCACACAGGCATTTCCTAAAACGGCATGAGGAGGAATGGGGATCGACTGGAAAGCCATTAGCCAAATGGACTCTTCCTGGTCAGGGCACGGGCAGCTGACCCAACATGGCAGAAGGTAGATTACCTCGTTTCACAGTGTATTCATCTGAGGCAGTATACAGAGCTGTCCAGGGAGGACTGGATAGCCTGACGTTAGTCCAGCGTTCCCATGGACAAGAGAGGTCAGTCTTCTTCAAACAGAGAGTGACAGGCTGTAGTACCTCCACGCTGTCTGTGCCCAGATGCCGGTTCACCGTATTAACCCATCCTCTACAACAGCCCTTCCTTCAGCTAAGCCGACTTTCCTTACAACAAAACACACCACATAATGAGACCCAGATGAGACTATCGAACACACAAGAACAAAATGATGTCATGATTCACCCCCATTCCAGAATCTCTCCAGTCAGATTCCCTGTCAGCTCTAAATCCTGCTGCTTCCATGGATTACTGTGCATCTGGACAGAGGGGCACAGAGGGAGAGGAGGGGGAGAGGGTAAGGATGAGGAATGGAAGGAGAATGGAAGGAGGGATGGAGAAGGTGGGGGGGTGGGGGGGTCGGGAGGGCTATTTAATCTGTGTATAAATCCTGGTATTACAGCTTCCTCCCCCTCTCAGGGTAGGTCTGCACCGAGGGGAGAGGGGGAGGCTTTGAACTGGATGTAGTTCAGGAAACAGGGTCAACAGGGGTCAAGGTAAAGGGCAGGGATCACTCTTCCCCCCTCAGGCCATTTGTCAGGGAGAAAGTAAACAGATGGAGATGCACTTTTTCCTCATCTTTTGACCAACAATCAATAGTGAAAACCAACAGTGGACCTTGGTCTTTTAATGCTTACAAAGAAGGACAACACTTAAACAGGCCTTCAGAGCTTTGCATCCCTCATTGAAAGATCAAACAGTGCCAGTGGTACTGACAGGACTGAACGGTATCCTCTGCTGACAGGACTCTACTGACAGGACTCTTCATAATCTCAGCACCCAGAACCGAGTGCACTGGCCAGATAATAACAGTCGGTCATGAGAGACTATCCTCTCCATGGAAACAGCCCTAACCTTACAGTCTACGGCCCCTACGCACCTGGAGAGGTTCTGATGCTCAGGTTGCGGCTGAAGTCGTCTCTCAGGGTGGTGAGGACGGCGGCCATATCCTCCTTTACTTCCTCCAGACTGATGATGTCCTCCACCAGCGAGGAGTTGATGTTCACTTTGGAAGCCTGGCCCTTTGCTGCCTTAGCTGAGGGAAAATTAAAGCAGGCGGTCTTCAGAAAGACTTCAAAAGGGGAAGAACAGAAGGAGAGGATGGAGGGGAGAAGAGGGAGGCCTGCATGCTGCTAGTCTTGTCTATCACTGTTATTACAAATAAAAGCAAGACGAGAAAACACAGTGAAGTGGGGTTTTCAACCTCCTCAAAAGGAAAGCTCTTGGATGTTCTGACCACTTCAGTAGGTCTTGATTCCTACCACTATATTTCCTTTGAAGGTAGCACTACTAGCTAAATCCTTCAGCTAAAATATAAAGCTGCTGAGGCAAGTGGCCCTTCACTCACCTTTACTCTTCTTGGTGGCGTAGAAGCGAAGGCAGGAGGCAGCAGGGGGGGCCATGTTTTGATGAAAGATATTTGGGAGCAGCAGTTGGACCCTGGAGATGACTGCCAGCTGAGGAGACCTCACCATGGGGACCAGGGCGACGAGGGATCGGCACAAAGCCGGCCGCATTAGGCCCAGCAGACTCATAGCTGTCAGACAGGGACATGGAGAAATAAAAAAAACAGCAAAGATGAATGGACAAGACATGATTACTGTCTGATGATAAAACATGACTGTCAAGCTAATAAAAACACTAAAGCTATGAAGTGCTCACATATCAGTTTCTCTTTTCATAGCGCAGCGATGCTATCGAAGTACTGTACCACGCATGCCCAGCATCAGTAGTAGCATCTGTAATACTAACCAGCAGGGGAAATACATATGTCTGTCTATCTACATACTGTATGTTGCTGCTTCAATTACAACAGAGTAGAACAGTATGAGTCATAACTAGGGTTGTACATTTTGGGGAATATTCAGAGGTGGAAACTTTTCATGGGAATTAACGGGAATATATGGGAATTAATATTAATACCATTTAAAATGTAGATGTTTCTTGCATTGGATATATTTACCATATCATATGGAGACAGAAACATACACCTTTTACCTTATTAAAGTAGACATAATTGCAAATGATTAAATCCTTCAAATAAAAATAAAAATGTAGTAACGAACAGAACTTTAATTAAATTAGTTGACTCTTCACATGGGATGATTTCACTGAACAAAAGGGAATATTGAATGAACCCTCGCATCGCCCAAAACTGTTTTCAACATCAGAAATGAAACTAAAGCTTTGGTTGTCTTCCTCTCAGGCTTCCATGTCTTCTCCCTGGACTCCTCAATGTCCACCTCTTGAACATCAGACTGAGGCCTCATCTTCACTGTCACTTTCCAACCTTGTTGAGGATGGCTCGTTGTCAGACTCAAAAAGTCTCAAATTTACCCGGATGGCCACCAATTTTTCAACCCTTGTATTGGTCAGCCTGTTGCGTGTTTTGGTGTGTGTGTTCCCAAACAAGGACCAGTTGCGCTCTGAGGCGGCTGATGTTGGTGGGATTTGGAGGATGATGGAGGCAACAGGGGAAAGAGCCTCAGATCCACAAAGTCCCTTCCACCAGGTGGCTGATGAGATATGTTGGCACGACTGCCATATTGCATCTCCATCCCAAAGCCCTTGCTTGGAAATGTACTTCGCCAGACTGCCAAGAACCTTGCCCTCATCCAGGCCAAGGTGGCGAGACACGATAGTGATGACACCATAGGCCTTGTTGATCTCTGCACCAGACAGGATGCTCTTGCCAGCTCACAGGATGCTCACGCAGCAGCGTGTATTGGCTTCAGGCAGAAGTCTTCACGCTTTTTGATGTATTTCAGAACTGCAGTTTCCTCTGCTTGGAGCAACAGTGAAGTGGGCAGGGCAGTATAGATTTCTTCTCTTACATCTGCAAGCAGAGTCTCCCTCAATCTGTGCAATGGCTACTGCTATAGGTTTCAGGAGTTTCAGGCTGCTTACCAGTCTCTCCCAAAATACATCATCCAGGAGGATCCTCTTGATGGGGCTGTCCATATCTGCAGACTGTGATATGGCCATTTCTTGGAGAGACTCCTTCCCCTCCAGGAGTCTGTCAACCATGATGACAACACCACCCCAACGGGTGTTGCTTGGCAGCTTCAATATGGTGTTCTTATTCTTCTCATTTTGCTTGGCGAGGTAGATTGCTGCTATAACTTGATGACCCTTCACATACCTAACCATTTCCTTGGCTCTCTTGTAGAGTGTATCCACTGTATTCAGTGCCATGATGTCCTTGAGGAGCAGATTCAATGCATGAGCAGCACAGCCAATGTATGTGATGTGAGGGTAGGACTCCTCCACTTTAGACCAAGCAGCCTTCATATTCACAGCATTGTCTGTCACCAGTGCGAATACCTTCTTCCTCATCTGCAACATAGAGACCGGTGTGTCTGTGGTTCCTTTGGTCTGTGCTCTTGTAGAATTCTGGTTGAGGGGTGGAGATGATGTAGTTAATTATTCCATGCCGACGAACATTCGACTACCCATCAGAGATGATTGCAATACAGTCTACTTTCTCTATGATTTGCTTGACCTTCACTTGAACTCTGTTGAACTCTGCATCCAGCAAATTAGTAGATAAAGCATGTCTGGTTGGAGCGGTGTATGCTGGGCGAAGAACATTCAGAAATCTCTTCCAATACACATTGCCTGTGAGCATCAGAGGTGAACCAGTTGCATACACAGCTCGAGCAAGACATTCATCAAGCATTTCTCTGACTACGTTCCTCCATTGAGTCAAAAAAACTTCTGATTCCAAGAGGACCATGAGCTGTTGCTATCGATAAGATGTCGGATTCATCATTTTCACCTCGAATAGAAGTAGAGGGACATTTGTCAGAGGTTGCTTGTTGTGAGCGCGGAGGGAACTTTATGCACTTGGCCCGATGATTCTGCATCTTTGTTGCATTCTTCACATATGATTTGGCACAGTATATGCAAATGTACACAGCTTTTCCATCTACATTAGCTGCAGTGAAATGTTTCCACACATCAGATAGTGCCTGTTGCATTTTCCTGTAAAGATCAGGGAAAAACATGTAAAAAAATGTATAAAATAGAATTTCATGTACAGATAAATAGATAAGCAGTTAGAATAAACAACTCCTTTGGAAGAATTTTTTTTTTAAATGAAACATGTATGGAAACAGGTGAATTAACAGTCCTCACTTAGCAGGCTCAAGCAAGCTAAAACCCACATGGTAGCAAAAACTAACTAGCAGAAACTGTTAACAAGTTAGAAATTATTTAAACACTTTTATGGATGCTACCATTTACTAGTTAACAAAAAAATAATGTCCTAAAATATATTCACCCCACCCAGTATTGTAATCAAAACTTACCAGAAAGCATGTAGTCCTTGGCTCAGACAGTGTAGTAGTGTGGGCTCAATAGCATCTCATTAGTGTGCAAGATCTTGAGAATCAGCTGTACATGTGATGGATAAATGCACTGAGCATGCAGAGAGTTGCAATTCCATTGAATTGGGGATAGTTTAACCAAAATATGCCACAAGACCTAGAATTGCCTTATGTGTATCCCACAAAAAAGGTTCACTGTTATAAGCTAACTTTTTTGATGAATTTAAGCTAAATTCCCCCAAATTCCTGGGCTTAACTTCCCATGGAAAATTTCCAAAAAAGTTTCCAACCCTTTGCAACCCTAGTCATAATACCCATAAAACCTAGAGGTCAAACAAGGAAATAGTTCCAATCGTTTTTCCAATATTCATTTTTCCCCATAGGGGATTTTAGAAATACTTACTTTGTGCAGGCTTATGCCGGCGTGACGTTTTTATAACTGTGCAAAACTCTCTGGGACAAGATTACTTTTATCAATATATTCGCCAGTATTTAACCCCCCAAAATGAAATGCTAAATAGCTGCTGAAGAACTACAAATGCCATGATGATCTGGACGAGACTGCCAAATCGAGGCAAAGGTAGGAATTTCTAGATTAACAATCTAATGTTAGCTAAATTTAGTAATTAATAAATTGGCAACATGTCTTTAAATTGACAATTCTGTGAACTGTCTTGTGCTAAATTGACACAATAAATGTTAGCAAAGCTTGCAGGGATTTATGGTCTTGCTTGATGTCTACTTTAATGCTAATTAGCATTTTATATATAGAGCCGAATATTGATACACGTCCGAAAGAAATTCACAGGGTTATCAAAACGTCATGCCAGGGTAAGTCTACACAAACACAGCCTTTATTTGAAATGTTCCTAATATTTCCTATGGGGAAAAATGATTGGAACTATTTCCCTGTTTGACCACTAGGTTTTATGGGTATGACACCTCCACTGTAGAGCTCTAAACAGTGAAATCAATCTGTTATGAATTCCCTCCCAGGGACTCTTAAGGGCTATTTATACCCTACGGAGCATAGTGTCGCAAAGTCATTTTTCATCACAAAAGGGGCGGCCCCCCACAACACTACAGCCATCTACGTACTGCCGTGCCATATTAAAAGTGCAACAGGCCGTATAATTCCTTGCTTAGCCATGGGGGCAGTGTTGTGTAGGCAATGAAGCTCGCTTGGTTCCTTGATCTGATATATAGGCTATGCATCAAAGTAACCCATTTTGCAGGTTTCCACACACTTATAAGTGTGTGGAAACCTTAAGCACACCCTCTAATTCTAACAGCCTTCTCTCTGGGACACAAACTCTGGAACTTTTCTAACCCCTGCAGTAGGCTCCCCTCCTCCGCTGGAGCCTAGCAGGCTATGGGTCGTAAACTGGCCAGTCACACCTCTGGCCATAGCCAAATTGATTGGTCGCTAGGGGTCATGGTTGTCAGGGGCCTTATCACACCAAGGGGGGTCAGCCAATCATAGGCAGTCATCTTGGGTCCCAAACTCCTGTCTCCTTCAAGCAGTCAGAGAGAGCAGCAAACTCATCTCTATCCTGCACAACAACAGCTGGACTCATCTCTCTGGACTTGTGGGTAGTTTGCATGCACAAAAACCACTACCTTTCCATGTCCATCTCAACCGTGTGCATGTCAATAAAGTATCCTTGTGTGTAACTTTGAGGTTGCCTTATTCCCCTCTGACGGGGGGAGGTGCTAGTCAGTGGGTCACAGATCAGCCCAAACAAAGAGTCGCTATCTTTCACTTCAACAAAAAAACAGTTATAAAAATGGCTCTTCCAAATCTTTAACACACTTCACAACAACATTTCCCCCCAGGGGCATTTTTTCTGAAGCAGGGGATCTCCATTCCAGGGTGCAGAACAGAAGAGCCCAGCAGGCACCCACCAAAACTCCCTCAAACTCTACTCATCCATGAGGGTCTTTCTGAACCGTGCCTTTCATCGGCAACGGGTGTGAACAACCAGCCGTGTATCATACCCTGGATGACTTCCTCCATTGTGTGTGATGAACACACCGTTAAGAGAAATGGGGCACTACACTATCACGCAGGTGGATACACACTGTCAACGTCACCCTTGTAAATCACCTCAACAGAATGTTTGCGCCCCATTTCCTACATTGGACTCTGGTCAAAAGTAGTGCACTATATAAGGAATAGGGTGCCATTTGGGACACATCCTGCATCTGGGTGAGGGGCTTGGCTTCTAGTCATAATACCACCTTGCTGTGTGTGTATAGAGACTGCACCTTAAGCAGGCAGGGGGATCCAGCCTCACCTGAAACATCTGTGTTGTGTACAGTCTGTAGCTCTTTAATCTATCAATAATATCTGGGCCTGAAGGCAGACACCATACACGTGCTTTATTCTCTAAACAAACCCAGGTTGGCTGTGATTGTATCACTCCCTTCACAAAGCCAGCAGCCGGCCGCCTCCCTGAAAAGCACAGCTAGTAGTAACGCTACAGGAAGGTTATTATATATATATTTTTAAACATGACTCTTTTGTGCCTCAGTGTTTATCAGATGTAACCATTGGCCGTGAGTCTGAGTCCAGTGGAAGGGATAGAGGGGGGATGGTGGTTGTCTTTACACGTGAAGTGAAGCAGAAGAACTGTAGCACAGGTGTTCAGTGAGATATTGTTTCTCTTTGATATTTCATAAAGGGCAAGGGGCCAGCTGGCATGCCCACATTGTATGACACCTCTGAATAATTCAGGTCTATGTTGTTTCAACAGTTTAATTCTGATTGTAAAAAGGATGCACTGTTACAATGGACAGAAGACTTTCAAGTCTGAACAACAAATAACATAAGTGCAGTTAGCGTGTCCTTTAATTAAAGGGAAGTATTATATCTTTCTACTCCCCAAAGGGCACTGTTTGGCTACCTTATTATTTTTTTATTTAACCTTTATTTAACTAGGCAAGTCAGTCAATTAAGAACAAATTCTGATTTTACAATGACGGCCTACTTCAGTTGACTATATATCGTGATATCAATATCACTCATGCATGTTACACAATGTTAAAAGCAAGCTAGTTAATATGATAGCACAGCCTCCATAGTCGATGATATTTAACTAAAGCTAGCTAGATAAACAGTGGGGGCATTTAGCTATAACGTATGAAAGGTCGTTGGGTACGCAGTCGAAATAAATCATAAATAATGGATCGATACAGGAGCATTACTTGGGATTGGAACATGTTTACGTTGTAACTACTAGCTATATCAAGAACAATTGTGCTGCATTTTAAAGTAGTTACTTACTTATATCTTGTCAAATGTGTCTAGTTGCGCATGGCTGTGAAGAGCGTAGGAAAAAGCTGAGCCTGACGCTTGTGTCCGTCGTCATCATCAGTCAGATTCTATGTGTAGACCGTCATTCCTTTGTGTGCTCTCAGTGGGGGGAGCTTGTGTACAACGTCATTGAATGGCGCCTTTGTTTTGCAGCTACCGGAGTACTGCGTGCCGAAGTATTTGAACGACATTACAGATTTGTGTTGACCTACAATATGTACAGTAATCATCAGACGTGGAGTAGTTGAACTGAAAGTTTCTACCGAACAGGGTAAGTTAAACGTTTGATACAAAACACTTTAGTTCTATGGCAAAGGCTCATGGCAAATCCATATTGTAAAGCGAACATACACATCATACAAACATCTGTATTTTATAGTTTATCTTTAGTCATCTAGTTAGACCCCTTGCCAGTAATAGTTAGCCGAATTGCTAGCGTCAACTAGCTAGCTAATGTTTCTAGCTAAAAAATGCAGTGACAAGTAGGTTATGATTGCAAAAATGGATAACTTGTGGTTAGGCTACTTGATAGATGTTTTTATTTTCATAGGGATTTATCAGTATTTATTCTTATTGTGGGTCATATTATTTTGCCAAAGGCTTTGTGAGTGTATTCCTGAAATGTGTGCTCCCTCTCTTAGGAGACCCACGGAGTCTGCAGTGGAGAGTTCCCCCATTGTTACAGAAAACAAAGACATCACACTGCCTGAAGTGGAGAGTTCCCCCATTGTTTCAGAAAGTGAGAAACCTATTCTCTCTGCAGTAGAGACAGTGGAGAGTCCCTCAACCATTTCAGAAAGCAAGGAATTCACACCATCAGCAGTGAAGGACAAGGTTGTCTCCATAGTTTCAGAATGCAAGAAAACGACCCTTTGTGCAGTGGAGACTAAAGACAATGAGGATGTCACCATTGTTTCAGAAAGCAAGAAACCCGCGAAAGCACCGTCAGCAGTGGAGAATGCCTCTATAATTTCAGAAAGTTCGTCACACGAGGGCCATCGCCTGTGGATCGGTAACATCGATCCCAAAATCACAGAGTGAGTGAATCCCTGTGGCCCATGAATCCTGGGCTCAATCTCAATTAGTCTTTCTAATTGTCATTTACATCATTGTCCTTGCATCCTATCTCCTCACATCCTTCTACAATGTGTTTTTGAAAAGGTGAGGCGAGAGGATGTGAATCAAGAAAAGATTGATTGAGAAATAGCCCTGGAGACAGAGCACGTCTTGCTTCTTACTCCTCCCAGCCCAGCGGAGTGGCCACTGTGACTGGCCTGTATGATTGATTAGCCATGTGTCTGTGAGGGCTGGAGAATGAGCAGACGACGTTGGGCGTGTGAAAGAGAGGCACTCGGGCATGGCGACCTGTTCTGCTGAGGGGCTGCCATCATTTCTCACTCATCTGGCCTGTTTACTCTGTCAACCTGTAGCTCGCTGGCTGCTCTCTTTTGTTCAGAAGCAGGGTAGAGGAGGTGTGTGGAGGGGCAGCACAAGCTGGGATTGGCTGGTGGGCTCCTGGAAAATGTACAGCTTGCTTGGGCTGGTGTCTAGACAGGCGTTTCCTTCCAAACTACCTTCTGTTTTTCTTTAAATAACCTGGTGTACCTCCCCAATGGCACCCTATTCCCATAGGGCTCTAGACAAAAGTAGTGCACTGGATAGGGAATAGGGTACCATTTGGGATGCGCACTGCCTGGTAGAAGGAAAAACAACAGAATATGCCCACAGGCTGGTGATTGGTAAGATTCATTAGTTCACATGCTCCCAGTGTTTGTTGTACCAAGACCCACTTCAAGGCTCTCCCTCAGAAAATTAGCATACAAGCAGGCAGCACTGCAGAGTTTTGTTGTTGTCTGAGTGAAGGTCAGTATTCAGCTACAGGCACTTCGTTATTTTATTTTTTATCTTAGTCTGCCACCCAGATCTGTGGTGGGCCCTGGTTAAATATAGGGTGCCATTTGGGACAAAGATTCAGAGCCATTGATCACTCATTTCTCCAAGGAAAGTCCAAACTGGAAGATTCCCCCAGGGCTTCTGGAGCTACAGTAGCACTCAAACCTGTCAGGAAATGTTAACTCTTTTAACACCACCACATGGTTCCTACAACTGCTGCTAAGCTATATTCTCTCTCTCTCTCTCTCTCTCTCTCTCTCTCTCTCTCTCTCTCTCTCTCTCTCTCTCTCTCTCTCTCTCTCTCTCTCTCTCTCTCTCTCTCTCTCTCTCTCTCTCTGTGTTTCTCTCTCTCTCTGTTTCTCTCTCTACCTCTGTTTCTCTGTTTCTCTCTACCCCTCTGTTTCTCTCTACCCCTCTGTTTCTCTCTATCTACCTCTCTGCTTCTCTCTCTCTACCTCTGTTTCTCTCTACCCCTCTGTTTCTCTCTATCTACCTCTGCTTCTCTCTCTCTCTACCTCTGCTTCTCTCTCTCTCTCTGCTTCTCTCTCTCTCTCTGCTTCTCTCTCTTTACCTCTGTTTCACTCTCTCTCTCTCTGTTTCTCTCTACCTCTCTGCTTCTCTCTCTCAACCTCTGCTTCTCTCTCTCTCTCTGTTTCTCTCTCTCTCTGTTTCTCTCTCTCTCTCTCTGTTTCTCTCTCTACCTCTCTGTTTCTCTCTCTATGCAATTTTTTTTTTTATCTTGTTATTTTCCATGCGAATGAATCCAGGTCTTAATGATGTCAGACCCTCAGCACTATCATCAGTCATGCTCCCAAGCCCTCCAGATCTCTGAAATTATCGAGTCTCAGGACAACGCTGAGAGATTGCTCAATTTCCCCTTTTCTCCTTCTTTTTGGAGAAACTAAGAGTGGTGGAAAAGCTCAGCTGAAGTTGGGAGATCATCTCAGTTTTACTAGTATCATTCCCAGGTCGCAGTCTGCATTCTGTCCACACCTTTGAATGACATGGGCTGCATTTCATCTGGGTGTGCAACCTTTCCCTATCTCAGGGAGGTGCATCACAATAGCATACAGGGCTCTACAGTGCCACCATTTTACTCGCATATGCGTCTAAATATTCTGCTGTGCGACCTGGAATTGTAACTTAGACATAACAACATAATGCAGCCCCTGAGTGCCATGGAGAATACACTGAGCGCAGATTCATGACCGTCATGTTTCAACATTACTATAAAGAAAACAACTTGTTACCTGCTCCTAAATCTCTTTGTGCTTCTACATTTTTCAACTTAAAGGAAAATTACACCCAAAAACTATATTTTGTTATTTTGTTACATATCTTGAAAACTTGATTGCTGACAAGCAAAACATTTTTGGGATTATGTCAACAATGGACTAATGAAACAAATACCAAAAGCTAGTTTTGTGTTGTGAAAAAGGTCCTTTGTTTTTGGAGAGGAAGCTGAGCTGTTGAGCAGCAGGTCTGATACCATATGAAACACGTTGTACACCGGTCTCCAGCCACCGGCTGCCTTAGCTTCAGCAGTGTGTCTTTAGAAATGGTGTCAGTCAACAGGTGACAGTAACAATGAAGAGACCGTTCAACAACATCAACACCCCGACCCGCCTGCTCGACCCGCATGCCCAGGCAGGTTTCCCTCACACACACACACGGCTCCACCCACCCCATTCACACAATGAGAGGGGCTGCTGCTGCAGTCTTGATTAGGCGCTGACATATTGACCTGTCTGTCCATGCTCCATGGGGGCCCATTCACGGCCGGTGATGGATCCAGCATGTGCTGTCTGAGCTGCAGGTTGTTTGTGGTACTAGACTGGGGGGGGCTACAGACTGGACACAGGGCCATGCCCACACGGTGGAGGTGGAAGCAGAAAAGAGACATCACTGCCCTCTTTAACTTCCCCTTTACCAGAAAAGACCTGCTTGGAAAGACTGCCTCTTTTACCTCATATCCACATGAGATAACCATGAAACATGGCTTCTGGGTTATGTCAGACATTGGACCAGTGTAACGGATGGCTCACCAATCAAACAGATGTTTCGTTCTATCCTTGTCTTGCTTTTCCCCCTGTTTCTCTCTGGTGCCCAGTTTGAGAGTGAGTATTCAGATCCTCCTTTAATGACTCACTCCTCAGTCCTCAAATAGATGGCCTTAGAGTGGAGGAACTGCAAGTGCTGGGCCCTTTGTTGTTCTTTAGACATTTAACAGATGTCTTGCTTGGCTCAGCTTCATGCTTTCACAGAAGAGCACCCTCAAGTAAGGAAATCACTCTTCCCCTCAGCGGACCTTTCCTCCCCACCACCTCCCTCTACCTCCCCCTACCTCCACCTCCCTCTACCACCACCTCCCCCTACCACCACCTCCCCCTACCACTACCACTACCTCCCCCTACCACTACCTCCCCCTACCTCCCTCCCCCTACCTCCACCTCCCTCTACCCCCCTCCCCCTACCACCACCTCCCCCTACCACCACCTCCCCCTACCACTACCTCCCTCTACCTCCCTCCCCTACCACCACCTCCCTCTACCACTACCTCCCTACCTCCACCTCCCCCTACCACTACCTCCCTACCTCCACCTCCCTCTACCCCCTCCCCTACCACCACCTCCCTACCACTACCTCCCCTCTACCTCCCTCCCCTACCACCACCTCCCCTACCACTACCTCCCCCTACCACCACCTCCCTCTACCTCCACCTCCCTCTACCACCACCTCCCCTACCACCACCTCCCTACCACCACCTCCCTACCACCACCTCCCCACCTCCCTCCCCTACCACCACCTCCCCTACTCACCACCTCCCCTACCACCACCTCCCTCTACCACCACCTCCCTACCACCACCTCCCCTACCACCACCTCCCCCTACCACCACCTCCCTACCTCCACCTCCCCTACCACCACCTCCCTCTACCTCCCTCCCCTACCACCCTCCCCTACCACCACCTCCCTCTACCACTACCTCCCCTACCTCCACCTCCCCTACCACCACCTCCCTCTACCTCCCTCCCCTACCACCCTCCCTACCTCCCTCCCCTACCACCACCTCCCTACCACCACCTCCCTACCACCACCTCCCTCTACCTCCCTCCCTCTACCACTACCTCCCTCTACCACTACCTCCCCCTACCACCACCTCCCTCTACCTCCCTCCCCCTACCACCACCTCCCCTACCACCACCTCCCCTACCTTCACCTCCCTCCCCTACCTTCACCTCCCTCCACCTCCCCTACCTCCCCTACCTCCACCTCCCCCTACCACTACCTCCTCCCGCCGGCCGGCACGTTTTATAGCCCCCAGGAGAAGTGCATTGTGGTCTTGTTAAAGGCCAGAAGTGGTCCGTCCCCTCCCGCGGTCCTTCCCGGTGTATCAGTCCACTATCAATTCCTCAATCTGTGCCAGAAGCAGGTCGCAGGAAGACCCACCATTCCAGCCTGCAGAGGGTGGAGTCTGGGAAAGTGAGAAATTCTCCTTGGAGAGAAAGCTCCAGGGAGGCCAAGGGAAGACATTAATACATCCAGGATTGTGGCCCAAATGGCATCCTATTCCCTATATATTGCACTACTTTTGACCAGAGTGGTCCCTGGACAAAGGTAGTGCACTACATAGGGAGCCATTTGGGATGCAGCCCAGGACCCCCAGTACTCCCCATCCTAGGCTACATACCTTTCTAGGATTAAATATAACGGTGCTGGACAAAACTAAAAACGCAACTTTGGCCCAAGCATCTCTGTTGTACACAACACAATTCCCATGCCGTCTCTCAGGGGGGGCAGCTATCAAAGAAACTAAGTGATTAGTCTTGAAAAGGGAACATGTGAAGTATCAGACTTTGGGTCTAAGCTTGAGATCAATAAATACCAGTTAGACCTAGGCTAATGTTAGACCTAGGCTAATGTCAGACCTAGACTAATGTCAGACCTAGGATAATGTTAGACCTAGGCTAATGTCAGACCTAGGCTAATGTTAGACCTAGGCTAATGTCAGACCTAGGATAATGTTAGACCTAGGCTCTATTGCACTGTGCGGAATTCAACATTTGCCAATGTACAGGGAACTGCCAAAATAATGGAAACACTTGAGTAAATGAGGGATACAAAGTGTATTGAAAGCAGGTGCTTCCACACAGGTATGGCTCCTGAGTCAATTAACATCCCATTAGGGTCATTTATAAAAATGCTGGGCAGGCCATTGTTTTGGCTACCATGGCTATGCCCACATAGGATGACAAGGCCCCATCCACAGGGTACAAGTGGTAACTGAATGGTTTGATGAGCAGAAAAACTATGCAAACCATAAGCCATGGCCGTCACAGTCACCACATCTCACACCGATTGAACACTTATGGCAGATTCTGGAGCAGCACCTGAGACATAGTTTTCCACCACAGTCAACAAAACACCAAATTATGGAATTTCTTGTGGAAGAATGGTGTCGCCTCCCTCCAATAGAGTTCCAGACACGTGTAGAATCTATGCCAAGGTGCATTGAAGCCATTCTGGCTCGTGGTGCCCGCCCTATTAAGACACTTGTTAGTGTTTCCTTTATTTGGGCAGTTAGGCTACCTGTGGCTTTATGTCTTGCTTCCAGCATACCTGTGGCTTTATGTCTTCCTTCCAGCATACCTGTGGCTTTATGTCTTGCTTCCAACATACCTGTGGCTTTATGTCTTGCTTCCAACATACCTGTGGCTTTATGTCTTCCTTCCAACATACCTGTGGCTTTATATCTTGCTTCCAACATACCTGTGGCTTTATGTCTTGCTTCCAACATACATGTGGCTTTATGTCTTGCTTCCAACATACCTGTGGCTTTATGTCTTGCTTCCAACATACATGTGGCTTTATGTCTTGCTTCCAGCATACCTGTGGCTTTATGTCTTGCTTCCAGCATACCTGTGGCTTTATGTCTTGCTTCCAGCATACCTGTGGCTTTATGTCTTGCTTCCAACATACCTGTGATGACTATTAGTGGTGCGCGGGTCAGCTGTTTGTTCAACCGCACCCATCCGCCATCGCCCGTATATATGTGATATAACCTGCTAATATAGAACATAGGTTAGTTAAGAGAAGGCAGGACGTATATATGTGATATAACCAGCTAATATAGAACATAGGTTAGTTAAAAGAAGGCAGGATGATTTGACAGGGGGTGCAGGATTCTTTTTTTTGCCTGATTTTAAATATGTTTATGCTTATATTTTCCAACATGTTGGTAGACTATTTGTTAGTCAACATGTGTATAATTAGATACATGCAGCGTCTCTTCTGTCATTATATATTGTCCTAGAAGACTAAATAAACCTTTGCTCACCAGAATGTCATAAATCAATAGAATGAATGCTTCAATCTAGTTGACATCGGTAAAGTTTTCCCTGTCATCTCTGCTTCTTTCTCGGAGCAAAGACTTAAAAAAAAACAAAAAAACTGGAATAATATTCAGTGCAAAACATGAAAATGACATCAGTTTGACCGGTTGTAAGGAAATAGAAACCTGTGTAAACAAGCCAACATGTTTCTGATTAGATTTCAGTTCTGCTTGGATGCATATTTAATGTGGTTGAAATACTATCAGCTTTTATGATGCTGATAAATATAGCTCCTCTACAGACGGTATCTAACTGACCATTCACGTTCTCTCAAGATGCTGAAAGAAATAAATCATATTTCTCCACTCCTGTTCCCCAGTAAAATGTTGCCTACATTTGGTGTATCATTTTACTGCAAGAAATGTTTAATTCTGCAGGAGTCAATGTTAAGGCAATGTGAGAGGTTATAGACCTACAGTCAGTGTCCAGATTTCACTTTCCATTTTACCCATCTGAACAGTAGGCTACAGTTCCCTTGATGTGCCATAGGCCTATTTGAAGTCCGATCTTGTGACTGTCAAATTAGTATAGCGCCTCACAACCATCACACATAACACAGCCGGCACTGTTATCATCCTCTTACCACTTCACCAAATATTTCCCAAATGTATTTTCTGGCCCTCCCTTCTCTTTACTTACAAACCCTTAACCAACAATGCAGTTCAAGAAATAGAGTTAAGAAAATATTTACTAAATACACTAAAGTAAAAAATGTAATCAAAAAGTAACACAATAAAATAACAAGGCTATATATATATATATATATATATAGGGGGTACTGGTACCGAGTCAATGTGCGGGGGTACAGTTTAGTTGAGGTAATTTGTACATGTAGGTAGGGGTTAAGTGACTATGCATAGATAATAAACAGCAAGTAGCAGCAGTGTAAGCGCAAAGGGGGGGCCTAGACTTGGCATTCGGTACCGCTTGCCGTCGGTAGCAGAGAGAACAGTATATGACTTGGGTGACTGGAGTCATTGACAATTGTTTGGGCCTTCCTCTGACACCGCCTGGTATATAGGTCCTGGATGTCAGGAAGCTTGACCCCAGTGATGTACTGGGCCGTACGCACTACCCTCTGTAGCGCATCCTGACCGGTGATGCAACCGGTCAGGATGCTCTTGATGGTGCAGTTGTAGAACATTTTGAGGATCTGAGGACCCATGCCAAATCTTTTCAGTCTCCTGAGGGGGAATAGGCGTTGTCGTGCTCTCTTCACCACTGTCTTGGTGTGTTTGGACCATGATCGTTCGTTGGTGATTTGGACACCAAGGAACTTGAAAATCTCAAGCCGCTCCACTACAGCCCTGTCGATGTGAATGGAGATGTGTTCGGCCCTCCTTTTCCTGTAGTCCATGATCAGCTCCTTTGTCTTGCTCACGTTGACAGAGAGGTTGTTGTCCTGGCACAACACTGTCAGGTTTCTGACCTCCCTATAGGCTGTCTCATCGTTGTCAGTGATTAGGCGTACCACTGTTGTGTCGTCAGCAAACTTTATGATGGTGTTGGAGTCATGCTTGGCCACGCAGTCGTGTGTCAACAGGGAGTACAGGAGGGGACTGAACACGCACCCCAGAGGGGCCCCTGTGTTGAGGATCAGCGTGGCAGATGTGTTGTTGCCTACCCTTACCACCTGGGGGCAGCCCGTCAGGAAGTCCAGGATCCAGTTGCAGAGGAAGCTGTTTAGTCCCAGGGTCCTTAGCTTAGTGAAGAGCTTTGTAGGCACTATGGTGTTGAACGCTGAGCAGTAGTCAATGAACAGCATTCTCACATAGGTGTTCCTTTTGTCCAGGTGGGAAAGGGCAGTGTGGAGTACGATTGAGATTGCATCATCTGTGGATCTGTTGGGGCAGTATGTGAATTGGAGTGAGTCTAGGGTTTCCGGGAGGGTGGTGTTGAAGTGAGCCATGACCAGCCTTACAAATTACTTCATGGCTACCGACGTGAGTGCTACGAAGCGGTAGTTATTTAGGCAGGTTACGAGTATTACAGACTCGGTCAGGGAGAGGCTGAAAATATCACTGAAGACACCACTTGCCAGTTGGTCTAGCAAAACAGTCTTGTAGCATAGCATTCACAATAATTATAGATGAATGGTAGATGAATGATAGATGAATGGATTTTTTTTAAGCCATTGTTTTATTTTTATTCAATCCACACAATATTTCCTGACCTTAAACCCGCCCGCCCAGCTGATATAACCCAGAGGGCTGGTTGTGAGTCAACCCGTGCATCACAAATGACTATGACACAACGACTACCCGTTTTAGAAGGAGGATTCCATAAGAGATTATGAATATAAAGGTTATATTATGACTGTATGACACGGTAACCTTTCTATTCATGATCTGGTCATGCCCAGTCTACGCTGGAGATGTTCTTATAATGACCCCCGTGAATGAGTAGCGTGCAGCATAGACTCATGACGTGCATGGACAGTGATATTTGGCTTGGACAACAGAGAGAATGCACTCTCCTAGGCACAGACTGCATGCTAGGCTGCCCACTAATACAGACCGTCAACATGGACATATGAAATTGGCTGCTTCTTGTTCAGAATGCTCCTCCCCCGTTACATTACAGCTTGGACTAGGCATACAGTATATCCTTTACTGTTTTCTTAACTTCTCTCTCTGTTCTAGGCTACTGGAGGGGATGTTTGAGAGAACTCTCACTCCGTAAACCGCTACTTCCTATGATTAACAGTGTTAAACAATGTAAAATAACACTAATATGTGAAAATATTTTTTTACAAATATTACATTTTGTTATAACAAGGTTGGTAGAGAAATCGTTATGTAAATCTGTTGGGGCTCAAATTGACAAAACCCACAATGCAATGCTCTCTCTCTCTGGGCAGGCTAGCTCGCTAGCTAGCAAACGTAGCTACACACAATAATACCCATGTCAGCATGTGAAGTAGCTAGCTAGCGGTAAAATCGCCGTAAACAAACTTCACTATCAATTTATCCCACCGAGTTCAACTTGCAGTTCGTCTCTTGCCCAGAGTGAGTGCAGCACTACGTCTTATTTCATCCACTGATACAACAATTTCACCAAATTGACAGTTTCATGATTTTTATTTCTGGGGGTTGGATTATCCCTTTAAACGTCACAGTGTGTAGGCTGTGTAGAATGTATGTAGGCCGTAATCTTCTTACAATGTTGAGTCTCTTGTGTCTGAAGTTACCTCTGTATCACTGGTACAACTGTTAGCATGTTTATGACTAATGAGTCTATTGAGTGGTACAAGGCCGGGCTGGTCTAGTACAGCATGTACCACTGTAGAGGACTCCTCCTAGCCTAACATGTGTTTACAGGGCAATGAGGCTATAGCCTAGACCAACTCACAGTCAGATGGTCAAATAATTAATATTAGACTCTGACGTTACCACATTGAAGTTGAAATGTTAAATGTTTAAGATAAGGGTTAAGGTTAGGGTTATGGTAGGGGTTAAGCTGAGAGTTATGGTAAGGGTTGGGGTTAGAGTTATGGTAAGAGTAGGGTTTAGGGTTATGGTAAGGGTAGGGTTTAGGGTTATGATAAGGGTAGGGGTTAAGGTTAGGGTAGGGGTTAAGCTGAGGGTTATGGTAAGGGTAGGGTTATGGTAAGGGTAGGGTTTAGGGTTATGGTAAGGGTAGGGTTTAGGGTTATGGTAAGGGTAGGGGTTAAGGTTAGGATTATGGTAGGGGTTAAGCTGAGGGTTATGGTAAGGTTAGGGCTATGGTAAGGGTAGGGTTTAGGGTTATGATAAGGGTAGGGGTTAAGGTTAGGGATGTCCGAAGGATCCCGGATAGCACTAACCATTCATATTATTAATGGTTCCTGGATGTTAGTGAGAATGAATCCCACTGCTAATAACCTTCTGAATGGAAGGTGGACATGTTACATTTCCCACAAATTCTATAGGTTACAGCAGCACGGCAGCTAGCCTAATGAACGCAGCAGTGTACTGTACAGTAGTGGATGTTTTTCTTGAATTAGAGTCTGTTGGGAATTCAGGCTTCCTCTGTTTTATTTTGTCAATGTCCTGCTGCCGTATCCGATGCATTGTGTGGATATAAGATTTACTGGGCCTGAAAAGGTGTTAAGAGACCTGTCATTCCAATCAGGGTCAGCTGACCGGGATTGCCTAATATACTGTAGTTATGTTACATGGATGGATGATGTATATGTTAAGAAAATGTGACAAAGGAACATTAACCAATTATGTTCTTAGTTGATAGTAGACATCTGACGTTCATAAAGGCCTTCTGTCTGTATTGAGAATGACATTCATTAATGTGTTTGGAGATTACAAACAGTTACTTACTTTATCTTTTATTTATCCATTATTTTACTGAGAACACACTCTCATTTACAGCAACAACCTGGGGAATAGTTACAGGGGAGAGGAGGGGGATGAATGAGCCAGTTGTAAACTGGGGATGATTAGGTGACCATGATTGTATGAGGGCCAGATTGGGAATTTATCCAGGACACCGGGGTTAACACCCCTACTCTTACGATAAGTGCCATGGAATCTTTAATGACCTCAGAGAGTCAGGACACTCGTTTAACATCCCACCCTACACAGGGCAATGTCCCCAATCACTGCCCTGGGGCATTGGGATATTTATTTAGACCTGAGGAAAGAGTGCCTCCTACTGGCCCTCCAACACCACTTCCAGCAGCATCTGGTCTCCCATCCAGGGACTGACCAGGACCAACGCTGCTTAGCTTCAGAAGCAAGCCAGCAGTGGAATGCTGCTGGCCATCTAAGTACTTTGAAACAGCAAATCAAAACTGAGAGACATGATTTTTTGGGGGGACATTTTAGTCATTTAGCAGATGCTCTTATCCAGACCGACTTACAGGAGCAATTAGGGTTAAGTGCCTTGCTCAAGGGCACATCAACATATTATTCACCAATTCACCCCGGGGATTCGAACCAGCAACCATTCAGTCACTGGCCCAATGCTCTAACCGCAGTATTGTTTGTGTGTGTTTTTCTCCCTCCCTCCCTCTACAGGTACCACCTGGTGAAGCTGCTGGAGAAGTTTGGGAAGGTGAAACAGTTTGACTTCCTGTTCCACAAGTCTGGACCAATGGAGGGCCAGCCCCGAGGATACTGCTTCGTTAACTTCCACACCAAAGAGGTACAACACCAAACCAACCATTTCACATCTTTCAATTCCAAGAAAAGAATAGCTCACAAACGTGAAAAGTTAGGGCTAGTCAAAAGCTATAGACGAGGTACGGTATAGCCGACCATTTCCCATCTCTTCCCGTGAAAATATTGTTTCAAACTTAATAGGGCTCTTTAGGGCTCCACCAACGGTAAGATGGAGATCTCTTGTTCACTATTTCTGCCTGAAGTCCCCTGGGTGTTATTCAGAGGAACTCTATGTGTATTAGCCTCATACACACAGACACACATCATCAGCCATTATTGTCTCTGTTGTCATCACTCTATGAAAAGGAATGATGATATAATGATTTGTGTAAGAGGTCTTGGATAAGAGTGTCTGCTAAGTGACTACAATGTAATGATACTGACCTAGTTTCTGATGGGGGAAATTGTGATTTTCATGAGGATTAAACACGTACTCTTTTTCCAATCTCCAGGAAGCAGAGAGGGCGATCCATTGTCTCAATGGGAAGCTAGCCCTCTCCAAGAAGCTGGTGGTGCGCTGGGCACATGCACAGGTAAAGGTAAGGGTCCCTCTCTGAAACCTCTCGCCTTTGCACGCGCTCACACACACACAGCATGTCCAGTGATTCATTGTGGCTTCCTCAGTTAGGGTGCAAGTCTAGCCCAATACAGGTTGTTAAGTTGTACAGAGTTAGCCTTTATGTTAGCGTCCTGCATGCAACTGTGTTTGCCTGTGGTCTGGTCAGTGGTGTGACTGTTGTTGAGTACTGTACAGTGGCAGCATGTAGGACATTAGCTGAAAGGCAGTCATGTAGGACATTAGCTGAAAGGCAGTCGTGTAGGACATTAGCTGAAAGGCAGTCGTGTAGGACATTAGCTGAAAGGCAGTCGTGTAGGACATTAGCTGAAAGGCAGTCGTGTAGGACATTAGCTGAAAGGCAGTCGTGTAGGACATTAGCTGAAAGGCAGTCGTGTGGGACATTAGCTGAAAGGCAGTCGTGTAGGACATTAGCTGAAAGGCAGTCGTGTAGGACATTAGCTGAAAGGCAGTCGTGTAGGACATTAGCTGAAAGGCAGTCGTGTAGGACATTAGCTGAAAGGCAGTCGTGTAGGACATTAGCTGAAAGGCAGTCGTGTAGGACATTAGCTGAAAGGCAGTCGTGTAGGACATTAGCTGAAAGGCAGTCGTGTAGGACATTAGCTGAAAGGCAGTCGTGTAGGACATTAGCTGAAAGGCAGTCGTGTAGGACATTAGCTGAAAGGCAGTCATGTAGGACATTAGCTGAAAGGCAGTCGTGTAGGACATTAGCTGAAAGGCAGTCGTGTAGCCAGCCGGTCCGTCAGTACCTCTAGGCCGGGCCAGGGGAGATCTCTTGGACTCCAGCAACCCTGGTCTTTCCCTAAACAATAGACAGCTGCCGTGTGGACTAAGGAAATCCTGTATAGTCCTAAATCACACCCCTCCTGTGCACACCCTGTCCCCCGTCTCCCACTCTTTGGACAACAACAAGTCTGTGTCCAGACCTCCACACACACACACACACACACACATAAGATAGATCAAAAATAGGAAAGTAACTGGTATGTTGCCATATGCCATGTCTGACTCAGTGAGCCATTCTGAGTAGGACATTTCTACTATGATGATCAAGTAATGGTCGTTGAAGAATATAGTCTATTGATTTGAATGCAATTGCTGTTCCTTGTGATTGTCATGATCTCTCTGTGTCAAGTCACCTTGACCAAGGCCATGTCCTGGAGATCCCCTTCAGCTTCGTGTTCAACCTGGGGATCATTTTATTTTCCCATCACTTCGGAAGGCTGAGTGCCTCATCTCTGAGCCTGACCTCTGAACCTGTGTATTTACAGATAATGAAGGGAAGAGACACTAATCTAAATAATCTGAAGATAGAAATATGAGACAGATCACACATGCAGAAAATAGACCTGTGGCCCTTGCCTATCCGGAACATATAGGATACATTCTTATAGAAAGCCTTGCCAAATAATGGGAAGGGAGTATAAATGTATGTCCATTGTCTATTATGACTAGTGTGTCAGGTGGTCTGGGTGTGTGTTTACTTTCAATGTAATACTTATTTCCGTGTTACGTTGAGGAATAAAGGATTTCATCCATCCATCCATACATTCATTCATCCTTCCATTCATCCATCTATCCATTCATCCATTCATCCATCCATCCATACTGGATCAGAAAGCTTGTGCTTTTTGAAACCAGGACATGGTGATCATGACAGTTTGATCTGATTACTGAACCTGGTAAGTCTGATATGAGTCATTTCTGGTGTACTGATGTGTGTGTTGTGGTTCTTCTTCTCTCCACAGGTTCACATTGCATCACTCACATGTGAAGTTGAGGGGTGGTTTTGAGAGGAATTAATACACAGTTCTATTGCTGTGCCGTTCAGCCCCACAATGCCTTTGGATTTGACCAAAAACAGCACCAGATGCAAACAGTGACACTCTACCTCCCTGGTCCATGGTGCGACTGTGAGCTAAACGGGCTCTGCTCTGGTTACCTGGTCCAACCATGGTGCGACAGTAAGCTAGACCACCCCAAAGCTCTGCTCCCTACGTCTGTGGTTACCAGTTCAGGCTCTGCTCTGCTCAGCAGCTATGTTATATGGGAGGAAGTTGCAGTTCATTCTCTAAAACCTCTCCTCATATCTCATCATTCTTTCATCACTTTAATCACAAGTCTCACAGGTGTCCTAGCTTTTGTTTTTGTCCATCTCTCTCTGTATTTCTCTTTCTTTCTCTCTCTCTATGTCTCTCTTTCTCTGTCTCTCTCTCTGTGTCTCTCTCTATCTATCTCTTCCAGAGGTTTGAGGGTTTCCGAGGGGATAAGAATGGTCCTGCCAGCCTGGAGCCATCGTGCAGTGCAGAGCTGGACTTACCAACCAATCTCAGGTCTGTCCAATCTCTGCCTCTTTGGCCCCTTTACTTGGCTCATCGCACTCTAGCGACTCCTTGTGGCGGCTGGGTGCCTGCAGGCTGACTTCGGTTGTCAGTTGGACTGTGTTTTCTTTGACACATTGGTGTGGCTGGCTTCCGGGTTAAGCAGGCAGGTGTTAAGAGGCGAGGTTTGCGGGTCATGTTTCAGAGGACACATGACTCGACCTTCGGTTTAGTATTTGAATTGCTTGACAAGGAAGTCCCTTTTGAAAGGAGCCGTTATAAAAACAAATGGCCTCTTAGCTCTAATTCATACTATTAGTGTTATTACTGAGACAACCATGTCTAAGATGGACTTTTAGGGAGAGTCCTTAGGAATTTATTGTACTGTAAACTTCAAAAACACACTTACCAACCATAGACCTGTCAGTGTGGAGGAAGTGATCAAAGATAAACGTCACTCTCTCCCTCTCTCTATCACTCTCTCCTTCTCTCTATAGCTCTCTCCTCACAGTTGCTCTCTCCTTCTCTCAGTCACTCTCTCTTTCTCAGTCATTCTCTCTCTTCCCCTCTCTCCCGTACAAAGTACGAGTGCGACAATCCGTGCAATCGAGGCCAAGCTTCAGATGATGGAGGAGAACCCAGATGGAGAGGAGTACCAGGGCCACTCAGCATACATGTACAACAAGCCCCCAGAGAAGAAACGCCTACAGCCTTACAGCAGACCCTTCCGCAAGTTCAGGAGATGACACAAATGGGATGGAGACAGACCATCCAACACTTAGGCTTGAACAATTCCGGTAACTTTCCCAAAATGTCCATGTTTGAAGATTCCCAGTATCAGAAGGGAATAAGCAGGATATGCAGAATCCTCCAACCGGGATTTGTGGAAAACTTGGTAATTTTGGTAAACTTACTGGAATTTGGTAATGTTACTGGAACTGTACTGTATGGCTTCAGGTTTGGACAGACAGCACGACAAGCCATTTGACAGGTGAAATCCTCACACTGTCTGCTTTATTTTGAGCTAGTGTGTATTATTACTTGGGAGAGGAAGATTTTTTATTTTGAGGAGTGTTGTTTTTCTAATCTTATTTTCAAAAACTTTTAACGGCCATATATTGTATGATGTGTACAATATCACACCTTCAATTTATCTTACTGTTGTTTATTTTTGTAATTTGTAATGTTTAATTTCTCTCTTTGCTGTTTAGTGTTGGGAGTTTGACATTATTACCCTTAATAATTACCAAATTTCCAAGGCATGTAGTCACAAAGCGTCTCAGAGAAGGAGTGCTGTTCCAGGATCAGGTCGCCTCTCTTATTCATTATGATGTAGAAGGGAAGTCTAGATCGGCACTCCTACTCTGAGATGCTTTGTGAATATGGGCCCTGATTTTAATGGATCATATAATGTTTCCTATACATGCTTAGTCTGAGTCCCTTATTCGGCGTGTTATGTTGGTCTGTAGTCACAAAAGGGAAGACATGGCATAAAATTGTGTCTTAAAACTGAGTAGTTGTCACCTTTCTGTATTTCTTGTGATCAGAGGTCATGAAAATGTATTTAATTCATATTTGTTTGTTTGAGTGTGATTTGATGGCAACTTTGTACAATTGGAACTATTTTTATTCATGCTATGACACCCAGTAAACCCAGAAACTACATTGTAACTTAACTAATGCATAGTTCCTTCATTAAATAGTCTTTAAAAAAAATGTAAACTAAATATTTGTTCTCCTTTTGATTTCAATGTAATACCCATATTTGTCTGTATTGTAGCCTACTTGTTGTTTTTTGGAAGTGTTTACAGGGCTGTTTTCTTCATCCCACAATTTGTAGATCTGCCAAATGGTTAGAAGAATCTGGTCCTACTAGAGTACTAGAGATTCCCATCGCTATTTACCACTCCTCGTCAATGTTGTGCACAGTAGCTCTATCCTCAATGAGACTCAATGAGGTTTATATGTAATACCAGTCCTCGGTATAGTCTCGTCAAAAAATTTCTTCAATCAAGAAAAGAGTCACTTGATATCACGTTTTTGTGCTGGCTCACCGCACTCCCATTTAAATGTGTTGCAGGCAGCTGAAATGTAGGTGTCCGTTTGATGCCCACTTGAATGGCGGGTGATAACTCTGCCTGCAACCTGAATGGTAAGAAACAGACAATAACTCCAGAGTATTTAAACTTTTTAAAGTATTTTTCAATATTATGATTCATTTAGCGATCAAGACCTGTGAGGTAATTTAATTCAAACGGATACCTGCAGTGCGTAATGAATTACCAGACTGTATCAGTTATTAGGCTTTGCTTTAAAAAAACTAAAATAAAAAATGTACAGTGAAATTATAGCTAAACCCTGATATGATCGAAACAGCTTTGGTAAAATGTTGGTGCTCATTTTGAACGCCTTCATTGCGGTGATGTACATGACAGTGACAGATTTACCCCCAAAATTCCAGTTGCGCGCTGGTCTCAAGCTGGTCAGCCTTGGTCTGTATATTGTCCTGATTATCGATCATTTCAACCATGTATACATTAACTATACGGCTAGTTGGTATTTTTTATGCTTGATGCTGCAGGGCTGTGTTCCACTACCTGTGTTCCATTGAAGTTATCTTTTTCATAGCTAAACAAAGCATCTACAGATTCGCCCTCAATATATTATTATATTTTTGGATTAGAAAGCCTATATATTTGGGGTGAGAATGAGATGGCATGTCTATTTATTTAGGTGTCAAATTTGCAATAGATCCTCTTTCAGAATCAAACATGTACGTTTAGTTTAATCTTTTTCTAATCAGCGATAATAAATAAACCCCTATGATAACAATAATAATCCAATAAGCAACTCATTTAATAATAACAATATGTTGATATTAGGTTGAGGCCTAATAATAAATGTATGTCTCGTTTTGAAATCGTATGTCTATTTAGTCTCACAAACTCCAAGAATGCAATAGAATACATTTATAACATGAATAATTAAACCTGAACTATTTATTGTGCATAATTGTATTTTTAATTATGCAAAATTATGATTGATTAATGATGATTCGATGAAGTGCGATGTTTATCAAGACTATCCACGTTTAAATAAGTTTACAACAAAGATTGGCAATTAAATAATTTCCAGACAGACCTATATATATATATATATATATTGGATTACTTATATATTGTGAAATTCTGAAATAATAGGTGTACATGTTTTTATAAAAATCAACACCTAAATAGTTTTTTAAATTAAACCTAAATAACAAAAGCCGTGAAACTGAACCAACATTATACAATGCCAGACTTACTTTCATTTTTAAGGTTTTTTCTTACTAACAGAAATTGCCAATTGAGAAAAAAAACTCATAGCAGTGCTCTATCAGAAAGTTCGAGTACATGAGTCGTATAGCCTATACCTTCGCATAATACAACAAGTTTACCCTCCCCTCCAAACAAGGGGCGCAACTAAACTTTCACTTCAGATGAGTTGCGCTTGGAGAGACAGTACCCTGCTCTGCTCTAGTTGTGTCTCGCGTTCTTGCAGATCTGGCGCAAACCTGCCAACCCATCCACTTCCTGTAGACAGCAAGTCCATCCCTAAGGGAGGAAAACAAAGAGGAAGGAAGAATTTTACTAAGTGTTCTAAATAACGCGTTCTGAAGAGAAATCTCCACTTGCCCGTCCGTCCGCAACACCCAAGAGCTCCGTCATATATGTGGGCTAGAATAACGTCTTATGCTTTATATCCTGTTATATCGCGTGTGTGCTGGGAGGCCGTTGCGTCGATCGTTGTGTAGAAGGAAAACACGCTGTAGGTGCAAAATAGAAGTATATTAACCCCGAAGATCTATGGCACGGATGACACCATTGACGCTCAACTTTTTTGCATGAAAGTGAAATCAGTTCAAGCCGTGAGCTTCTGAAGCGAACTCAACCTACGTTAAGCTATATCAGAATACCAAGTGCTTTCATGTATTGGAAAAATGAGATCTTGGCCCCTCTACCAGAGGGAGATCAGTTTTTATCCGAAGGAATTCCCGCAAAACAGGTAATGTGACGAAAACTAGGCTATACAATGATGTGTGTAAATATATATGCATAATAAAAAGCATTTGAAGATTGCTTTCTGGTTAACCACACATTGTTCGCTGATATTGTATAGACTACACTGGGATCTTACTGCTAATCTTGTCTGCTGTCATCATGTTGCTTTCTTAACTGCAACTGTTTTTTGTGTCTTAAAGTCGTGTCAAGAATCACTGGTTGTGTACAAAGATCAGCTGCGCAAGGAAGAGGCACGCGCGTCTATTATGAATAGTGTGATTTGCAGTCCACCCTCTTTAATATGCCAATTCGCCAGAGAAGAATTCGATTTTAATTACTGCCATTAAAAATCACATTTGCAATTATTTGGGTGGCCCGTTGCCTTTTCTGATTGACAGTTGAAATTGACACTTCGGGGTCCCTCTATCATGAGCATTTCAAGCTATTTGTAATTGCAGGTCGTTTTTTTCTTCGTTTCCCTGGATTGCGAGGAAAATACGATTACTTTAAGAGGCATGGGTTAAGTGAAATAGCTTCATTAAAACGGGGGCTTTTGATGCAGGGCCCTAAATAGCCTACAACAGTTAAAATCGGGATTTATTGTCTGAACGCTTTATATAGCTGCAGGGCTGCAATGTCTCTCAATGATTTCATGGCTGGAGATGGAAGGAACTTTAGCGGCGAGTTGACGTCGACTTCTTGCTGTTAAACCTTGTCTTGTAGGTCATTTCTCCAGGAATGCAGCAGAGTGCATCGGGTGCCTCGCGCTGTGTGGAAGCCAAACACGAACACGTCAGGGTAAGAAATTATTCGTTATTTTCAATTTGTGCAATTATTATGGCATCTGAAGCAAAGTGTTTTATTGCCATGCCTAAATTGTCATGTTATTGCTAATTGTCCATACTGTAAAGAATTATATAAACCATAAAGCATGTGGCCTGTGTCAGTTTTTGGTGACCCTGATAGCAAGCCTCAATATGCTTAGGCTAAACATGTTTCGGGCCATGAAGGCAGCCTATAGGCTGGACTATTTTAAATATGGTCCAGCTGTGTTTACAACCTATCCATGTCCTTATTGTTGTCTTGTTTATCGTGTAGTCTCACTCTGACGGAGAATCCCACCGATCGAACATGGAGAGAGAGGACACGCGCTCCTCCCCGAGTCCCCCCTCTACTCCGTCTATCTGCTCTCCTACCTCCACCGCCTCCTCCGTGCTGTCCACCGGGAAGAACGTGTGCGCGAGCTGCGGTTTGGAGATCCTGGACAGATACCTTCTCAAGGTGGGAGTGCGCGCGTTTCTGCCTATGCAAGAGTGTAAACAGATCTAAAAACCCTTTAAGGGTTTTTTTCTCTCACAACTTTCAAATATGTTTGATGTATTTGACCCAAGCGATATCCTACATCCATGTTGGCTACATTATTTTCCGTAGGACAATGTTTAAATATTAATATGAATATAAAAAAAAGCATACACCAAAATATGAAAACCAAAAATCATTTTGGGTTTCTGAAGAACCAGTTTGGACATACAATTATATTCTAAACATAGGAAAGGACAGTAGCCTAGATCTATGGGCCAGTATCATAAATCGTTGTTTTTTCTGTCTTTCACATTTCACATCAAGACCGCCCAGCCTTGCGTGCACTCGTGTGCTTCCAAGTAAAAACAACTGCCTGGGTGTGTTTTGCAGAGCTGCAGGAAGTGTGTTACTAAACTACGAGGATCATTTAGTCCGCTATCTGTCTCAATTTGTCTATATATGGAAACGAGGCATGTGGAAATTATCATATCAGGAATCGACGGGATTAAATGCATCTTAAATGCATATTAATCTTGAAATTGGTTATTTTCTAGGCTATTTATCTTTCAATTATATGAACATGTCTGCTTGCTTCTCTAAAAAAAATACTCAGAAAACATAAAGCATAATGATATTTGTTGCATGGGATTTTTGTAAAAATATTAGCCTATAGCTGATCATAAAGGTAAACAGACCAAATGGTCCACTCTCCACCAAAGCTCGCTGTAATTTGATTGTCGGTTAAATCATCTATTCTAGACCTAGTGCTGCAAGGACATACTCTTTTGTTTTGAACATTTCCAATCTTACACAGAGAACGAAGTATAGAATCATTTTTGAAAAACTTGGTGCTGATATTTAACTGATATTTAACTTAACTTAGTACAGGGACAAACATCGGGGGGAAAAAACACAATTATAAGATATTGTATTATTTATTACATCTGAATTATCCTTCAACAGAATATACGGTTTAGGAATTATTTTAACTTTAACGGCAATAGTAAAATCAAACAATATTCAACAATTTCGCATAGTCTGCATGTAGCCTATGTGTGCACAATCTAGCTGAAATCAAATGGCCCAATGGCCTATGATGTGTAATCAAACATCGAATTAAAGGTGGAAACATCAGAAAAGTCATACTGTTTTTGTAGCACCACCAAAATACCAAATAAGATATGTATGTTTTTATGGGAACAAAATTAATTCATTGCAAAGGGGAGAATAGCCTAAATGAATATATGTTCTTATACTCTTGTTTATTGTGTTATTATTGGCTACAATTGGATTAATTTATTTGAATGCATATCCATGGCATAATATTATGAAACGGGTAGTTTGGATACTGGATAGATACCAACAGAATATTGATGTGTTATTGTTATTAATGTTATAATTATAATAATTTCAGCGTTTTTTTTACCACTGTTTTGTTTTGCAGGTGAATAACTTGATCTGGCACGTGAGTTGTCTGGAGTGTTCTGTCTGCCGGACGTCGTTGCGTCAACACAACAGCTGTTACATCAAAAACAAAGAGATCTTCTGTAAAATGGATTATTTCAGGTAGGGTAAGTTTTTTTACTTTGTTTTCAAAATATTATTGCGGTTTGCGGCTGCCTGCCAAATGAAAACCTGACTCCTTTGCGTGTGGCCATGCACTCACGTGAGATGCGGGTTGTCTCATTTAATGGGTCAATGTTTAAAAAGGTATACACAAGCTTGAGCGCAATAGGGGTTGGAGTTAACTGTGGCTAACTTTTACGAGTACCGTTGTTGAGGCTACACCGTTGGCCTAAATATTGTGTTACAAAATAATTGTGATTCTGATTATATAGGCTTTAAATATGCAAGGTGCAGTGAGATGTGTTTTGAATGAATTATACATCGCTGGGATATAGAGGCCTACATACATTCTGAAGAGGACAATTCCATCAATGCAGACTACTTCTTTACCTTAGTTTTGAATTTAGAATGTATTAAATCATACAATTTATAAAACAACAACAACAAAACAATTGCAAAATGCCTCATATTATTTTGAAGTAATAGACCTATCAACAACAACACCGATGCCTCATCAACAATAATGATGGTAAGACACTATTATTAAACCAGGACTTAATTTGTATAGGTTTACACGGAAAGTGAGACCAACTGATTCATCTGATTGTAATATAGGGTACTATATGTTATTCCATTGTTATCTAATCTCTTGTTAGTGTCTTCGCCAAATAAAGGCCAATAAATAGATTAACATTATAACTCATAACATGTATGAGTTATGACCAAATAGAAATCCAGACAAATCAATGATTTTGTGTGATTGTCTAATTATAACAAAAGACAAGAAAATATTCACAGTAAATTATAATGATTCTAATTGCTGCTACCTGGAAGACTACCATTTATTTGTCTATTTTCTTATGGCAGTGGTTCCCAACCATGGGTTCTAGGACCTGGGGGTACTTGGTCTATCCACAGGGGTACTTGAGAAGACTTATATGACTATAGGCCTACTGCTAAAATGCACATGAGGGGGGTACTTCAGGGGTACTCCGGGCAGAGCAAAATTCAGTTGGTGGTACAGTAACCGAAAAAGACGGGGAACCACTGTCTTATAGCATGCTGTCATACACCCTTTCTACAGTTTCTACACACAATAACACCATTCATCATTGCTTTCAATGCTATTTGTTCAGTTTCATATTTTACCACATTAATTGACACACATACAATGTGTAAAAACATAGTTGTTTTCATTGCTTTAAATGCTGTTATATTTTCGATGATATGCTACATTTTACCAGCTTCATTCATATAACACATTTTACACAATATTTACAAAGTCCTGTAAATACATACATACATACATACATACATACATACATACATACACTGAAGCGTGAGAATAACACTCTTTGGCTAAAGCTAAGAAGTCAAGGCTCATGTTGTATGTATGATTGCAGAGTACTCAACACAGGGCATGAATGGAAGCTGTCAAGGTTTATTTTCAGCTTTAGATGTTTCATCTAAGCCCCTCACAGAGTCTGGTTGTAGCACAGTGTAACTATTGAGAATTGAACACCAACAAGACTTGTGTTGTGCCACAGCATGCAGGCATGTAGAGCAGCTATCAAATCAACATCAAGCCTTAAACTACAGAACTAACAGAAGTCAATGTCAACCGAGAATGTGTTACTGGAATTTCTTAACAGATTAACATCATGAAGAATACATCCAGGGAGTGTAAACATGAGCAAACAGCTCATTCAGAAAGTATTCTGACCCCTTGACCTTTTCCACATTTTGTTACTTTACAGCCTTATTCTAAAATGGATGAAATAAAACATTTTCCTCATCAATCTACACACAATACCCCATAATGACAAAGTGAAAACAGGTTTTTAGACATTTTAGCAAATGTATTAAAAACAGAAATACCTTATTTACATAAGTATTCAGACCCTTTGCTATGAGACTCAAAATTGAGCTCAGGTGCAACCTGTTTCCATTGATCATCCTTGAGATGTTTATACAACTTGATCCACCTGCGGTAAATTCAATTGATTGGACATGATTTGGAAAAGCACACACCTGTCTATATAAGGTCCCACAGTTGACAATGCACGTCAGAGCAAAAACCAAGCCATGAGGTCGAAGGAATTATCTGTAGAGCTCCGAGACAGGATTGTGTCGAGGCACAGATCTGGGGAAGGGTACTGAAACCTTTCTGCAGCATTGAAGGTCACCAAGAACACAGTGGCCTCCATCATTCTTAAATGGAAGAAGTTTGAAACCACCAAGACCTTTCCTAAAGCTGGCCGCGTGGCCAAACTGAGCAATCGGGGGAGAAGGGCCTTGGTCAGGGAGTTGACTCTGACAGAGCTCCAGAGGTCCACTGTAGAGATGGGAGAACCTTCCAGAAGGACAACCATCTCTGCAGCACTCCACCAATCAGGCCTTTATGGTAGAGTGGCCAGACAGAAGCCACTCCTCAATAAAAGGCACATCGATGGGGCTGCAGTGGAGCAGGTTGAGAGCTTCAAGTTCCTTGGTGTCCACATCACCAACAAACTAACACGGTCTAAGCACACCAAGACAGTCGTGAAGAGGGCACAACAAAACCTATTCCCCCTCAGGAGACTGAAAAGATGTGGCATGGGTCCTAAGATCCTCAAAAAGGTTCTACAGCTGCACCATCGAGAGCATCCTGACTGCAAGGCACTACAGAGGGTAGTGCGAACGGCCCAGTACATCACTGGGGCTAAGCTCCCTGCCATCCAGGACCTCTATACCAGGCGGTGTCAGAGGAAGGCCCTAAAAATTGTCAAAGACTCCAGCCACCCTAGTCATAGACTGCCCCCTTTTACACCGCTGCGAATCTCTGTTGTTACCATCTCTGCATAGTTACTTTAATAACTCTACCTACATGTACATATTACCTAAACTAACCGGTGCCCCGCACATTGACTCTGTACCGGTACCCCCCTGTATATAATTTCGCTATTGTTATTTTACTGCTGCTCTTTATTTACGTGTTACTTTTATTTCTTATTCTTATCCGTATTTTTGTTGGTTAGGGGCTCATAAGTAAGCATTTCACTGTAAGGTCTACACCTGTTGTATTCGACGCATGTGACTAATACAATTTGATTTGATTTGACAGCCCACTTGGAGTTTGCCAAAAGGCACCTATTCAGGTGCATCAGACAACATTTTCTGGTCTAATCAAATCAAATCAAACTTTATTGGTCACATACACATGTTTAGCAGATGTTAATGCGAGTGTAGCGAAGTGCTTGTGCTTCTAGTTCCAACCGTGCAGTAATATCTAACAAGTAATAACAATTTCACAAGTGTAAGTGTAAAGGAATGAATAAGAATATGTACATATAAATATATGTATGAGCGATGGCCAAACGGCATAGCCAAGATGCAATAGATGGTATAGAGTACAGTATATAAATATGAGATGAGTAATGTGGGGTATGTAAAAATTATATAAAGTGGCATTGTTTAAAGTGACTAGTGATACATTTATTACATCCAATTTTTATTATTAAAGTGGCTAGAGATTTGAGTTAGTATGTTGGCAGCAGCCACTCAATGTTAGTGATGGCTGTTTAACAGTCTGATGGCCTGGAGATAGAGGCTGTTTTTCAGTCTCTCTGTCCCAGCTTTGATGCACCTGTACTGACCTCGCCTTCTGGATGATACGCCTTCTTCGGGGTGAACAGGCAGTGGCTCGGGTGGTGGTTGTCCTTGATGATCTTTTTGGCCTTCCTGTGACATCGGGTGGTGTAGGAGGGCAGGTAGTTTGCCCCCGGTGATGCGTTGTGCAGACCTCACTACCCTCTGGAGAGCCTTACGGTTGTGGGCAGAGCAGTTGCCGTACCAGGCGGTGATACAGCTCGACAGGATGCTCTCGATTGTGCATCTGTAAACGTTTGTGAGGGTTTTTGGTGACAAGCCACATTTCTTCAGCCTCCTGAGGTTGAAGAGGCGCTGATGCGCCTTATTCACCACACTGTCTGTGTGCGTGGACCATTTCAGTTTGTCCGTGATGTGTACGCCGAGGAACTTAAAACTTTCCACCTTCTCCACTACTGTCCCATCGATGTGGATAGCGGGGGTGCTCCCTCTCCTGTTTCCTGAAGTACACGATCATTTCCTTTGTTTTGTTGACGTTGAGTGTGAGGTTATTTTCCTGACACCACACTCCTCACCTCCTCACTGCAGGCCGTCTCGTCATTGTTGGTAATCAAGCCTACCACTGTAGTGTCATCTGCAAATGTGATGATTGAGTTGGAGGCGTGCTTGGCCACGCAGTCATGGTGAACAGGGAGTACAGGAGAGGGCTGAGAACGCACCCTTGTGGGGCCCCAGTGTTGAGGATCAGCAGGGTGGAGATGTTGTTTCCTACCCTCGCCACCTGGGGGCGGCCCGTCAGAAAGTCCAGGACCCAGTTGCACAGGGCGGGGTCGAGACCCAGGGTCTCGAGCTTAATGATGAGTTTGGAGGGTACTATGGTGTTAAATGCTGAGCTGTAATCGATGAACAGCATTCTTACATAGGTATTCCTCTTGTCCAGATGGTTAGGGCAGTGTGCAGTGTGATTGCGTCATCTGTGGACCTTTTGTGGTGGTAAGCAAATTGGAGTGGGTCTAGGGTGTCAGGTAGGGTGGAGGTGATATGATCCTTGACTAGTCTCTCAAATAACTTCATGATGACGGAAGTGAGTGCTACGGGGCGATAGTCGTTTAGCTCAGTTACCTTAGCTTTCTTGGGAACAGGAACAATGGTGGCCCTCTTGAAGCATGTGGGAACAGCAGACTGGGATAGGGATTGATTATGTCTGTAAAGCCAGCTGGTCTGCGCATAGGGATGCCGTCTGGGCCGGCAGCCTTGCGAGGGTTAACACGTTTAAATGTTTTACTCATGTTGGCTGCGGTGAACGGGGGAACCCACAGGTTTTGGTAGCGGGCCGTGTCAGTGGCACTGTATTGTCCTCAAAGCGAGCAAAGAAGTTGTTTAGTTTGTCTGGGAGCAAGTCGGTGTCTGTGATGGGGATGGTTTTCTTTTTGTAATCTGTGATTGACTGTAGACCCTGCCACATACGTCTCGAAACCAAGGTTGAACTCTTTGGTATGGTGATGGCAGAATCATGCTGTAGGGAGGTTTTTTAGCGGCAGGGACTGGGAGACTAGTCAGGATTGAGGGAAAGATGAACTGAGCAAAGTACAGAGAGATCCTTGATGAAAACCTACTTCAGAGCGCTCAGGACTTCAGACTGGGGCGAAGGTTCACCTTCCAACAGGACAACGATCATAAGCACACAGCCAAGACAACGCAGGAGTGGCTTCGGGACAAGTGGCTTCGGGACATTTTTGCAAAAATGTCTAAAAAAAAACTTGTTTTCCTTTGTCATTATGGGGTATTGTGTGTAGATGGATGAAAAAACAACAACAATTTAATCCATTTTAGAATAAGGCTGTAATGTAACAACATGTGGAAAAAGTCAAGAGTTCTGAATACTTTCCGAATGCACTGTATATATTTTCAATATGATACATGTGTAATATGTTTACAAAATACTACTAATACTAATATTGAGTATATATTTGAATGCATATTTCATAATGCAGGATCAATGTGAAACACTACCTGACTATAGGTTGTTATTTGATAGAGATAATGTTAATTGGACATATAGAGTATATGCCATGGGTCGTTTTTAACCATGCCAAACTTGGCGCAAAACCACGCCCACGAGAAACCTAGCAACGTTCAAAGCCGTGCTGATTGGTCAGAGTTCTCTTCAGATTATCACACATAGTTTATCCTTTATAACTAATGTTGATCACTTATGGCTCAAAATTGTTACATATTGTTCGGTTCACTCTGTACTGTTCAGAATATGAACCGCAGATATAATTGCTTTACAGCTGAGCATGGCCCTATATATATATATATATATATATATATATATATATATATATATATATATATATATATAAAAATGATAATTGCAGGATAATATTGCCTGTAATCCAATAATTAATTACCTATATGTTGAAATATGCACATTTACATATTTGTTTCCGATTAATGACAAGTTTTCCGGATGTTTTTTTTTTTGGTACCTTTATCTGGTAAAGTTGAATATTTTAAGAAAAACAACCATCTGTTGTAGGAAAAAGGAGTCCACCACTGAATACAATACTACTCACGGAACTTCCAGCATTTCTCCTTCATAATTAGTGGCCACTCACGTGACAGCCCGCTTCGTTTTATGGTGTTCAAAAAGATATTGAAAAGCTTGAACAAAAAAGCAGTTGAAGAGAACTGTAGCCAAGTTTTTAAAATGATATTATTGTAAGAGATACGACCATCTGCTGTTGGAAAGAACACAATGCAACCCACAGAACTCTCCATCATTTCCCTTCATAATTCCCCTTATTAACACTGTAAACGGGTCGTTTCTAGTTTTATTTATTTTCCTCTGGAATAATTCTACATCATACAGATACATTTTACTGATGCAAGAACTGTACCCCAAATGGCACACTATTCCCTATATAGTGCACTACTTTTGACCAGAGCCCTATTCCCTATATAGTGCACTACGTTTGACCAGAGCACTATTCCCTATATAGTGCACTACTTTTGACCAGAGCACTATTCCCTATATAGTGCACTACTTTTGACCAGAGCCCTATATTGTGCACTACTTTTGACCAGAGCCCTATTCCCTATATAGTGCACTACTTTTGACCAGAGCACTATGGGCCCTGGTCTAAAGTAGTGCACTACATAGAGGAATAGGGTTCCATTTGAGAGACAGCCATGTTGGGAACATAACTAGAGGCAGAATGTGATTGGCTGGCTAATGTATTATTGTGGACATGGTGAAAGGGCTTTAATGGTTTCAAGCCTGAGAGGGAGCCTGGCACTAATGTTGAGGCTAGGGATCAGTTTAGCCACAGTCAGTGGACACATTGGCATATCAGTGTGTGTGTTTAGCCCGACAGGCAGAACCATAGTCAGGGGCATCTGCCTGCTCTGCTCCCATCCCTCAGAGGATGGCAACGGACCCTGCAGAAAGAGGTGTGTTTGTGTGTATGTCAGGGAGAGGTGAAGGGAGTAGGACTTGTTGGGGGTGTGTGTCCTGGGGTGGTGAGGTTTATGCTGTAAGGGTTCAGCAGCTCAGAGCGGTGAGTTGGGTCTGCCTGGTGTTGGGTCTGCCTGGTGTTTTGCTAATGGTAACCTTATACAGAGCCACTGGTCTGAGGTTTATAATCACCCGCAATTAAAGCACACAGCCTAGCGCCCAGCATAGCCCGGGTCAACATGTTTCTGAACGTGATTCTTGTCACATTCCACACACAGGCACGCTCGCACATACAGTGAGAGAAAAAAGTATTTGATCCCCTGCTGATTTTGCACGTTTGCCCACTGACAAAGAAATTATCAGTCTATAATTTTAATGGTAGGTATATTTGAACAGTGAGAGACAGAATAACAACAAAAGAATCCAGAAAAACGCATGTGAAAAATGTTATAAATTGATTTGCATTGTAATGAGGGAAATAAGCATTTGACCCCCTCTCAATCAGAAAGATTTCTGGCTCCCAGGTGTCTTTTATGCAGGTAACGAGCTGAGATTAGGAGCACACTCTTAAAGGGAGTGCTCCTAATCTCAGCTTGTTACCTGTATAAAAGACACCTGTCCACAGAAGCAATCAATCAATCAGATTCCAAACTCCACCATGGCCAAGACCAAAGAGCTCTCCAAGGATGTCAGGGACAAGATGGTAGACCTACACAAGGCTGGAATGGGCTACAAGACCATCGCTAAGCAGCTTGGTGAGAAGGTGACAACAGTTGGTGCGATTATTCGCAAATGGAAGAAACACAAAAGAACTGTCAATCTCCCTCGGCCTGGGGCTCCATACAAGATCTCACCTTGTGGAGTTGCAATGATCATGAGAGCGGTGAGGAATCAGCCCAGAACTACACGGGAGGATCTTGTCAATGATCTCAAGGCAAATGGGACCATAGTCACCAAGAAAACAATTGGTAACACACTACGCCGTGAAGGACTGAAATCCTGCAGCGCCCGCAAGGTCCCCCTGCTCAAGAAAGCACATGTACATGCCCGTCTGAAGTTTGCCAATGAACATCTGAATGATTCAGAGGACAACTGGGTGAAAGTGTTGTGGTCAGATGAGACCAAAACTTGCCGTGTTTGGAGGAGGTGGAATGCTGCCTATGACCCCAAGAACACTATCCCCACCGTCAAACACGGAGGTGGAAACATTATGCTTTGGGGGTGTTTTTCTGCTAAGGGGACAGGACAACTTCACCGCATCAAAGGGACGATGGACGGGGCCATGTACCGTCAAATCTTGGGTGAGAACCTCCTTCCCTCAGCCAGGGCATTGAAAATGGGTTGTGGATGGGTATTCCAGCATGACAATGACCCAAAACACATGGCCAAGGCAACAAATGAGTGGCTCAAGAAGAAGCACATTAAGGTCCTGGAGTGGCCTAGCCAGTCTCCAGACCTTAATCCCATAGAAAATCTGTGGAGGGAGCTGAAGGTTGGAGTTGCCAAACGTCAGCCTCGAAACCTTAATGACTTGGAGAAGATCTGCAAAGAGGAGTGGGACAAAATCCCTCCTGAGATGTGTGCAAACCTGATGGCCAACTGCAAGAAACGTCTGACCTCTGTGATTGCCAACAAGGGTTTTGCCACCAAGTACTAAGTCATGTTTTGCAGAGGGGTCAAATACTTATTTCCCTCATTAAAATGCAAATTAATTTATAAAATTTTTCACGTGTTTTTCTGGATTTTTGTTGTTGTTATTCTGTCTCTCACTGTTCAAATAAACCTACCATACAAATTATAGACTGATCATTTCTTTGTCAGAGGGCAAATGTACAAAATCAGCAGGGGATCAAATACTTTTTTCCCTCACTGTATACTGACACACACACACACGTATATGCGCACGCACACACTCCACAGACACTGACCCACACACCACACACATGTGCGAGCATGCAAACACAGACACACACACACACTCGCTATGTGTCTCTGGGCCTCCCGTTCAAACAGGCGCTAAGGGAAAAATGTATGTGGTTCTTATCCACATCGGGTACTGTGTGTGTGTGTGTGTGTGTGCATGCGTGCGTGTCCGCCATAGGAATCTGCTTATGTAAAATTGACCATGCCTACTTCCTCACAAAGACCTTTGTTTATTTACTCTCGTCCAGCTGTCAATCATTGAGCTGTCATTTCTTTTACAACGTGGAAATGTTGTCTGTATTGTGCTACACAATAATAATGTTCTACGTGACCCATGACATCAATAGGCCCCATTCCCCATGACATCATAATGCCCCGTTCCCCATGACATCATAATGCCCCGTTCCCCATGACATCATAATGCCCCGTTCCCCATTTAGCCTCAAACCTCTTCTATTCCCTCCAGTGGGAGGATTATAACAAATATGAAATTCAGGATTTTATATTGTGAAATGTGACATGGTTCAAAGCCGCACAATACCAGTGAGGTATGTCATTGTTGTGGTTGTAATCTCGGCACCCAGAACCAAATCAGCTTTCACAAGAGACTATTGCGGTTGGGACCAAAAGCATCCCTAAATGTGGGGTTGGTTTGTGTACGAGGATCGTAGCCATTGATTGGTCAGGTGTATCCACAGGGGGTTGATTGAATCCCTTCAACCTTACTGGTTTGAACCAGCAACCAACCAACCTGCTATAGAAAAGATTGATGACTGGTGTGAGTTCTGAGAGGACCAGAGCAAACCAGACCCGAGGGCCTGCTCCTTACATTCTGGCCCTGGACAGAAAAACAAGGAGATATTTATTATTTGTGTCAGTCTCTCATCTGGCTCTGGACTGACAGCTGCTGTAATGGGGCGTAATAGCAGGAAATCAGTGTGGGTTTACTCTGCCTGAGGGGGGTGATGGTAGGAGTGAGCAGGGGGCGGAGGGGGTACAGGACAGAGCAGACGCTGTAGTACCTAAACCCTCTCTGTCAACCAGGCCCCGAAACAGAAAAACAGCCAGCCAGCCTGCAAGCCGTGAGCAGTTTGAGAGCCGCAGGCCACACAGGAAGTTGCAAAGCACCGCTAATCAGGGGCACCCTGGGATGCTGACATGGTAACCTGAGTGGCCGTCTGTGCTGCCGTGTTGCAGGGGAGGCAGCAGCGAGCATGGGGGTTAGAGGCGACAGTGTGTGTGAGGGGCAAGCTGCCGTATGTATCCAACCCTCCTCATCTGCCCGCCCGCTTCCTGCCAGGCCCTGATGAGGTCTCCCTAGAAACCGAGAGGAGCGAGCCATGATTGAAACCAGACCTGGTTAGAGGAACGAGAGACTAGAGATGTCAGATTGTCTGACAGGAGAAGTCAGGGAGGTAAGTGAACACAGTGAGACTTTCGATGTACCGATTCCATAGCAACAATGGTGTATGAAGTGATACAGTAAAACAACACTTTCTATTTAAATTATGAAACAAAATTCTTGCCACCAACAGAATGTTATATATGTGGGGCAAACAACAATCACAGCTCTGCAGATTTTGCTGCGAAGAGAAAGAATCATTAGATCATTTATTCTGGTATTTGATATTCTGGCCCTATCAACACATGTGCACCTTGTGCTGAGGACAATAGAATTTGCAGTTTTGTCACACAACACAATGCCACAAATGTCTCAAGTTTTGAGGGAGCGTGCAATTAGCATGCTGACTGCAGGAATGTCCACCAGAGCTGTTGCCAGATAATTTAATGTTAATTTCTCTACCATAAGCTGCCTCCAACTTCGTTTTAGAGAATTTGGCAGTACGTCCAACCGGCCTCACAACCGCAGACCATGTGTAACCACGACAACCCAGGACCTCCACATCCGGCTTCTTCACCTGCGGGATCGTCTGTGACCAGCCACCCAGACAGCTGATGAAACTGTTGATTTGCACAACCATCGGAAAACGTCTCAAGGAAGCTCATCTGCGTGCTCGTCGTCCATACCATGGACTTGACCTGACTGCAGTTCAGCGTTGTAATCGACTTCAGTGGGCAAATGCTCACCTTCAATGGCCACTGGTACACTGGAGAAGTGTGCTCTTCACGGATTAATCCCGGTTTCAGTTGTACCGGGCAGATGGCAGACAGCGTGTGTGGCATCGTGTGGGCGAGCGGTTTGCTGATGTCAACGTTGTGAATAGAGTGCACAATGGTGGCGGTGGGGTTATGGTATGGGAAGACATAAGATACGGACAATGGACACAATTGCATTTTATTGATGGCAATTTGAATGCACGGCCCCATGTTGCAAGGATCTGTACACAATTGCTGGAGTTTGAAAATGTCCAAGTTCTTCCATTGCCTGCATACTCACTAGACATGTCACCCATTGAGCATGTTTGGGATTCTCTGGATCGACGTGTACGACAGTGTGTTCCAGTTTCCGCCAATTTCCAGCAACTTCGCACAGCCATTGAAGAGGAGTGGGACAACATTCCACAGGCCACAATCAACAGCCTGATCAACTCTATGCAAAGGAGATGTGTTGCGCTGCATGAGACAAATGGTGGTCACCCCAGATACTAAATGGTTTTCTGATCCACGCCCCTACCTTTTTTTTAAAGGGATCTATGACAAACAGATGCATATCTGTATTTCCAGTCATGTGAAATCCATAGATTAGGACCTAATGAATTTATTTAAATAGACTGATTTCCTTAAATGAACTGTAGGGCTGAGAGGAGGGCTGTGGGGAGAGCTGAGGGGAGGGCTGAAAGGAGGGCTGAGAGGAGGGCTGAGGGGAGGGCTGAGAGGAGGGCTGTGGGGAGAGCTGAGGGGAGGGCTGAAAGGAGGGCTGAAAGGTGGGCTGAGGGGAGAGCTGAGGGGAGGGCTGAAAGGAGGGCTGAGAGGAGGGCTGAAAGGAGGGCTGAGAGGAGGGCTGAAAGGAGGGCTGTGGGGAGAGCTGAGGGGTAGGCTGAGAGGAGAGCTGAAAGGAGGGCTGTGGGGAGGGCTGAGAGGAGGGCTGTGGGGAGAGCTGAGGGGAGGGCTGAGAGGAGAGCTGAAAGGAGGGCTGTGGGGAGGGCTGAGAGGAGGGCTGTGGGGAGGGCTGAGAGGAGGGCTGTGGGGAGAGCTGAGAGGAGGGCTGTGGGGAGAGCTGAGAGGAGGGCTGAGAGGAGGGCTGTGGGGAGAGCTGAGAGGAGGGCTGAGAGGAGGTCTGTGGGGAGAGCTGAGAGGAGGGCTGAAAGGAGGGCTGGGGGAAGACTTTCTGAAGAAGATTTTCCTCCTGAAGGTAATACGGACTGGAGGATTGACATACACTACCGTTCAAAAGTTTGTGGTCACTTAGAAATGTCCTTGTTTTTGAATGAAAAGCACATTTTTTGTCCATTAAAATAACATCAAACTGATCAGAAATACAGTGTAGACATTGTTAATGTTGTAAATTACTATTGTAGCTGGAAACCGCAGATGTTTTTATGGAATATCTACATTTGAAATCAGAAGTTTACATACACCTTATCCAAATACATTTAAACTCAGTTTTTCACAATTCCTGACATTTAATACTAGTAAAAATTGACCCTGTTTTAGGTCAGTTAGGATTTTAAGAATGTGAAATGTCAGAATAATAGTAGAGAGAATGATTTATTTCAGCTTTTAATTTCTTTCATCACATTCCCAGTGGGTCAGAAGTTTACATACACTCAATTAGTATTTTGTAGCATTGCCTTTAAATTGTTTAACTTGGGTCAAACATTTCGGGTAGCCTTCCACAAGCTTCCCACAATACATTTTGGCCCAGTTCTTTGTTTCTGGCCATTTTAAGCCTGTAATCGAACCCACAAATGCTGATGCTCCAGATACTAAACTAGTCTAAAGGCCAGTTTTATTGCTTCTTTAATCAGAACAACAGTTTTCAGCTGTGCTAACATAATTGCAAAAGGGTTTTCTAATGATCAATTATCATTTAAAAATTATGGAATTAGATTAGCTAACACAACGTGCCATTGGAACACAGGAGCGATGGTAATGGGCCTCTGTACGCCTATGTAGATAATAACATAAAAAATCAACCGTTTCCAGCTACAATAGTAATTTACAACATTATCAATGTCTACACTGTATTTCGAAACAATTTGATGTTATTTTAATGGACAAAAAAATTGCTTTTTTTCAAAAACAAGGACATTTCTAAGTGACCCCAGATTTTGGAACGGTAGTGTAAACACAGAATAAACACCAGGTTTTTGGTACAAAGGAATAATTAAATACAAAGCTAGTGTAGAAGAAGAAAGACGATGATATGCGAACGCACGCACAAGGCACACACACACACACACACACTCCACTGTGTTGTGTCATAGAATCTGAGACAGGCACGCTGTGATGTTAGATTATTGCTTTGTTCCTCTGCCCTCTACTCAACACACTGTATTGTCAGCAAAGAGGGCCATAGATAGTCAATTTAAAGTACACAATACACTTTGGAATGGTTTCACAGAGGCTTTTGAAAGCATGCTGTGTGTATTTGTGATATAATGAGTTGTATCCACTTTAGTTGAGTCCATTAGCAGCGTTATCTGTAAACTGGAGATGCATGAGCTACAGAGTACCAAGCATTTTAAGTGATCAGGCCAGGGAAGGAAGGGAGGTGTGTGTCTGCGTTCCTTCCTCGTGTGTGTGCGTGTGCGTGCGTGTGTGTGTCGGTGTTTGTTCCTCGTGTGTGTGCGTGCGCGTGTGTGTACTGTACTACTGTAGCTTATTTATTTATGTCTGTCAGTGTGAGTTGAGTTGAACACCATTCTTTCCCAGGGAAAAGGCTGAGACATCATGCCAGCCAGAAAGCCAGCCAGGCTGGTCTGTAGAGTCAGTCTCAGACCCCTCTCTTAACCTCGTCATGTCATTTCTTAGTGGACAAAGCCCAGACTACTTCTCTCTCTGCACTGGAGCCAGTAGAGCTTGGAAGCCAAGCCCAGACTACTTCTCTCTCTGCACTGGAGCCAGTAGAGCTTGGAAGCCAAGCCCAGACTACTTCTCTCTCTGCACTGGAGCCAGTAGAGCTTGGAAGCCAAGCTCTTGACAACTAATTCAGCTCCATGGTATCATCTGTAACTGAGATAGGTTGAAGTCCAAATGGCACCCTATTCCCTATATAGTACACTACTTTAGACCAGAGCCCTATGACACCCTAATCCCTACATAGTGCACTACTTTAGACCAGAGTCATATGGCACCCTATTCCCTATATAGTACACTACTTTATAACAGAGCCATGTGGCACCCTATTCCCTATATAGTACACGACTTTAGAACAGAGCCCTAAGGCACCCTATTCCCTATATAGTACACTACTTTAGACCAGAGCCCTATGGCACCATATTCCCTATATAGTACACTACTTTATAACAGAGCCATGTGGCACCCTATTCCCTATATAGTACACTATTTTATACCAGAGCCCTATGGCACCCTATTCCCTATATAGTACACTACTTTAGACCAGAGCCCTATGGCACCCTATTCCCTATATAGTACACGACTTTAGACCAGAGCCCTATGGCACCCTATTAGACCAGAGACCTATGGCACCCTATTTCCTATATAGTACACTACTTTAGACCAGAGCCCTATGGCACCCTATTCCCTATATAGTACACGACTTTAGACCAGAGCCCTATGGAACCATATTCCCTATATCGTACACTACTTTATAACAGAGCCCTATGGCACCCTATTTCCTATATAGTACACTACTTTAGACCAGAGCCCTATGGCACCCTATTCCCTATATAGTACACGACTTTAGACCAGAGCCCTATGGCACCCTATTCCTTATATAGTACACGACTTTAGACAAGAGCCCTATGGCACCATATTCCCTATATAGTACACTACTTTATAACAGCCCTATGGCACCCTATTCCCTATATAGTACACGACTTTAGACCAGAGCCCTATGGCACCCTATTCCCTATATCGTACACTACTTTATAACAGAGCCCTATGGCACCCTATTCCCTATATAGTACACTACTTTAGACCAGAGCGCTATGGCACCCATTTCCCTATATAGTACACAACTTTAGACCAGAGCCCAATGGCACCCTATTCCCTATATAGTACATGACTTTAGACCAGAGCCCTATGGCACCCTATTCCCTATATAGTACACGACTTTAGAACAGAGCCCTATGGCACTATGTTCCCTATATAGTACATGACTTTAGAACAGAGCCCTATGGCACCCTATTCCCTATATAGTACATGACTTTAGACCAGAGCCCTATGGCACCCTATTCCCTATATAGTACACGACTTTAGAACAGAGCCCTATGGCAGCATGTTCCCTATATAGTACATGACTTTAGAACAGAGCCCTATGGCACCCTATTCCCTATATAGTACACTACTTTAGAACAGAGCCCTATTGCACCATATTCCCTATATAGTACACTACTTTAGACCAGAGCCCTATGGCACCCTATTCCCTATATAGTACACTACTTTAGACCAGAGCCCTATGGCACCCTATTCCCTATATAGTACATGGCTTTAGAACAGAGCCCTATGGCACCCTGTTCCTTATATAGTACACTACTTTTGACCAGGGGGCCATTTGGGACGCAACTGCATACTCCTAGAAAAAAAAGGTGCCATCTAGAAACTTAAAGGGCTCTTCAGCTGTCCCTATAGGAGAACCCTTTGACGAACCCTTTTTGCTTGCAGGTAGAACCCTTTTGGTTCTAGGTAAAACTCTTTTGGATTTCTTTCTATTGAGGGTTCTACATGGAACCCAAAAGGCTTCTACCTGGATCCAAAAAGGGTTCTCCTATGGGGACAGCCGAAGAACACTTTTGGGAGATGCTGCCTGCTGCGAAATCAGTCCGCTGCTGCCTGCCTGGTTTGCTATGATTGGTGATTGGTCATTACTACAGCCCTTCTCTGTCTGTCTGCCAGTTCAAATAAACTAACACCTGAGCTCTCAACAAATAGCCTCTTATGGTAATGATATGACACATCATAACCAGGCAGTCATAAACTATCAAATAAATGTAGTACTTTGATTGTACTTTAGATTGTCATATGCGCCCCTTTTTACATTGTAAAGAAAGGAAATTCACATGAGCACCACAATGCATACTTCACCCATGCTCTACCAAGGTTTTCCAGCACACAGCTTTGACCTACTACAGTAGCTATGTTGGTTTATTGTACTTGTAGGCAGGTTGCTTAGGATTCAAACCTTCTCAAACAGCCTAATTCATACTTTTCATAGGGATATTGGACTTTACAGTGTCCTGCGATTAAAATAATATATATATATACAGTGGGGAAAAAAAGTATTTAGTCAGCCACCAATTGTGCAAGTTCTCTCACTTAAAAAGATGAGAGAGGCCTGTAATTTTCATCATAGGTACACTTCAACTATGACAGACAAAATGAGGAAAAAAAATCCAGAAAATCACATTGTAGGATTTTTAATGAATTTATTTGCAAATTATGGTGGAAAATAAGTATTTGGTCACATACAAACAAGCAAGATTTCTGGCTCTCACAGACCTGTAACTTCTTCTTTACTTCTTCTTCTTCCTCTGTCCTCCACTCATTACCTGTATTAATGGCACCTGTTTGAACTTGTTATCAGTATAAAAGACACCTGTCCACAACCTCAAACAGTCACACTCCAAACTCCACTATGGCCAAGACCAAAGAGCTGTCAAAGGACACCAGAAACAAAATTGTAGACCTGCACCAGGTTGGGAAGACTGAATCTGCAATAGGTAAGCAGCTTGGTTTGAAGAAATCAACTGTGGGAGCAATTATTAGGAAATGGAAGACATACAAGTCCACTAATAATCTTTCTCGATCTGGGGCTCCACGCAAGATCTCACCCCGTGGGGTCAAAATGATCACAAGAACGGTGAGCAAAAATCCCAGAACCACACGGGGGGACCTAATGAATGACCTGCAGAGAGCTGGGACCAAAGTAACAAAGCCTACCATCAGTAACATACTACGCCGCCAGGGACTCAAATCCTGCAGTGCCAGACGTGTCCCCCTGCTTAAGCCAGTACATGTTCAGGCCCGTCTAAAGTTTGCTAGAGAGCATTTGGATGATCCAGATGAGGATTGGGAGAATGTCAGATGAAACCAAAATATAACTTTTTGGTAAAAACTCAACTCGTCGTGTTTGGAGGACAAAGAATGCTGAGTTGCATACAAAGAACACCATACCTACTGTGAAGCATGGGGTGGAAACATCATGCTTTGGGGCTGTTTTTCTGCAAAGGGACCAGGACGACTGATCCGTGTAAAGGAAAGAATGAATGGGGCCATGTATCGTGAGATTTTGAGTGAAAACCTCCTTCCATCAGCAAGGGCATTGAAGATGAAACGTGGCTGGGTCTTTCAGCATGACAATGATCCCAAACACACCGCCCAGGCAACGAAGGAGTGGCTTCAGAAGAAGCATTTCAAGGTCCTGGAGTGGCCTAGCCAGTCTCCAGATCTCAACCCCATAGAAAATCTTTGAAAGTCCGTGTTGCCCAGCGACAGCCCCAAAACATCACTGCTCTAGAGGAGATCTGCATGGAGGAATGGGCCAAAATACCAGCAACAGTGTGTGAAAACCTTGTGAAGACTTACAGAAAACGTTTGACCTCTGTCATTGCCAACAAAGGGTATATAACAAAGTATTGAGATAAACTTTTGTTATTGACCAAATACTTATTTTCCACCATAATTTGCAAATAAATTCATAAAAAATCCTACCATGTGATTTTCTGGATTTTCTTTCCTCATTTTGTCTGTCATAGTTGAAGTGTACCTATGATGAAAATTACAGGCCTCTCTCATCTTTTTAAGTGAGAGAACTTGCACAATTGGTGGCTGACTAAATACTTTTTTCCCCACTGTATACACACTACTGTTCAAAAGTTTGAGGTCACTTAGAAATGTCCTTGTTTTCCATGAAAACATACATGAAATGAGTTGAAAAATGAATAGGAAATATAGTCAAGACGTTGACAAGGTTATAACTAATGATTTTTAATTGAAATAATAATTGTGTCCTTCAAACTTTGCTTTCATCAAAGAATCCTCAATTTGCAGCAATTACAGCCTTGCAGACCTTTGGCATTCTAGTCAATTTTCTGAGGTAATCTGAAGAGATTTCACCCGATGCTACCTAAAGCACCTCCCACAAGTTGGATTGGCTTGATGGGCACTTCTTACGTACCATACGGTCACAACAGCTCAATAGGGTGACCGTGCTGGCCACTCCATTATAGACAGAATACCAGCTGACTGATTCTTCCCTAAACAGTTATTGCATAGTTTGGAGCTGTGCTTTGGGTCATTGTCCTGTTGTAGAAGGAAATTGGCTCCAATTAAGTGCTGTCCACAGGGTATGGCATGGCATTGCAAAATTGAGTGATAGCTTTCCTTCTTCAAGATCCCTTTTACCCTGTACAAATCTCCCACTTTACCATCACCAAAGCACCCCCAGACCATCACATTGCCTCCACCATGTTTGACAGATGGCGTCAAGCACTCCTCCAGAATCTTTTCATTTTTTCTGCGTCTCACGAATGTTCTTCTTTGTGATCCGAACACCTCAAACTTAGAATAGTCTATCCATAACACTTTTTTCCAATCTTCCTGTGTACATTTTGAGCCTGTAATCGAACCCACGAATGCTGATGCTCCAGATACTGAACTAGTCTAAAGAAGGCCAGTTTTATTGCTTCTTTAATCAGGACAACAGTTTTCAGCTGTGCTAACATGATTGCAAAAGGTTTTTTTAATGGTCAATTAGCCTTTTAAAATGATAAAAATCTGCGGTTTCCAGTTACAATAGTAATTTACAACATTAACAATGTCTACACTGTATTTCTGATCAATTTGATGTTATTTTAATGGACAAAAAATTAGCTTTTCTTTCAAAAACAAGGACATTTACTAGTGACCCCAAACTTTTGAATGGTAGTGTATATGTCATTAGTCTGTATGTATTTTTTAGAAATAGGCCTATTGTAAATATGTATTTATTGCAAAAAGAAATACAAATACACAGACAACTTTAAGCTACATATTCATTTGACAGGTAATGAACTGTCCATTGTTCAGAACAGCAATTGATAAAACAGAACCATGCTTGAAAAAACAAGTAGTTCTGAGCTTATGTCAATATTAACGTTACAGAAATAAGGAATGTAAACAGGCTCTATATGAGTCACTGTGTCGAACACAACCCCTCCTGTTGTTATGTTGGGTACCTATTGACCCCAAAAAATATTTATTAAATATATTTATTTTTAAATTACATGTATTGTTAATGTAAAGGTTTAAGGAAATACAGGCAGGCACCACATTACTACAAGACAAAACAGCTCACTCAATCAAGCCTGATGATATTGTAAGTATAAAAGGAAAGCTTTCATTCAGTCATAATGTTTCTTTTCACATTGGGCATCCATTTAAATGCATGGATTTGACTAGTTCAATTCACATATAAGCGTTGTCATATTCTTTACATAAAGTTGACATATTTAATAACAACTTCTGACTGCAGAGTATTGATGCCACAGCCCTTCTCTGTCTCGCTCTCTCTCTCTCTCTCTCTCTCTCTCTCTCTCTCTCTCTCTCTCTCTCTCTCTCTCTCTCTCTGTCTCTGTCTCTGTCTCTGTCTCTCTCTGTCTCGCTCTCTCTCTCTCTCTCTCTCTCTCTCTCTCTCTCTCTCTCTCTCTCTCTCTCTCTCTCTCTCTCTCTCTCACAGTAGGTTCGGTACAAAGTGTGACCGTTGTGGACGCCAGATATATGCCAGCGACTGGGTGCGTCGGGCCAAGGGCAACGCCTACCACTTGGCGTGCTTCGCCTGCTTCTCCTGCAAGAGGCAGCTGTCCACGGGGGAGGAGTTTGGCCTGGTTGAGGAGAAGGTGCTCTGCAGGATCCACTACGACACCATGGTGGAGAACCTCAAACGGGCTGCTGAGAGTGGTGATTGGGCGCTCTATTACCTAGTCGTACAGTGAGGGAAAAAAGTTTTTGATCCCCTGCTGATTTTGCACGCTTGCCCTCTGACAAAGAAATGATCAGTCTATAATTTTAATGGTAGGTTTATTTGAACAGTGAGAGACAGAATAACAACAAATAAATACAGAAAAACGCATGTGAAAATTTTTATAAATTGATTTGCATTTTAATGAGGGAAATAAGTATTTGACCCCTCTGCAAAAAATGACTTAGTACTTGGTGGCAAAACCAATCACAGAGGTCAGACGTTTCTTGTAGTTGGCCACCAGGTTTGCACACATCTCAGGAGGGATTTTGTCCCACTCCTCTTTGCAGATCTTCTCCAAGTCATTAAGGTTTCGAGGCTGACGTTTGGCAACTCCAACCTTCAGCTCCCTCCACAGATTTTCTATGGGATTAAGGTCTGGAGACTGGCTAGGCCACTCCAGGACCTTAATGTGCTTCTTCTTGAGCCACTCCTTTGTTGCCTTGGCTGTGTGTTTTGGTTCATTGTCATGCTGGAATACCCATCCACGACCCATTTTCAATGCCCTGGCTGAGGAAAGGAGGTTCTCACCCAAGATTTGACGGTACATGGCCCCGTCCATCGTCCCTTTGATGTGGTGAAGTTGTCCTGTCCCCTTAGCAGAAAAACACCCCCAAAGCATAATGTTTCCACCTCCATGTTTGACGTGGGGATGGTGTTCTTGGGGTCATAGGCAGCATTCCTCTTCCTCCAAACACGGCGAGTTGCGTTGATGCCAAAGAGCTCCATTTTGGTCTCATCTGACCACAACACTTTCACCCAGTTGTCCTCTGAATCATTCAGATGTTCATTGGCAAACTTCAGACGGGCATGTATATGTGCTTTCTTGAGCAGGGGGACCTTGCGGGCGCTGCAGGATTTCAGTTCTTCACGGCGTAGTGTGTTACCAATTGTTTTCTTGGTGACAATGGTCCCAGCTGCCTTGAGATCATTGACAAGATCCTCCCGTGTAGTTCTGGGCTGATTCCTCACCGTTCTCATGATCATTGCAACTCCACGAGGTGAGATCTTGCATGGAGCCCCAGGCCGAGGGAGATTGACAGTTATTTTGTGTTTCCTCCATTTGCGAATAATCGCACCAACTGTTGTCACCTTCTCACCAAGCTGCTTGGCGATGGTCTTGTAGCCCATTCCAGCCTTGTGTAGGTCTACAATCTTGTCCCTGACATCCTTGGAGAGCTCTTTGGACTTGACCATGGTGAAGAGTTTGGAATCTGATTGATTGATTGCTTCTGTGGACAGGTGTCTTTTATACAGGTAACAAGCTGAGATTAGGAGCACTCCCTTTAAGAGTGTGCTCCTAATCTCAGCTCGTTACCTGTATAAAAGACACCTGGGAGCCAGAAATCTTTCTGATTGAGAGGGGGTCAAATACTTATTTCCCCCATTAAAATGCAAATCAATTTATAACATTTTTCACATGCGTTTTCAGGATCTTTTGTTGTTATTCTGTCTCTCACTGTTCAAATAAACCTACCATTAAAATTATAGACTGATCATTTCTTTGTCAGTGGGCAACGTACAAAATCAGCAGGGGATCAAATACTTTTTCCTCACTGTATATATATATATATATATATATATATATATATATATATATATATATATATATATATATATATATATACACACAGTGGGGAGAACAAGTATTTGATACACTGCCGATTTTGCAAGTTTTCCCACTTACAAAGCATGTAGAAGTCTGTAATTTTTATCATATGTACTCTTTAACTGTGAGTGACGGAATCTAAAACAAAAATCCAGAAAATCACATTGTAGGATTTTTAAGTAATTAATTTGCATTTTATTGCATGACATAAGTATTTGATACATCAGAAAAGCAGAACTTAATATTTGGTACAGAAACCTTTGTTTGCAATTACAGAGATCATACGTTTCCTGTAGTTCTTGACCAGGTTTGCACACACTGCAGCAGGGATTTTGGCCCACTCCTCCATACAGACCTTCTCCAGATCCTTCAGGTTTCGGGGCTGTCGCTGGGCAATAGAGACTTTCAGCTCCCTCCAAAGATTTTCTATTGGGTTCAGGTCTGGAGACTGGCTAGGCCACTCCAGGACCTTGAGATGCTTCTTACGGAGCCACTCCTTAGTTGCCCTGGCTGTGTGTTTCGGGTCATTGTCATGCTGGAAGACCCAGCCATGACCCATCTTCAATGCTCTTACTGAGGGAAGGAGGTTGTTGGCCAAGATCTCGCGATACATGGCCCCATCCATCCTCCCCTCAATACGGTGCAGTCGTCCTGTCCCCTTTGCAGAAAAGCATCCCCAAAGAATGATGTTTCCACCTCCATGCTTCACGGTTGGGATGGTGTTCTTGGGGTTGTACTCATCCTTCTTCTTCCTCCAAACACGGCGAGTGGAGTTTAGACCAAAAGGCTCTATTTTTGTCTCATCAGACCACATGACCTTCTCCCATTCCTCCTCTGTATCATCCAGATGGTCATTGGCAAACTTCAGACGGGCCTGGACATGCACTGGCTTGAGCAGGGGGACCATGCGTGCGCTGCAGGATTTTAATCCATGACGGCGTAATGTGTTACTAATGGTTTTCTTTGAGACTGTGGTCCCAGCTCTCTTCAGGTCATTGACCAGGTCCTGCTGTGTAGTTCTCGGCTGATCCCTCACCTTCCTCATGATCATTGATGCCCCACGAGGTGAGATCTTGCATGGTGCCCCAGACCGAGGGAGATTGACCGTCATCTTGAACTTCTTCCATTTTCTAATAATTGCGCTAACAGTTGTTGCCTTCTCACCAAGCTGCTTGCCTATTGTCCTGTAGCCCATCCCAGCCTTGTGCAGGTCTACAATTTTATCCCTGATGTCCTTACACAGCTCTCTGGTCTTGGCCATTGTGGAGAGGTTGGAGTCTGTTTGATTGAGTGTGTGGACAGGTGTCTTTTATACAGGTAACAAGTTCACTGGTGCAGTTAATACAGGTAATGAGTGGAGAACAGGAGGGCTTCTTAAAGAAAAACTAACAGGTCTGTGAGAGCCGGAATTCTTACTGGTTTGTAGGTGATCAAATACTTATGTCATGCAATAAAATGCAAATTAATTATTTAAAAATCATACAATGTGATTTTCTGGATTTTACATGCTTTGTAAGTAGGAAAACCTGCAAAATGTATCAAATACTTGTTCTCCCCACTGTGTGTGTGTGTATATATATATATATATATATACACACACACACACACACACACACACACACACACACACACACACACACACACACTGAGTGTACAAAACATTAGGAACACCTCCCTAATATTGAGTTGCACCCCCTTTGCCCAAAGAACAGCCTCAATTCATTAGGGCATAGACTCTACATGGTGTTGAAAGCATTCCACAGGGATGCTGGCCCAAGTTGACTCCAATGCTTCCCACAGTTGTGTCATGTTGGCAGGATGTCCTTTGGGTGGTGATACACTCCGGGAACTGTTGAGAATGAAAAACCCAGTTTTTTAATCAAACTGTTGCATCTGGCACCTACTACTATACACCGTAAAATTTTGTCTTGCCCATTCACCCTCTGAATAGAACACATGTCAAGGCTTAAAAATATGTGTTTTACCTCTCCTCCCCTACACTGATTGAAGTGGATTTAACAAGTGCCATCAATAAGGGATCATAGCTTTCACCTGGATTCACCTGGTCAGTCTGTCAGGTTCTTCATGTTTTGGATACTCAGTGCATGTTTGCAAATTTATAAAAAAATATATAAGAATACTTATTTACATAAGTATACAGACCTTTGCTATGACAATTGAAATTGTGCTCAGGTACATCTTGTTTCCATTGATCATCCTTGAGATGTTTCTACAACTTGATTGGAGTCCACCTGTGGCAAATTCACATGATTTGGAAAGGCACACACCTGTAAGGCCCTACAGTTGACAGTGCATGTCAGAGCAAAAACCAAGCCATGAGGGCGAAGGAAATGTCCGTAGAGCTCCGAGACAGGATTGTGTCGAGGCACAGATCTGGGGAATTGTACTGAAAGATTTCTGCAGCATTGAGGGTCCCCAAGAACACAGTGGCCTCCGTCATTCCTAAATGGAAGAAGTTTGGAACCACCAAGACTCTTCCTAGAGCTGGCAACCAAGAACCCAATGGCCACTCTGACAGAGCTCCAGAGTTCCTCTGTGGAGATGGGAGAAACTTCCAGAAGGACAACCATCTCTGCAGCACTCCAACAATCAGGTATTTTTGGTAGAGTGGCCAGACGGAAGCCACTCCTCAGTAAAAGGCACATGACAGCCCGCTTGGAATTTGCCAAAAGGCACCTAAATGACACTCAGGCCATGAGATTCTCAGTCTGAAGAAACCAAGATTGAACTCTTTGGCCTGAATGCCAAGCGTCAAGTCTGGAAGAAACCTGGCACCATCCCTAAGGTGAAGCATGGTGTTGGCATCATGCTGTGGGGATGTTTTTCAGCAGTAGGGACTGGGAGACTAGTCAGGATCAAGGGAAAGATTAATGGAGCAAAGTACAGAGAGACTCTTGGTGAAAACCTGCTCCAGAGCGCTCAGGACCTCAGACTGGGGCGAAGGTTCACATTCCAACAGGACAACGACCCTAACCACACAGCCAAGACAACGCAGGAGTGGCTTCGGGGACAAGTCTCTGAATGTCCTTGAGTGGCCCAGCCAGAGCCCTTACTTGAACCCGATTGAACATCTCTGATGAGACCTGAAAATAGCTGTGCAGCAACGCTCCCCATTCAACCTTGTAGTGTCATACCCAAGACTCAAGGCTGTAATCGCTGCCAAAGGTGCTTCAACAAAGTACTGAGTAAAGGGTCTGAATACTTATGTAAATGTGATATTTATTTTCTTTTAAAAAAATATATATATATGTATACATTTGCAAAAATGTCTAAAACCTGTTCTTGCTTTGTCATTATGGGTATTGTGTGTAGATTGATGATGGAGAAAAAAAACTATGAATCAATTTTAGAATAAGGCTGTAACGTAACAAAATGTGGAAAAAGTCAAGAGGTCTGAATACTTTCCGAATGCACTGTATATATCTGTATAGAGACATATTATATATCACTGCTGAGAGCTAGTCTAGGTCCTGCTCTCTGACATAGTACAATATTTGTCCCTGTCCAAGATATATTCTGTATGGTTATATGTATATAGCTGTATAATCCCTGTCATATTTTTACATGTATGTCGTTTTATAACACTGTGTATAACTCTGGTAACCCTGGGAACACTGGTTTTAAATATGGCTTTTGCCTCATGTCCATTTCTGTTGGTCTCATTCTTTCTATGTTTTTCCCTCTCATTCTTCCCCTCTCTGTGCCGTGGTGTCTCAGGTAGCGGGATCACTCTGGAGGGGGCAGTGCCATCAGAGCAGGACAGTCAACCCAAGCCTGCCAAGAGAGCACGCACCTCCTTCACTGCTGAGCAGCTGCAGGTTAGTCACAGAGAGGGAACCTAATGTCCCTGTCTCCTCATTTCTCTTTCCAATAAGAAGTCAATAGGGAATGATCATGACTTCACAAAATGATTTCACTATCTTATTAACTTTCTAATGGTCGTTATTGGTTACATTGTCAGATGTGGTTTGGTGTCTCATTCATTCCAATAATCTCGCTGTCGTTTATCTCTGCAGTAATATGAAAAATGGAAGCTGATACTAAACAATTAGCTAATATAGAATAAAAATAACTGAGACTGAGGTCATACATTTCTAAAACTCTGTTATACTTCCCAGGTGATGCAGACTCAGTTTTCACAGGACAACAACCCTGATGCACAGACCCTGCAGAAACTGGCGGACATGACGGGTCTAAGCAGGAGAGTCATACAGGTGACTGTCTGTTCACTCCGTCTCAAAGCAATGCTAGCGATTGCACTGTAAAGCATACAGCGTATGCTAGGTGGCATAGCTAATGCATGACTAATGGTCCTAAAACATTGAGAATATAGCTGCAGACACATCACGGCTGGTAACATTGCATTTTCATAGGTTTGGTTTCAAAACTGCAGAGCAAGACACAAAAAGCATACCCCCCAGCACAGCGGACCCCCGCAAGGCCACCCCCAGTCCCGGATGCCCCCCTCGCTGCCTGACGACCTGCATTACTCCCCCTTTGGAAGTTCTGAGAGGGCACGTATGGTGGCCCTGCACGGATACATCGACAGTGAGTGTTACATAGGTTAGTCTGTCTATTACATCATCACAAAGCCCTCATCTACTGGCTGTCTTTTCAGTCCTTTCATCCTTACGTTTCCTCTGTTAGAAAATAAAAGAATACGGATGAAGACAGAGGAGGGATTGGGACAGCCGAATAACCCTTTTGGAACCCTTTTTTCTAAGACCGTGTTTCGCTGTGTCAATAGTTCAAGTTCAAGTTTTCAATTTATTTGCCATTTGTAATGAACACTTTGGAAATCTCGCTCACTCGAGCGCTAACAATAAAACAAACACTGTGCTTAAGTATGTCCGTCTACTGCTCCACCATCTTGATATTTTAAGTATGTCCCTCTACTGCTCCTCCATCTTGATATTTTAAGTATGTCCCTCTACTGCTCCTCCATCTTGATATTTTAAGTATGTCCCTCTACTGCTCCACCATCTTGATATTTTAAGTGTGTCCCTCTCTTCTATTCCACCAGGCCACCCGTTCTCTGTTCTAGCGACACAGAGCCTGAACCCCCATCAAGCCATGTCGCTGTCCCAGCTACCTCTCAGCCGCTAACTAATGGATGCTGCCGCCATCACCCCTGACCTCTGAACCATGAACCCTGACCTCCCATCAGCAACCTCCGTTCACCGACTCGACCCCAGAGGTCAAACGTGAAGACTTACGGAGAGGATCAAGATTCAAGATGCCTGAGAGACAGATGCAGAGACCGTGGCAAAGACCGAGGCAGAGACCAAGGCAGAGACCGAGGCAGAGAGAGACAGAGGCAGAGAGAGACAGAGGCAGAGAGAGACAGAGGCAGACAGAGACAGAGGCAGATAACTCTTTTCCTATGAACAGGATCATGATTATATATCCCACCTATTGGTGTCATGGAGGACATGAGCCTATCCTTTTGCTAACTGGGACTTATTCACTGTCAAGACAAATTCAACTTGACTATGAGCTCTCTGTGCGAGCAGAAATGGACTGAGAGGACTCTTCTCTCCATCCTCTGAAGGGAGTGATGGGACCAGACTAACAGGAATACATCCTTGTGTGCTGTCAGATTTACTCATGAGGAGAAAAAAACGGCAAGGGATTGGGCTTGTGGGCTGGGCAAAGGACACTGAGGTAAGAAACCTCCCCTTTCGCTCTGTGATGATACCATGAAGGAATGCAAAATAACTGACAGTTTTGGTGTGGATTCTGCTACGAACTAAAAACGAATACGATTTTTTAAATCACAGTTGTTAGTATTGATGTTGTATGAAATCATCAGGTAATCAGCTCTTCGTTAAAGGGAAATGTAAAAAAAATGTTTTACTTCATATTCATCTTCTTCAGCACCAGCCCAACATCAACATATAGTTGAAGTCGGAAGTTTACATACACTTGGAGTCATTAAAACTTGTTTTTCAACCACTCCACAAATGTCTTGTTAACAAACTATAGCTTTGGCAAGTCGGTTATGAATCTACTTTGTGCATGACACAAGTAATTTTTCCAACAATTGTTTACTGGCTAAGGTGTATGTAAACTTCCGACTTCCACTGTATGTGAAAATTGCACGTTTCTATGTTTTGTAGTAAACTGTTTTACTACAAAACATAGACATGTGCAAGGAGATTATGGAATATACATTTTAAATATCCCTTTAATACACTGTCATCAGCAGCCTTCTGTAAAGGATATGAGCCTCAGATGAGGATAGATTGTGTGCCTTATCTTCTACATGATGAGCAAACTGTCATTTGTTTGTTTTGAATTATCAATCATTTTCAGGCAGCTGAGGTAAAACACTCAAATTCACAGAGAAAAAAAACACATTTATTAGGATGATTTTTTTATTACACCTTTTGTTTTGAAAAGGTGTAACTTTCAATCTGTACTGGTGAAATTATTGAAATATGATTTATTTGGTGCGATTTGAATGTCCAATGCTCTTGTGCAAAAATACATAACAATCTATTGTTATGAACATTTCAATCATTTGTTACAAATTGTAGTTGTCCAAAATCCTGATTTACTGTAACACTTTTGAAATTGACATAACTCTTTTAAATGTTTAACAATCACATTGCGTATGAGAGAGAGGGAGGTCTGAAATGTGTAAACAGATAGTCTTCCTCCAGTGGTTAAGGACTGAAAGACCGATCCATGTCACATTACATGTAATACCTTTTATAAACAGCTGTTTTGTCAACAATTTAATGTTTATGTCTGTGCAGGATCCATGTCCGTCAGTTTTTGTCTTCTACAGTGGTCCAGCCTGTGTGCTTCACTTCTATGGGTTGAAATGGAGATGTGGTACAATGACAGTTAGCGGACTGCGAATATGATATGTATATAGACGTCTGTGGCTGGCCAGCCTGACTGGCAGAGGGTAGAGAGGGAGGTTGTGTGAAACTGTAACTTTGTGTCTTGGCTGTGGAGTAGAGTCAGTGAAGAATAGGATCCTGTGTTTACGAAGGGACTAAGGGAGACAAGACTTCAATGTTCTTGTATTTATTGAGACAATAGTCTGTAAGCACTTTTTTTCTCAGAAAATTTCAAAATTGTATTGTTTTATAAAAAATGAAACAAAGGTTTATTTGATTGACTGTGTTTTCTGTACTAAATGCAATAAAATGTACTTTAAAATGTGACATGTATTTCTTTTTAATATAATTTCAGTTGGACCACAACAATTTAATGCAAGAAGCACTTTAACCTCCTTATCCCAATCAATAAATGACGCACACACACACAGGATCCAATTTAAAATAGATCTTGAAATGTGAAATCCGTGGTAGAGGTTACGTGATCCTGCTGGATAACTGTGTCTGCGCATGCTACGCTAAATGGATCATGCATTGTACATTTTTATAGGCCTCTGAGTTATTCTGGTGTTTGAATTTTCCATAAACCTGTGTTTGCCTGGTTGTGTGTGCGTATACTTGCATGTTTGTGCGTGCGAGCGTGCCGGTGCGGGGTAGGAAGCAATCACAGGCCGATGGCTGTGCTAGTGAGCGCTTCATGGGTCAGTGTGTGCAGTAATAACTACTCTCCTCTCCTTCTCCACCGCTCTGCTGCTGATTCCTCCCGCGAGCCCAGCGGAGCGCCATCACAGACAGGAAGTCACTGTCAGGCTGCATCATGAGATTGATCCCCTACTCTGGGTCCTGTTTCAAAGGGCAGCTCTCGCTGAGGCAGACACAACGTCTCAAAAAAATACTACAGCATTATATTAGAAAATACCGGAGCCAAAGCCTTATACTGAGGTTTTTTGCATAATTCTATAGTTTTATGCATGTTCGATTTTGGGGGTTTAGAATATGTGTTTTTGTACAGACAGACAATATAATATAATCTCAATATAAGACAACTGGAACAAAGCCTATAGCAACTGTATATTATGCTGGTGGATAGATTGCACGTATAACAGGAAGTCATCTCATGTTGATTTGCATCCATTAGGCTGCTACCTGCTGAGTCTTTCAGGACACTTGAGAGAACAATCTGACACTGATTACATTGGCCTGGCACTGGCAGCACAACCATTTTAGCACCATGCAGAGAATTCAAAGGACAAACATTACACGTAAACAAATGGTTTTACAAGTTATAAATCCAAAATGGTGTTTTTATCCCTCATTCTGCATGAAAATGTTTGAAGCATTAGCATCTTTTTCGATCTAGACTTCGATCACATTTCATTTCAGTATAGGCTGGCTACATTACATGCGCTTCACTGTGTTTTTGTGCATCTGAAATAAACCTACCGATGTTTTTTTATGCATCTGTTAAAATTATATCTATATAAAATAATAACGAAAAATGTGGGATATTCCATGTTTCACAATATGATTCACAGGTAGCCTATTCACACCCACAGTTAAACATTCCATAAATTAGCTGCCTTTAAATCAGCAGTTGCTCAGGCCCCTCAACTCAATGTCCAGTTCTGAAATTCGGCCTAGTTGTCAGGTGAATGTCCAACAATCTCATCCCAGCTCTTCCGACAAGTGGACACAATCCACTCACGTTCATAGTCATCTGCAGGAAAATAAATAGATTTTCAGAATAATCAAGTAAGACCATGAAGGTCAGAATAAAGCAACAACCTTTTTAAACACATTTTAAACATACAATTATTCTAACTGAAAGGGTATAAAGAAATAACTTATTCTAATAGTTCATTAAATAAAATTGTAATGTTCAAATGTGATCGAGGAAGACGAAAAAAAAAAAAGACACTGGACTGGATGCATATAATTATATCAGCGCTTTTGAAATGGACACATTCAACTCAACCATTTACATCTCAGTGAAAAATCTGTAACAATTAGGAGAAAATAACTTCTTAGTGGTACTTCAACCACCAATAAATCACCCAAAAAATGAACGACCATTTTAACAAGGATGACTCGACTACCAAAACTGCGGATAATATAGTGTTTTTCATAGTTAAAACTGAAATTACTTGATAATTGCAGAGCAAGAGGTAGCTTATCTGCTGGGACTGAATCGGAGCGTCGCAGCTGCACACACTTGAGAGCTCATCTGGGGGAACAGTGTGCGCAGGGCCCATTGTTGGGAACAGGTCTGAAGCTCTAGCCTGATTGTTTGTAATTGCCTGCGATATCCCCAGCCACTCCAAGTCGCCTCTCTCGCCACTCTACCTGGGGCGCGCGTTCAGAAATATAAATCACAGTTGCGCACGGGCCACGGTCTGCTCCATGCACCACGGTAACTGCATGCGAGAAACAGCCTATCCACCCTTTTTTGTCGCGTTGTGTTGCCTCCCCCTTCTCAACAAACGGAGGTCAGTGTCAAGAAGGTCATTTCATCACTGTTTTAAACCAATTAATACCTCTGCACCGGTTTCGGCCTGTTGCGAGGTCTTATAGAACTGCAATTTAGGCCTTCCGTTTCCCCGAGCGCGTATGGTAATGAGATATAATTCACACATTTTCATATGCTGTAATTTGCCCTGGATTGTGATCGTTCACAGAGTGTTTAAAAGTCACTCCTACTTTAATACAATTCTATTTGAGGGCACAGGTGGTTCGGAAGCAATCTGAAATAAAATGTAAATTGTGAACACTTAACATACACTTCATGTGTTTTTAAATTGTCACTGTGGACGTCTTATTTAAACCCTGCAATAAAGCCTTCTATAATGAGCGTTTAGGGACATTCATTTGGAATGTATTAATTATTGGACAAATAATTTAGCCTACACACTCGTTTTTTTAGAAGAAAATAAAATCTTAAATGGGTTCTAAAAAATATTATCCACCAGATAAAAAATAATTGTAGGATGCATGGTTGTATTGTTTGATTCATTTATCTACACGACTGTCATGAAATCAAATATGATAAATGTAAAAAAAAAAAAAACTGATTGGGAACACTGTACACTAGCTGTAGGCTATATTGCCTGTTACATATAACTTGTGGAATAGACAACGTCTGGAATGCGCTTTTAACCAATCAGCATTCAGGATTAGACCCACCCGTTGTATAATACATATCAATTAGCACATCATCATGACATTGTTGCTACAAATATTGTCTTGTTGGTGAACCACTTTTCTCCTACTGACTCTGCCTTCCTTCCCCTCTACCCCCCCCCCTAATTCCCCAAACTCTCTCACAAAGGCTCCAGCTCACCCAGGAGTGAGCAGTGGTGTACATGGTGTGGTGGGGAAACGATAATGGCTCCTTGTTAAAACATGTTTATCTTAATCCTTAAAATACACTCCAAGGGAAAAGTGTTTCCTGCCAACTAATGCAGAAGCAACACTTTAAAGTGTTAAATTAACTTAATGGCTGTCAGATCACCTTGACCAATAGACTTAACATGACTCAACGCTGCCAGTCGGTTACTTGGGCTAATGCTGGAGTATGGTTGACATTGGAGTTGTCATGATTCTGGGGGAGTCTATGTGTTGAAATGTAAATAATTATTGATGAATGTAATGCATTGTTGAGCGACCTGGCACATAAGCATTTCGCTGTACCTTTTATACCTGCTGTAAACTGTATGTGATGAACACATTTTTGATTTTAATTTGATTTAGGATTGTAGAGGAGATGGTTTCAGGAAAGAACATAACGCGATATTACAGTAAACATGAACACGATGACCTGAACACAGTGATATTACAGTAAATATGAAGACACTGACCTGATCCCAGTGATATTACAGTAAACATGAACACGCTGATTGTATCTGTTTGAAAAGGCTTCAGCTTGTCTGCGTCCCAAATGGCACAAGCCCCCATCAGGCTCCGGTCAAAAGTAGTGCACTATATAGTGAAAAGGGGTGCCATTTTAGGAACACACCTCGACTCACAACCAAGTGGCAGTAGCTCAAACCAGGGCTGTTTATCTTGGCAGAGGGATGTTTTGAATGTGAACCCTTACGACTTTCAAAAGAAGTTATTCCAGAAACAGGAAACTGCAACAAACAATGTGGCAATAGGGTTCCTGACCACTTGTAGGGCTGCTCCTGCTCGATGCCAGGGCGAACAACAGAACATTACAGACAGATAAACAGCAGTGGTGGAAAAAGTACCCAATTGTCATACTTGAGTAAAAGTAAAGATGCCTTAATAGAAAATTATCAAGTAAAAAGGGTAGTCACCCAGTAAAATACTACTTGAGTAAAAGTCTAAAAGTATTTGGTTTTAAATATACTTAAGTATAAAAAGTAAATGTAAAATTGCTAAAACATACTTAAGTATTGAAAGTAAAAGTATGAATCATTTCAAATTCTCTATATTAAAACAAACCAGACAGTACCATTTTATTTTTTTAAATTTATGGATAGCCGAGGGAACACTCCAACACACAATTTACAAACAAAGCATTTGTGTTTAGTGAGTCCGCCAGATCAGAGGCAATTGCGATGACCAGGGATGTTCTCTTGATAAGTGTGTGAATTGGACCATTTTCCTGCTAGCCATGCAAAATGTAATGAGCACTTTTGGATGTCAGGGAAAATGTATGGATTAAAAAGTACATTATTTTCTTTAGGAATGTAGTAAAAGTAAATAGTAAAGTACAGATACAGATACCCCAAAAACCTACTTAAGTAGTACTTTAAAGTATTTTTACTTAAGTACTTTACACTACAGATAGATAGTTTTGTGCTGATAGGACTGTGCATAGATCGTGTGTATCAGCTCAATCTATTCCTGTATTCCACTATTGACTCTTCAGTTTGTAGCATATATTGTGTGATGGATGATGCACTCTATGTATCTCTGGCAATAAAAAGCTGTTTAAATAGGTTATCCATAAGAGCTCTTGTATAGCTGGAGAAATTCAAGCATGTCAGTTGATCAGGCAGCAGTGGGCTCCATGTGGTGTTGGTTGGCAGGAAGGTGGTGGAAGTAAGACACCTTACTTCCACCCGCACCACTACTCCACTGCCCCGACTGGACCGACCTGAGGGGTTGGGTCTAGTCCAGATGACCGGTTTCACCTCACCTCTCCTCAGCTGGGCTGCTGCTGTGAAGACTCAGAGATTCATGCTCAGGGCTTCTTCCTTCCATCTGCTTTTGTGCTTCTTTTCATGTCTTGGCCCAAAGCCTGGGCATTTCCCTGACCCTTCCTGCCTGGCCCAGCATCGCTCTGGTCTGAGGGCCCTGCTCCGCTCCCCCTTCCCCCCGCACACATCCCTTCTTCTGTCCTCTTCCACAGCTGTGACTGCACTCTTTCCTCTCCTCCTCAAAACTCATGGTCCCCACAAGGAGAGCAGTTCCTCTCCATGTCCAGTTAGTGCCAGGACCCTCTGCTCTCCTCCTTCCTGGACGGAAGCCATTGGCATTAAATTCTGTCTTCACAACCATTTTGACAGACATACCTTCAACCTCTCAGAGATTAACATAGATCCAGAGGACACAGTGGTCCTCGTCACGTCATGTGGGCCGAAGCCCAATGATCCTTCTTGTGCGTGCAGTTCCTCACACACACACACACACACTGGCTGTCTCTTGAAAGCTCATATGCATATTTCATTTTAAATTCTTCACTATATTAGTTCCTGGGTAAGGGCTAACAGAAATAGAGCATCAAGGCTATGATAATGGGCTGAGGGGTTTATTCAAGCAATAAATATATGGCCAATATACCATGGCTAAGTGCTATTCTTAGGCACAACGCGGAAAAGGAATGTCTTTCCACAAACCCCTGAGGTGCCTTATTCCTATTATCAACTGGTTACCAACATAATTAGAACAGTAAAAATAAATGTTTTGTCATACCCGTGGTATGCTTTCAGACAATCAGCATTCAGGGCTCAAACCACCAAGTTTATAATGGTGGTTTTGAATGGCTGACATCCCTGATAGTAGCTGTAAAACCCAAGAACGTCTGTGGTATACTGATAAATCAAAGATTTCCTGTAGAAAAATGCCCTACCAATACGGAGTACAAACAGCAGACACACCAAATGAATCTGAATCCGATGATTGGAACAACTATTTTACAGCTCCTCCTCCTTTCTCCTTCAACACTACCTTCCTCCCCTCCGTTTCATTGGTCAATACCAGAACTGTTATGAAGGAAAAAATCTGAACATATTTCTTATTGCACATGTTCAGGACATCTGTTCAGGATATGCATCTCTTTGTCTGTCTGTTGTCTATATACATGAATGAGATTTGCATGCTCCGGATCAAGCAGTGGTTAATATGAGGACAATCATCTGTATCATGTTGCGTATTGTTCCTCTAGACAGGGTTTACCAAACTATAGTCTGGCTAGTACATCATACACCACTGCCTGCCTGTCATAGTCTGGCTGTAACCACTAGTAAATCCTAAACCACTGCCTGCCTGTCATGGTCTGGCTGGGACCACTAGTAAATCCTAAACCACTGCCTGCCTGTCATGGTCTGGCTGGGACCACTAGTAAATCCTAAACCACTGCCAGCATGTCATAGTCTGGCTGGGACCACTACTAAATCCTAAACCACTGCCAGCATGTCATAGTCTGGCTGGGACCACTAGTAAATCCTAAACCACTGCCTGCCTGTCATAGTCAGGCTGGGACCACTAGTAAATCCTAAACCACTGCCTGCCTGTCATAGTCTGGCTGGAACCACTAGTAAATCCTAAACCACTGCCTGCCTGTCAGTCAGTCAGTGATCATCCACACACACACACACACACACACACGTTTGCGGCAGGCTGATCAAAGCAATCATAAATATACACTTTCATATCATATTTAGTATTTTATTCTGTGTATATATTGTCAGCCTATACACTCACTGTTTCCAAATAATGCCGGCTTGGCTGCAACCTATGGCAAGAGATAGAATATAGTGTGGCTATTATTTCACAAGACAGATGATGACATCACAGCTGGGCCGTCTCCCATAGATACACCCTCATCTATCCCATTCACAGAGAGACGATTAGATCCATAACCGTTCGTAATCCATGACATTGTCTGGTGATGCAAAAACTATGAAAAACTGGCACGGCTATTGGAATTCCTATCTCAAAACCTGACAGACCTCGTTGCCTTCAAATCAAAGATCCCACATCGGGCACTCAATGGGTGGAAAAAAATGTGTTTAAAATTTTCCCTTTGAAAACAAAACTAAAATGACTGCAGTGGAGAGGCATGCTTGGCTGAGAGGACTACAGATGATGAGTTACTGTTATTTTTCAGACTTTTTACTGTTTTTATTTCTTTACTTACCTATTGTTTACATAATACCTCACATAATTGCACTGTTGGTTAGAGCCTGTAAGTAAGCATTTCACTGTAAGGTCTACACCTGATGTATTCGGTGCACGTGACAAACAAACTTTGATTTGATTCGATTTTTCATGGGGTAATAAGGCTGCCTCAGTAAAGTATCTGCCTGCAATACTCTTACATTAGAGAATATGGGTAATCTGTTTATAGTATTTTACCAGTTTTTAATATCAAATGTTTCCCAGGTGGCCAGAGCTTACTGATGAGATAATAATTGCCCTGAACATTATAATAAAGCAGGGGTGCAACGTTCACTGGGGACGAGGCACACCGTTGCCTCGTTTTGTACTACATTCTAAAATTTCAATTTTTGCCCCCAGTTTTATAATTGGAATGTGATACAAAACAGGCAACTGTGTGCTTTAGGACCATGCGGACGCCTCTGAGTGGTCAGGTAACCTGTTTGGGGTGTTTATCCAACTGGATTTAAAAAATACATAGAAATAAATAAAGATATGTCAACCCCACTTCTAAAACCAAAGTTGCACCCCTGTGATAAAGGAATGAGGCCCAAAAGATAAGTTAAAAGACAAAGTCAAACTCAGTATTAGAAAATTGGAGGTTACTGCGCACTCTAATGAGCCGGAGGTCAGAAATATGTGATACAACACACCTGGATCTGTTTTCACACTGTGTCAAAACCTTGAAATACTGGCCTGGTTTCGATCTTATCTGTCGGAAAGATATCAGTTTCTCTCTGTGGATGGTTTGTCCTCTGACAAATCAACTGTAAATTTCGGTCTTCCACAAGGCTCCGCTTTAGGACCACTATTGTTTTCACTATATATTTTACCTCTTGATGATGTAATTCGGAAACATAATGTTAACTTTCACTGCTATTTTTTCGTAACTATGAAGATGACACACAGCTGTACATTTTGCCTTCCTGTTAAGGCAAGGGCTGATTTCAAGGTTTTACTGCTAACCTACAAAGCATTACATGGGCTTGCTCCTACCCATCCTTCCGATTTGGTCCTGCCGTACATACCTACACGTACGCTACGGTCACAAGACGCAGACCTCCTTACTGTCCCTAGAATTTCTAAGCAAACAGCTGGAGGCAGGGCTTTCTCCTATAGAGCTCAATTTTTATGGAATGGTCTGTCTATCCATGTGAGAGACGCAGACTCGGTCTCAATCTTTAAGTCTTTATTGAAGACTCATCTCTTCAGTAGGTCCTATGATTGAGTGTAGTCTGGCCCAGGAGTGTGAAGGTGAACGGAAAGGCACTGGAGCAACGAACCACCATTGCTGTCTCAAGCTGGCCGGTTCCCCTCTCTCCACTGGGATTCTCTGCCTCTAACCCTATTACAGGGGCTGAGTCACTGACTTACTAGTGCTCTTCCATGCCATTCCTAGGAGGGGTGCGTCGCTTGAGTGGGTGGAGTCACTGACGTGATATTCCTGTCCGGGTTGGCGGCCCCCCCCCCGGGTTGTGCCATGGCAGAGATATTTGTGGGCTATACTCGGCCTTGTCTCAGGATGGTAAGTTGGTGGTTGAAGATATCCCTCTAGTGGTGTGGGGGCTGTGCTTTGGCAAAGTGGGTGGGGTTATATCTTGCCTGTTTGGCCCTGTCCGGGGGTATCGTCGGACGGGGGCCACAGTGTCTTCCGACCCCTCCTGTCTCAGCCTCCAGTATTTATGCTGCAGTAGTTTATGTGTCAAGGGGCTAGGGTCAGTCTGTTATATCTGGAGTATTTCTCCTGTCTTATCCGGTGTCCTGTGTGAATTTAAGTATGCTCTCTCTAATTCTCTCTCGGAGGACCTGAGCCCTAGGACCTGAACCCTAGGACCATGCCTCAGGACTACCTGGCCTGATGACTCCTTGCTGTCCCCAGTCCACCTGGCCCTGCTGCTGCTCCAGTTTCAACTGTTCTGCCTGCGGCTATGGAACCCTGACCTGTTCACTGGACGTGCTACCTGTTTCAGACCTGCTGTTTTCAAATCTCTAGAGACAACAGGAGTGGTAGAGATACTCTAAATGATTGGCTATGAAAAGCCAACTGACATTTACTCCTGAGGTGCTGACCTGTTGCACCCTCGACAACCACTGTGATTATTATTATTATTTGACCCTGCTGGTCATCTATGAACATTTGAACATCTTGGCCATGTTCTGTTATAATCTCCACCCAGCACAGCCAGAAGAGGACTGGCCACCCCCATAGCCTGGTTCCTCTCTAGGTTTCTTCCTAGGTTTTGGCCTTTCTAGGGAGCTTTTCCTAGCCACCGTGCTTCTACACCTGCATTGCTTGCTGTTTAGGGTTTTAGGCTGAGTTTCTGTACAGCACTTTGTGACATCAGCTGATGTAAGAAGGGCTTTATAAATACATTTGATTGAAGTGAGCTCCAACAGTCTCTGCTCACCTGCGTTCCTCAGGAAGTGATGCTCATAGTCAGTGATGACCCTGGTGTTTGGGTCGTAGAAGCCGTCCCCACAGTCATAGCAGCCATCTGGGATGACACGCGGCGGGTCCAGGTCTGTCAGCTGAGATTCCCCTGCCAGGACAGATAGACAGAGTCAGTGACTGGTCAAGTCTTGAGACAAACAACAAAAAGCAAGGTGACTGAATTTGACAACAACAAAAAAGATTGTGGTAAAAACCATTGAGATAATATGTTCTATTCCATTGCTATGGTATTGAGACTGAATAGATTAGTATCATAATACTTTAGGATTTGAGGATTTAGTCTGCTTGTAAAAAAGGTAGATTTTCATAAAAAAATAAGTATATGTTTTACCTGCAGGTTTGAGTCCATTGCACCTCTCAGTGTAGAACTGTCTGTCATAACCATCACAGAACTCCCAGTCCTTCTCTTGGTACTCCAGCCCATCAGAGAAGGTATACTTTCCCTGTGGATGAAACACTTTGTAGTTTCAGTGATGAAACACTGTAGTACCCTGCAACAAACTGTCTTTATTTAGTCATAAACTTGAAACTTGTATCTAATGGCAAATAAGGGGTATTAGGGGAAAAACACAGCAAACTTTCACCACTTCAATTCTGTTTGGATTGGGGAATTACATTTCACCACAACATAGGCCTAAGTATGTCAATATGGTTGAATAGTCTTTAACCGTGCATCCTTTGTTGAGAGATCTATGTTCCATATCCTGTGGAGTTTTTACCATGAAACAAAGAGAGGTCTGAGCTGGATGAGAGTGAGGTGTGTTTGGTCATGGGCTTGCTAAATCTAGATCATGTCTAATGGACCGCAGTAATCATGATAATAATCGAACTGGTTACTATTATGGCTGAGATACGCATGAATGAACGGTTGACAAAAAAGTAATGTCTTTCCTGTGTGGAACATGCAGAGAGCACATGTTGGAGGAGAGGTATTGAAACGGAATAACTGCGACAATGAATGTGAATGATTGCTAAAGGGGACCAGATGTAATGCCCACTATAACCAATGCGAAACACACACACAGACCTACACAGGCAAGAAAGTGCACACACACAATCACAGAAAGTATGCTACACACCTGTTTGGATATCCCTTTCTCCCAAGTTCCTTCATATTTGCTTCCATTTGGAAAATAGAGAACACCTTTTCCATGGAACATGCCATCCTTCATATCCCCAACATATCTTGTCTCTGTCGGGAATGTATACTCTCCTTCTCCCTCCATCCTGAGGAACAGAGCAAAGAACATAGCTAATTCACCAGTGGTGAGATGATAACAACATTGGACTTGTGCCAGAACTGGTGCAAGCTAGCTACCCACTACTGCTAAAGTAAGCTAGCCAACGTTATGTCACATTACACTTTGACACATAGAAGTTTTGCAAACTGGCCTATGGCAAAAATAGTTATTAATTTACCTGCCATTCTTGAAGGCTCCAGTGTAACTGCTACCTGTGAACTCCATATTTGCTATTTTATGAAGTTACAATGAAAAACAGGAGGTTAGCTTAGCTAACAGCGGTCTGGTTTCTGCAGCAAGCAGGTTGTTTGACAACGTCGCCATGGAAACGGGAAGCTAGTGCCGTTTCTCTTGTTTTCTCATTTCACCACATGAAGTGTATTATGATAAAAGAAGCCTTTGTCTTAGAAAATAATAAACCTTGTAAACACAATACTTGAATCCAATGTTCCCTCTAAACTTCGGCGGCTGCGCAGCTCCCCATGGACTGCAGCGCAGAAGACAAAACGAGATTGAATTTTACTCAACTTTCTTGGCTGCTACTGTAGGCTGAATGATAGAACCGCTATTTTTATATAAAAATGTAATGTGATGTATTTTCTCCATTGTTTTTCCATGGTAGTCCACTCTGGTCCACTCGTGCTTTTACACCTGCATTGCTTGCTGTTTGGGGTTTTAGGCTGGGTTTCTGTACAGCACTCTGTGACATCAGCTGATGTAAGGGGGGCTTTATAAATAAATTTGATTTGATTTGATTTTGGTAGGCCTACCTACATTATGATCAAAAAGTCACAGTAGCCTAATTGGACACTGTTAAAACAATAAATTTAAGTGGGCACAACCTCAGTGTTCACAGTAAAATGTGCCGGAATTTGCATAGAAATTTCACAAGGTTCAAGATCGCGCTCAGCAGACCTGAAATATGCTCAGCGGCAAAAAATATTAGAGGGAACAGGGTTACGCTTAGCTAAAATGGTGTACTCTATTTAGCTTAAACTAAAAGCCATCAGTTCCCAGAAACCATCATTGTCACCACACCGGGCCACCAGCCCGGTGTGGGGGGGTCAACATTGTGGGGGGTCAACATTCTAACAGCCTAATAATAAATAAAATCTCAAAAAGTATTTGGTTGTGAAGGTCTTAACATTAATACGAAAGAAAATGTATTTCAAAGAACACAATAGGATTGCACAGTTTACTAACTATACTTATATACAGTATTTAGCTGGTATTTATACACTTTCAAATTATACTTACTTTGTGATTGAGTGGCTGACGCATTAAATCTGTTAGTTTTTTTTTTAGGTTGGGAGGGGCACGAACTCCGACCTTGCAGGGGGTCCACAGAAACTGCAGTATGCCATTGAATACAAATTGCTGTATTTAATGTAAAATCGAGCAATAAAGAGCTGAAATGGCTCATGTTTTCTTTGTTTCTTTTAAACAGTGAGGATGTCTACACTCTTGTATAAAATGAAGTCACCTAATAAAATAAATGATGAGGTTTCTGTTTTGAAGCCACTGCACATACGTTTCTGAACCCTTCCACCATTGTAAAATAAACACACCTTAATGCAGGGGGTGTCAAACTCATTCCATGGAGGGCCTAATGTCTGCTGGTTTTTTGGTTTATCCTTTCAATTAAGACCTTGACAACCAGGTGAGGGGAGTTCCTAACTAATTAGTGACCTTAATTCATAAATCAAGTACAATGGAGGAGGGAAATCCTGAAGACACTCGGCCCTCCGTGGAATGAGTTTGACAAATGTGCACTTAATGCATACTTTTAAATTATATTATGTGAACTTAAAACACACACACAAACAATGTATATATATATGAAGATTTTCCTTAAAGTATAATTTTAGAAAGTACTAATGTTACTGTCCCCACTACAACAAATACTGTACATACTTAAATACATGTAATTTAAACAATTTATTCGAATACTGTAGGATTTCATTCATTCCTATGGAGGACTGCTCCTAGTGGTCATTAAGGGAAAACGTTTTTCCACCATTCATTTTTCCCATTGGGGATTTTAGGAACCTATAAAATAAGGGCTGTGTTTCGTGTAGGCTTACACTGCCGTGACGTTTCGATAACCGTGTAAATCTCTCTCAGACAAGGTGACTTTCATAAATATATTTGCCTGTATTTACCCCCCAAAAATGAAATGCTAGTTGTGGCTATCATACATAACTACAAATGCTACGATGCTATGGATGAGACTTCTGAATCGAGGCAAAGGTAAGATTCTCTGGATGAACTATCTAATGTTAACTAAATTTAGTCATTCATAAATTGGATAAATTGACTTAAATGGACAATTCTGTGAACTGTCTTGGGCAAGTTTTTTAAATTGACACAATATCTGTTAGCAAATGAGTCAGCTAAAGATGACGTGCAGGAGATTGCAGTGATTTGTAGTCTTGCATGATGTCTACTTTTATGCTAATTAGCATTTTCAAATCTGAGCGTAAATAGAGCGAAATCTATTGATAAAAGTCCCCTTGTCATAGAGATTTACATGGTTATCAAAACATAACGCTAGGGTAAGCCTACACAAAACACAGCCCTTATTTGAAGTGTTTCTGAAATCCCTGATGGGAAAAATGAATGGTGAAAAAACAAGGTTTTATGCCCATAAAACCTAGCGGTTCCAAACGTTTTTTCACCATTCATTTTTTTGTTATGGGTGTTATGACACATACACTGTGGGCTCTATATGGCGGCTGGTCGCTTCAAAGCCTCTCATTAGCCAACACACAGCATCAGCAAACCAGGGTTTATATAAACGGAGCAAAAAAGAAACGTCCCTTTTTCAGGACCCTGTCTTTCAAAGATAATTTGTAAAAATCCGAATAACTTCACAGATCTTCATTGTAAAGGGTTTAAACACTGTTTCCCATGCTTGTTCAATGAACCATAAACAATTAATGCACATGCACCTGTGGAACAGTCGTTAAGACACTAACAGCTTACAGACGGTAAGAAATTAAGGTCACAGTTATGAAAACTTAGGACACTAAAGAGGCCTTTCTACTGACTCTGAAAAACACCAAAAGAAAGATGCCCAATATCCCTGCTCATCTGCGTGAACGTGCCTTAGGCATGCTGCAAGGAGGCATGAGGACTGCAGATGTGGCCAGGGCAAAAAATTGCAATGTTCGTACTGTGAGACGCCTAAGACAGCGCTACAGGGAGACAGGACGGACAGCTGATCGTCCTCGCAGTGGCAGACCACGTGTAACAACACATGCACAGGATCGGTACATTTGAACATCACACTTGCGGGACAGGTACAGGATGGCAACAGCAACTTCCCGAGTTACACCAGGAACGCACAATCCCTCCATCAGTGCTCAGACCTTCCGCAATAGGCTGAGAGAGGCTGGACTGCGGGCTTGTAGGCCTGTTGTAAGACAGGTCCTCACCAGACATCACCGGCAACAACGTCGCCTATGGGCACAAACCCACCGTCGCTGGACCAGACAGGACTGGCAGAAAGTGCTCTTCACTGACAAGTCGCGGTTTTGTCTCACCAGGGGTGATGGTCGGATTTGCGTGTATTGTCGAAGGAAGGAGCGTTACACCGAGGCCTGTACTCTGGAGTGGGATCAATTTGGAGGTGGAGGGTCCGTCATGGTCTGGGGCGGTGTGTCACAGCATCATCGGACTGAGCTTGTTATCATTGCAGGCAATCTCAACGCTGTGCGTTACAGGGAAGACATCCTCCTCCCTCATGTGGTACCCTTCCTGCAGGCTCATCCTGACATGACCCTCCAGCATGACAATGCCACCAGCCATACTGCTCGTTCTGTGAGTGATTTCCTGCAAGACAGGAATGTCAGTGTTCTGCCATGGTCAGAAGAGCACAGAAGAGCACAGATCTCAATCCCATTGAGCACGTCTGGAACCTGTTGGATCGGAGGGTGAGGGCTAGGGCTAGGGCCATTCCCCCCAGAAATGTCTGAAAACTTGCAGGTGCCTTGGTGGAAGAGTGGGGTAACATCTTACAGCAATAACTGGCAAATCTGGTGCAGTCCATGAGAAGGAGATGCACTGCAGTACTTAATGCAGCTGGTGGCCACACCAGATACTGACTGTTACTTTTTATTTTGTCCCCCTTTGTTGAGGGACACATTATTCAATTTCTGTTAGTCACATGTCTGTGCAACTTGTTCAGTTTATGTCTCAGTTGTTGAATCTTTTGTTCATACAAATATTTACACATGTTAAGTTTGCTGAAAATATGTAAGCCGTAAATGCTAACTATTGTTTCTGTATAGGAATAACTACTCTACCAGTTATCAGCTGTGGGTTTCATCATCTTTATAGCACCATGTAATGTACCATCCGAGTAGATCTAAGGCACTGTGTACACTAAAGAACAAAGTTCATCTCCAGTGGCTTCATGTTGTAAACAATTATACTTAACAAAAGTATAAAGGCTACATGCAACAATTTCAAAGATTTTACTGAGTTACAGTTCATATACGGAAATCAGTCAATTGAAATGCATTCAATAGGCTCTAATCTTTGGATTTCATGACTGGGAATGGGAACAGCCATGGGTAGGCCTGAGAGGGCATAGGCCCACCCACTGGGGAGCCAGGCCCAGCCAATCAGAATGAGTTTTACCCACAAAAGGGCTTTATTTCGCAGGTGAAGAAGCCAGATGCGGAGGTCCTGGGCTGGTGTGGTTACATGGGGTCTGCAGTTGTGAGGTCGGTTGGACGTACTGCCAGATTCTCTAAAACGACGTTGGAGGCAGCTTATGGTAGATAAATGAACATTCAATTGTCTGGCAACAGCTCTGGTGGACATTCCTGCACTCAGCATGCCAATTGCACACTCCCTCGACATTTGAGATATCTGTGGCGTTGTGTGACAAAACTGCACATTTTAAAGTGGCCTTTTATTGTCCCCAGCACAAAGTGCACCTGTGCAAAGATCATGTTGTTTAATCAGCTTCTTGATAGGCCACGCCTGTCAGGTGGATGGATTATCTTGGCAAAGGATAAATGCTCACTAACTGGGATGTAAACAAATTTCTCCACAACATTTGAAAGAAATAAGCTTTTTGTGCATATGGAACATTTCTGGGATCTTTTATTTCAGCTCATGAAACATGTGACACGGAATACTTTACATGTTGCATTTCTATTTTTGTTCAGTGTATTTAAATATATTTATGTTTAACACATTTCTGGAATTTATACAATTGTAGAAGCTAAAAAAAAAAAAATCCCACTGCATTTGCATTTATGAATATACAATCTGGCCAAGAGAATAAATGTAAAAAAAAATGGGTTGCATTGCCTGCTGGGTAGGCTCCCTGTGCAAGGTTACAAGCAGCTAAAAACTCTTTCTTCAAGTCGAAACGGTCTGCTAGTTTTTAATTCAACTGCCTTTGTCATTAACATGCTAGGCTAGCTAATGCTAAAGCAGCCCATTGGATTCAATGAAAATGCGATACATGGCGTTGGGGAGTAGCCTCCAGACGTCAGGATTGTGATAGCCAACACCATCAGGTTGAGGATTGCTCAATGGGACCGTGTAGCTGCAGGTTGTTGAACCATTATTAGGGCCAGAGTTTCCACTAGAGAATAATTAGGAGTACAGCAAAACCTTCCATCCCTGAATTGAGGTACATTATCAAGCCATATCCCTTGTCTGTTATCACAGTGAAAACATATTGGCATAGGACTTTCAACTTGAAGGAAACTAAACTTCTTGTTGAGTTTTGGCTAACGAGCAGCCAGATAAGCTTGGATTCATTGGTCCCAAGTGGCTCTCTCTGAGATTGTCATGTAGTCAAATCCCTGGTAGGCACGCAAGGACCTCACCCCCAGCTTGAATAAGCCGCGGAATCCCAAGATAAAACAGGTTAGGGTAAACCGTGTTGCGGTTGTCCCTTGCTGTTGTGTACGGGGAGCCAAGCATCATCCTGCCCAGTGCCCTGCATTATTCCCGTCCAAAGCATTCTGCCATGGGAATACCTGATATTCCCTCAAGGCCCTATTGAGATAAGTAATCCATGTCAGCATCCTAAACTCTGTTTGATCAAACATGATCCTCAGCCTGATTGAGACTTCAATTGAAGACATCAACTGATGTAATAAATAAATTTGATTGATCAACCACCCGAGCCACTGCCTGTTCACACTGCTACCATCCAGAAGGCGAGGTCAGTACAGGTGCATCAAAGCTGGGACCGAGAGACTGAAAAAGGCCATCAGACTGCTAAACAGCAATCACACACTCCGAGAGGCTGCTGCCTACATTGAGACCCAAACACTGGCCACTTTAATAAATGGATCACTAGTCACTTTATACAATGCCACTCTAAATAATGCCACTTTAATAATGTTCACATATCTTACATTACTCATATCACATGTATATACTGTATGTTATACCATATATTGCACCTTGCCTATGCCGTTCGGCCATCGCTCATCCATATACTAACATGTACATATTCTCATTCACCCCTTTAGATTTGTGTGTATTGGGTAGTTGTTGGAGATTACTAGATTACTTACTTGTTAGATATTACTACACTGTCAGAACTAGAAGCACAAGCATTTCGCTACACTCACATCAACATCTGCTAACCACGTATGTGACAGATAAAATGTGATTTGACTTGACCGACAGTGATACCTAAATAGTACAGTTGGTGGAAATCCTGCCCAGTCTGTTGGCCTGTCCAAACTCATGCCAGGAAGTACCACCCCTTGAGCACATTGTCTCTGATAAAGTCGATCTCCTGGCTCGCTTGATGCAGGGTCCTCCTGTCCTGAGTTTAGCAGGAGTGATCGATCCTCCAGACGTCAGGATTGTGATAGCCAACACCATCAGGTTAAAGATTGCTCAATGGGACCGTGTAGCTGCAGGTTGTTGAACCATTATTAGGACCAGAGTTTCCACTAGAGAAATCCCTACCGGGGACTGCAGCGGTTGGTGCTCCGCTTGTCATATCCACATCTAAAAGGCCGTGGGCGCAATTCTCCAACCGCGCGATCCCCAAGAGCATTCATTTGGGGCGGGTTTAGCATGTTGGCCCCAGAGGAATTAGCATTTTGGTTGATTCACGTATAATGGTCAGCTTATTACTAATATGGTTTAATGATCCTATTCCCATCCTAGTACCAGGATCACGCATAACACCTTGTTGCATCCTCCGTCCTCGGATCAACAGGTGTCCTCCAGGTCCAAGCAGGCGATTGAAACGACTGGCTGCGCCTCCAATTAACCTGGTCAATGCGACAAAACTAAATGGATTAACGCCACCGGGGTGTTCTATCTCAAATGAAGAAGGAAACCAATCGTAAGACAAACAAGTTAACTCAGCTTTTAAATCCGTGTAAACCACAGTATCTTTGCTGTTATTCTTTCGGTTTCTACACGTCATTGAAATGCGTTTCAAACCCGTGGACATGCGCAATGCACTCACTGACCTTCCTTGTGCGGCCTCGTCCTGTAGCTAGACGAGGACCTTGAGTGTGGTGGCGATTTCATCACATTGATCTTTCATTTTGATTACTCTGACAGAAACCGGACCATGCCGGGTTCGGTGGAGGTTCCCACTTTTAATGACTTGAATGTTGAGGAGGTAAGAACGAATCGTAACGTTGAGAAACAATCTGGTTAGCAATGTTAGCTAGCTAAATCAGCTGCAATCCAATTGGAGCTAGCATAGCAGGCTATTGTTAGCTAGCAAGCTTGTTAAATACTGGCTTTCCAGCAAGGTTACTAGCTTTCGTTTACTAGGTGTCGTGTTGATTGCAAAGTATTGCATAGATAGTGATATACCGTCAGCTAACGTTACTTGCTGTGATCTGTAAGTAAAAAGTTAATGTTTGCTAGCAAACGTTAGCTAGGTACTATAACTTAGCTAGCGTTTATGTACAGCAGTCTCTGTTTGGGACAGCTACAGCTGTTACTAAAAAAACATGTTGTGATACCCTACAATGCAAGATACCTCGCAAGCTTGCTAACTATTATCGGGGACGTGATTTTATGCGTGCTAGCTAGCTAGCTACTTTGTTTAATTTAATTCCCCTCCCTCAAGTTGTCTCACATCAATGTATCTTTGGCTAGGTGTCAATCGGTTATGATATTTAGCCTGTCCTTGAGTGTATTTGCAGGGCAACTTCAATTGGCCTACAACAAGAATACAGTTGATGTTTAGGGCGCATGTAAAGACATCGATATAATGTTGTGATTTGTATTCTGAGCAATACGTTTTGAACTGAATAAAATGAGGCCTGTAAGAAATAGGAACTCGTGACCCTCTGATGTACTTTACCTGATCTCCCCACTCCAAATACTAGTAAACCATATTTATGCTCTCTAAAAGTCAGGTTTTATTTAAAAGATGGCATAGCTGACAATGTTCACCTTTGGCTTTTGTCATTATATTAGTCTGTTTAGGGTTTGATATTGAAGTAGGCTATACACTTGTCTATATACAGTCTGTGTTGAGTAGAGTCTCATTCTGCCCTTGCCCCTGTGTAGATCAGTGTGTCGTCTGCGGTCCTGAAGGGAGCTGCTCACCATTATGGCTCACAGTGTGACAAGGCCAACAAGGAGTTCATGCTCTGTCGCTGGGAGGAGAAGGACCCTAGGAAGTGTCTGAATGAAGGGAGGAAAGTCAACGAGTGTGCGCTTAACTTCTTCAGGTAGGTAATCATAGTGTTGACTGACTTTTAAACACCCACATGAAAAATGTTGGTCTGTTTCACATGAGCCACTTTAAGGCTGTTTTAGCGTCATTAAGGACCAGTAATAGTTGTGATGACATGATATAAGATGTATGTGTTTTTACAACAGAAATTGAAAAGATGTGAACCCTTGTCAGGACTCTGCTGTATGTTTACTGTATGAAACGGCTGATCCACATCCAGCAGCTTTTGCTGAACTTCGCTGTCTGCCGTTTTGATTCATGGTTTTGTCAACAGTTTCCAGCCGAATAAAGTCTCAACCTGGGTGTTTTATACGGCCTTTACAACAGGGTGAATAGATTTCAACTTAAAGCATACATTTTCCATTTCACTGTTCTGTTCTGCAACTGACCAATAACAGTCAAGAGAGTGGTAGGCTAACTATATGCTGTCTGTCTGTCTGTCTGTCAGACATGGGATATACAGGTAACGGACAAAAAAAGGGAACACCAACCTAGTGTCTTAATAGGGCGTTGGGCCACAATGAGCCAGAACAGCTTTAATGGAACTCTATTGGAGGGATGCAACATCATTCTTCCACAAGAAATTCCATCATTTGGTGTTTCATTGATGGTGGTGGAAAAAGTTATCATGTGCCGCTTCCGAATCTTCCATAAATGTTCAATTGGGTTGATATCTGTTGACTGAGACGGCCAAGGCTTATGGTTTTAGTGTGTTGTCTCACTGTGGGGCATGACGGCGGCTTTGTTTACAGAAGGCCGCTGTGCACTAATAACACCTATTAATGCCGGACACACAGGCACATACCTCTGCAGTGACTGGGATCTGTCTGTGAATTGGGCTGGGTTTGACATGCAGGCTTGCTCTGTGTAAGGTCCACAAATAAAACCCCACTTCCAAAGCAGGAACAAATAAACAGTTCTGCTCCCAGATGTAAACATAGGCTGAGTGGTAAAACATGGCAGTATTGTAATGGTACAAGGTTTTGTCAAACTTGTAATTCCAACTACTTGTTTATTCTTTGAGGTCCTACACCTACCTTGAAGTGGTCCTTTGCCCACATTAAAAATGTCAATAAACATGGAGCTAGCTAGATAGTAGTACATGGATCTGGACCGGATAGTTACAAAAATATAGGTTTTATCCAGGATCATAATAGTATGTACTCAAGTGTTAATTTGACCATAAGAAAGCCAACTCTTGTCCAGCATGTAGGGAAGGTGCTACATTTAGAACTCACTTCAGTTGCTTGGGTGAGATGGGGGACATTTGTCAACATCCTATGCTCCTTAAAAGAACCGAGGGCTTAAGTAAGTAAATAGATGCCTGGGGAAGGGATTCTGTCTAAATTGTCACCTTAGTGGCACAGCGGTCTAAGGCACAGCATCTGTGCTAGATGTGTCACTACAGACCCTGGTTAGATCCCGGGCTGTATCACAACCGGCCGTGACTGGGAGTCCCTTAGGGCGGTGCACAATTTGTCCAGCGTCGTCCTGGTTAGGGGAGGGTTTGGCCGGGGTAGGCAGTGATTGTAAAATAAGAATTTGTTAAAGGTTAAATTTAACAACAACAAATGTGTGCTAATCAGATTTTTCCTTGATGTTTCCTCCAGGCAGATAAAGGGGAGCTGTGCTGAGTCCTTCACAGAGTACTGGACCTGCCTGGACTACTCCAACCTGGCGGAGCTACGTCAGTGCCGCAAACAGCAGCAGGCCTTTGACAGTTGTGTGCAGAACAAGCTGGGCTGGGAGAGACCCAACCTGGGAGAATTGTCCAAGGTGAGGCCCTTTTAAACTGTTACCAGAAGGAAAAGTCTGCTCATTTAGTAGACGCAGAGCGACTTAACTACAAAAGTTGAATTATTAAACATTCATCAATATACAAGTGTTGCATAGTCATCAAAAGCTCTGCTTCTTAGCAATATCACAGCGTTGTCAGATTTCAAAAAGGCTTTATGGCGAAAGCACTACATTTGATTGTTTGAGGGTAGCACCTCCAATATTTTACCATTAGCATAAATTCATAAACCATCACGGTTCACACAACACATTTCACAGTGAAAACAAATCCCTTACCTTTTGAAGAACTTCTGCTGAGGGCTTCCCAAGTGTCCAACGAAGACATCCAATGGTTCTTTTGTTATAAAAAGTCATTTATTATATCCATAAATCTCAGTTTGGTTGGTGCGTTATGTTCAGAAAATCCAACGTCGAATCGCCCATTGAAACGTGAAGAGAACTCGTTCAACCTATACCTATACACTTGTCCAAGAACAATCAAACATCATTGATAATGTATCCTTAGGAACACTTTTATGTATATTTAGTATAATATTTCAACCGGATTGTAAACTGGGCGATAGGAAAGGAAAAAACCAAAGCGCGCGCAAGCCTGTGAACGCGCATCCTCTTCTGTTTACTTCTGGTGACCACTTCCCAATTCTTCTTCTATTACCATCCAGAGCAACTAAACGTAATCAAAACACTGTCTAGAGACTGTTGACATCCAGTGGAAGCAATAGGTACTGAAATCTTACTCTCTTATATGGTCATTTTCAATAGGGAGGGGTTCAAAATGAGGCAATGTGTCAAATACACTTTTTCCAGGACAGAAATTTAGTTCTGTTATACTCACAGACAATATTTTAACACTCTTAGAAACTTCAGTGTTTCCTATCCAATAGTACTAATTATGTGTATATCCTATTTTCTGGGCCTGAGTGGGAGGCATTTTACTTTGGCACGCCAGACTCTCCAAAACCGTCACTTCGGGAGCTGCTCCCTAAGAAGTTAACAGTAGTGAGTCCACACTGGCCCCTCGTGGGAATCGAACCCACAACCCTGCTGTTATAAGCGCTATGCTCTACCAACTGAGCCACACGGGACCTCACTGCTGCTCCCAGACATCATCTTTCAATAAAGCTTTGGGTGATTCAATTAGATCACGTTTGGGAACAACAAAACAATGATCGAACATTTTCTATGTATTGGACCTTCATTTTGTCCAACTCCTGTTATTATGGATGTTCAAAACACCCATTCTCTTACCTATACTACCTGCAGGTTGGTTTTCTCCCTCTTCCTCTGTCCTCCATCAGCGGTGCAAATGCTAGGTAAACAGTACTCTCTCACATTTGAAAACAGCTTTTCAAGCCTGTTGACACAGATCTTCATTGAACCAATATGCTTCCTCTTTTACCTGAAAAGCATTGACTTGTGTTCTTAGTACAGGCCTACAAACCAGTCTGCCTGCTCCCCGTCTCCTCGTTGCTGTGGATTTATTTAACGTTTCAGCTCATGTGTTTCTCTTCAGGTGACAAAGGTGGACACCTCTCGTCCCCTTCCTGAGAATGCTTACCACTCGAGACCCCGGCCGGAGCCCAACCCTGTGATCGAGGGCCAGCTGCAGCCAGCCAAGCACGGCAGCAGACTGTTCTTCTGGAGCTGGTAAAGGGTGATCTTCCCAGCCTCCACCCCAATCCTAACCTTAACCGTTAGTTGGGGGGGTGAAATGCAAAACTAGGGGCAACTTCACCCTACACCGGAAGGCAGTCCTCCAGAGCTTATCCCATCATGCCTGCTGTCTTGTCCAGTACAGCACACCCACCATCATCAGACCGCGTTGGACAGGAAGGGACGTCTGTGTGCACCAGCCATCGTACACATCGCCTGTCCCTATGTTGTAGAAATGTTAATGAATGAACAAAAAATGACTTATGTGTTTATTGTTGTGAAATAAATACTAAATATTGAACTTGTTTAGAAATCTCCTGTCTGGTAGTTAGAATGTTAAATCGCACATCGGTTTTAAAGGGAATGTTCAGCTGAAATGTCTTGTATTTTTGCATTTGGATCAAAAGACTCAAGGAAATGTATTTTCTACAAACTGTAGGAGATCATTGTTTTAAGTTGTGCTTTTTGCAGACAGGAACAATGTCTGTGTCTCCCACTTGAAATCCTGGAGTGTAGTCATCAACTGTATTGTTGGGTTCAGGGTCAGTACCCATGAGCACCGTCCAGTTTCCTCTTGTTCTCCCTGCTCCCTTCCTCCCTGAGACCTGGAGGATGGTCCTGGGAAAACAGACGGGGTCAGTTCAAAGACATTCTGCATCCAAAATTGCACCCTATTCCATATAGTGCACTACTTTTGACTAGATCCCCAGAGTGCCATTTGGGACGATGCCTCAGTCGTATAGAGAGATGGCTGTTGATACCCACACACTGTCTGATAAAGAAACTGTCTAGCGAGTATTGTAACTGGCCTCAAAGGTTCTCAATGAAACTTCATTGTCCTCACAGGGAAATCACCATATTACTCTGACCTGTAGTGTACTCTTCACTAAAATGTTAACAAGCATAAGGCCTTTGTTTAGTGATTCCTGAAGTATTTTTATATTATAACGGGTTAGGGTTATAAAGGTGTAAATATGTAAAGCTAAAACAAATCAAATTGTATTTGTCACGTCAAATACAACAGGTGTAGACCTTACAGTGAAACGCTTATTTACAAGCCCTTAACCAAAAATTCAGTTTTAAGAAAAATGTTAAGTAAAAAATAAAAACCAATTCCAAACAGGAATGGAGTCCGAGGTCTGATGTCAGTGCAGCGTATAGTCGGAGGTCTGATGTCAGTGCAGTGTATAGTCGGAGGTCTGATGTCAGTGCAGTGTATAGTCTGAGGTCTGTCAGTGGAGTCTGAGGTCTTTGGTGGTCCTTGGCAGGGGGAGAGGCAGGGCTGCCTGTTGCTGCTAGGAATACAGAGTTTGCATCCCAAATAGCAACCTATTTCCATGGTAGTGCACTACTGTTTCTTTTTTATTTGATCATCAGTCTTAAGTAGTCGAGGACATCCAGTCGCTGTATATTGTGGACATTTTTCTCACAGCCTCTATCCTCTATAAAACAGCCTCTATCCTCTATAAAACAGCCTCTTCATCCTCTATAAAACAGCCTCTTCGTCCTCTATAAAACAGCCTCTCCGTCCTCTATAAAACAGCCTCTTCGTCCTCTATAAAACAGCCTCTGTCCTCTAAAACCAAATCACAGATGAGATTGATCCCATTGAATTCAGAAGACTTCTTCAACAAAGGAGACATTACTGTGATAGCTACATTCCTATCCTCTCCTGAAAAGAGAAACTCAATTGTCAGAGGGCTGATTGTCTTCTGTAGAAATCCCCTGAAGATCCCCTGAGATATGGTCTCTGGTCTACCGGTGGCTCGTGCAGGAAGCGTCTGACAGCGGTGGTCCTGACCTGGGTGATGTGCAGCGGGATGGAGGGGAAGGGGTTCGAGAGGTGGCACAAGGCAGGGCCTGCCTATGTGTGGTGGGCAGAGGAGTGGAGGGGGGAGTCCAGTGGCTCTAGTAGAGGGGGGTGGGTGGCTCTAGTAGAGGGGGGTGGGTCTAATGGCTCGTGGCAGGCCCGGCTCAGAGCCCCTCACAGGAAAAGGGGAGGCCACCAACAGTTGAATTTGACCTGCTGCAGGAAGCCCACTCTGGCAGAGGAAAGAAATACAACACAGGAATTTCTCAAGCAACAGCCCGCTCGGGACAGTAGACCGCAGTGCTAAAACACTTAAACTAATTCACGTTCCCCAATTGTCATTATTCCCCTTGTTCAGCCCACCACTTCGACAGAATCAAAATAAATATTTGAAGTGGAGGTGGCTCGTGGGTACAAACAGTCAGTTGCTGAAGCGGTGGCTCGTGGGTACAAACAGTCAGTTGCTGAAGCGGTGGCTCGTGGGTACAAACAGTCAGTTGCTGAGGCGGTGGCTCGTGGGTACAAACAGTCAGTTGCTGAGGCGGTGGCTCGTGGGTACAAACAGTCAGTTGCTGAGGCGGTGGCTCGTGGGTACAAACAGTCAGTTGCTGAAGCGGTGGCTCGTGGGTACAAACAGTCAGTTGCTGAAGCGGTGGCTCGTGGGTACAAACAGTCAGTTGCTGCGGCGGTGGCTCGTGGGTACAAACAGTCAGTTGCTGCGCGGTGGCTCGTGGGTACAAACAGTCAGTTGCTGAGGCGGTGGCTCGTGGGTACAAACAGTCAGTTGCTGAAGCGGTGGCTCGTGGGTACAAACAGTCAGTTGCTGAAGCGGTGGCTCGTGGGTACAAACAGTCAGTTGCTGCGGCGGTGGCTCGTGGGTACAAACAGTCAGTTGCTGCGGCGGTGGCTCGTGGGTACAAACAGTCAGTTGCTGAAGCGGTGGCTCGTGGGTACAAACAGTCAGTTGCTGCGGCGGTGGCTCGTGGGTACAAACAGTCAGTTGCTGCGGCGGTGGCTCGTGGGTACAAACAGTCAGTTGCTGCGGCGGTGGCTCGTGGGTACAAACAGTTGCTGCTGGAGTTGTTTTAATCTCACAGTCATCAGGTCCTCTGTGTTGGAGAACAGGGATGGAATTCTATGAGGTGTCAAAGGAAGCATTTTCATAAGAACTGTGTCATTTCCCTATTTAGTGTTTGGTACAGCTGAATATCCTTCATTGTTAGTTGCAGTAATGCTCCTTCAAAATCCCTCTTTAGTCAAGGCAATCATCTAGATCTTTTGGCAATTCTTGATTGCTTTTAGCTATGAGGGTATTGAATCAATCAAAATGCAAATTAGTTTGTCTTAGAAATCTGTCTTGTCTCGCAAATATGCCAAAAAAGTATCAATGCCATTATGAACCTCGTCAAGCAGACCTATTTGACTTGTTTATCCTCTAGTCCTCTGTTCCGCATATGGGTTAACTTCTGCTTTAATGTTTCTTCTCAACATGTACTTGCCTGCTTTGAACTCCCATGCAGGTTGTACTTAATACCCAGTCTGACTCTGCCACTCATGGGAATTGTCATTTTGTAGAGTACAAAGAGATGTGGGACTGGAAGTCACTCCCCAGATCCCCACCAGTCTAGTCTAAATTAGCCCTGGACTAGTCTTCTCTCTTTCTTGTTAAACCCAGACCTAGGTTCAAATAGTATTTGAAATAATTTCATATACCTACACTGTGCTTGATTAAGCTTGTCTGTTGTAATGAAGCCAATAGAAAAGTCCCAAAAGGGCAAATCCTGCCAATCAGGTACTCCAGTAAGGCTAAAGCCAAACTCTCCGTATTTTAAATATTTCAAAGTAGTATTTGAACCCAGGTCTGGTTAAGCCAACAGAGAGAGAGAGTTGCATTGCTCTCCCAATGTCTTTCAACTGAAGTTGGAAAAATCCTGGCACATTTTTGGAGTAATGCAAAACATGTTCCATAACATGAACATGATTAGCAGAGGAAGAATTTTTGCATTTTAATGGGATTACTGTCATGTGTTTGACATGAGGGACCTATTCTACAAACCCACCACAACCACTGGTGTCCTGCCTGACCAATTATAGAAATCAGGGCACCAAGGAACAGTTTAGGCCAACATAGAAAGCTGTTTCTTTCCCTAGTTTCCCTCCCACCTTCTCTAATGTCTACCCGGAGGCCTCTTGTAATGAATTCATTTGTCAAGTTAATGCTTTTCAGCCAGACATCAACATTTCAAAGTATTGTCATTTCAGGGTCCTTTTAAAGGTGGCTGAATATGCAGATTCATATTGTGTGTCTAAATGCCACATAAATGAAATAATTACTCAGAAAAATAATATTTTCATGTTATATCACAAAGGGGAAAACCTAGTCAGTCACACAACTGAATGCATTCAACTGAAATGTGTCTTCCACATTTAGCCCAACCCCTTCTGAATCAGAGAGGTGCAGGGGGCTTAATCGACATCCATTGCGCCCAGACAGCAGTTGTTATTGGGGGTTAACTGCCTTGGTCAAAGGCAGAACAGCTGATTTTTCCACCTTGATGGCTCAGGGTTCAAACCAGCAACCTTTTGGTTACTGGCCGACTGCCCAAAACCACTAGGCTACCTGCCACTCTGTGAAGAGGGAATCATAGAGGATGACAGAACCTTTTTAAAGTTTCTGTCATCCTCTTTACACTTCAAATACGCCTTTTCAAATGCCTATGAATGGTTTGGTTAAGCTAACATTTAATAACCGCTGTGTGTTTCAGTGAGCGAGGTGTTAGCTGGGTAAAGACAAGACAGCGCATGTGAGCTCTCTCTCACCCCACCACACTCTGATGACGCAGCCAGGTGGCCCTCTGATGATGCAGCCAGGTGGCCCTCTGATGACGCAGCCAGGTGGCCCTCTGATGACGCAGCCAGGTGGCCCTTTGATGACGCAGCCAGGTGACCCTCTGATGACGCAGCCAGGTGGCCCTTTGATGACGCAGCCAGGTGCACCTCGGTAGATCTACTGTATGGGAATCCCCCAAAAATGATCACTTTCAACTTGTTCAGTTTCTATATGTGTTCCCTGGTCTGATATCTGTCCAGAAACATTTGTTCATTTTTATAAAAAATATATTGTTTGTATTATTTCAATTTGTCACCTTGAATAGTGCTGTGCTAGTAAGGTACATATATCTGTAAAGAGTTTTCAACACCTGTCTTCCTCAGGAACAATAGAATGTGCTTTTTAATCAGTGCTAACAGCCTAATGTGAAGACTGTGTGTGTTGACATGATATGTTTAAAGGTCTCCTATTTCTCCCCAGGACGTTGTCTCTGCTTAACACTCCATGAGTTGTGGTCTGTGTCCCAAATGGCACCCTATTCCCTATGTAGTGAATAGGGTGCCATTTAGGACACAGTGTGGTCTTGTTATACTCTTTCTATACCCCATGGGTATTGTTATACACTGTCAGGAGGATTTGTATTTATTTGTCCATGTCAAGGATTGACTAATATTAGGTCTAAAATTACAGTACTAACAGATGAGTACTTGGGTCCAAAACACAGGATACAAAATGGTTGTGTCTGTTGTTTGACAACTATTTGAGTTAGTGAGGGGAAGACCCAGCTGTTGAAAGCTGAATGATGAATGGATGCGTGTGTGTGTGTGTCACGCAGATGAGCGCATGCATATATGTCTGTGTATGCCTGCCCACACATGAATGTGTGTGTGTGGGCACAGTGGAGCGGTGCTGCGGATCCTTCTGGGCTGGCTCTGGCCTGTGTTTGTGTTGGCTCCATCCCAAGCCTTCATTACTCCTCCTGAGATACAGCCCTGGGGTCAGTCCCAAAAGGCACCCTTTTCCCTATATGGCCCTGCTCAAAAGTAGCGCACTACATAGGGAATAGGGTGCCATTTGGGAAAAAACCCTGGCCTCAGGACTATTTACAGCTTCACTGTTCCACTGTGGCGTGCAAGATCCAAATCCTTTTTTCTCTCTCTTCTCTCCGCGCAGAAGAGCTGGAGAGATGGAGACAGCCCCCCTGTCATGTACGCCATTGTTTGTTGAAACTCCTGCCGATTCATCGTTTTCGCTCAGTTGGGAGAGTTAGAATAAAAAAAAGTTATTTCTCTCCCGCCCTTCTCAGCCAAGCCGAGGGTCAAGAGAGAGTGCTTCTACATGTCAATCTTCCACTTACTCTCTCCCTCATCTCCTCCTTCTCCTCTTCTCTCCTACCTTCCTCGCCACAGCTTCTCTCTATTCTCTTACCTCCTGTTATCTTAGAATGCCGTTCCTTCATTTTCATGTCTACTAGTCAATGCAAACCTTCTTAAGTCGTTGTTAAAGCCACTTTGCTGTTGTCTATCCTTATTAACTAGTTCCCACACACATATAGAATCAAAGCTCAGTGAGAGAACTTTAGTTGGCAGCGCTACATGTTTGCTATATGTTTGCGCAGTTGCCCAATTCCCATTCATTTTAATTCAGGGGTGTGTGGTTTCCAGGAGGTATATGGAGGCATTCCTCTGCACTGCGCTCATCTAAACAGATTTAGTTGAAAGGGACGCGTTACGACGCAGCGCAGCTCGGCTCCTCCGGTGGTTCCTATCTGACTGCTAGCTCAGCCTGCTAGGGTTTCCTACACATGTCAAGGTGGGTTAGTCTTTCCCCCCGTCTCCGCTTGCTGGGGCCTTGGTGGGCTATCAGTCACACCGCCGGCCGGGCCTAGGCCACCTCCCTCCCCTAACTGGCACCCCTAACCCTCCCCTCTAACCCTGTCTCCCCTAACCCTGTCTCCCCTAACCCTGTCTCCTCTAACCCTGTCTCCTCTAACCCTGTCTCCTCTAACCCTGTCTCCCCTAACCCTGTCTCCTCTAACCCTGTCTCCTCTAACCCTGTCTCCTCTAACCCTGTCTCCCCTAACCCTGTCTCCTCTAACCCTCCCCTCTAACCCTGTCTCCTCTAACCCTGTCTCCTCTAACCCTGTCTCCTCTAACCCTCCCTCCTCTAAACCTGTCTCCTCTAACCCTCCCTCCTCTAACCCTGTCTCCTCTAACCCTGTCTCCTCTAACCCTGTCTCCTCTAACCCTGTCTCCTCTAACCCTGTCTCCTCTAACCCTGTCTCCTCTAACCCTGTCTCCTCTAACCCTCCCTCCTCTAACCCTGTCTCCTCTAACCCTGTCTCCTCTAACCCTGTCTCCTCTAACCTTCCCTCCTCTAAACCTGTCTCCTCTAACCCTGTCTCCTCTAACCCTCTCTCCTCTAACCCTGTCTCCCTAACCCTGTCTCCTCTAACCCTGTCTCCTCTAACCCTCTCTCCTCTAACCCTGTCTCCTCTAACCCTGTCTCCTCTAACCCTGTCTCCTAACCCTGTCTCCTCTAACCCTGTCTCCTCTAACCCTGTCTCCCTCTAACCCTGTCTCCTCTAACCCTGTCTCCTCTAACCCTGTCTCCTCTAACCCTGTCTCCTCTAACCCTGTCTCCTCTAACCCTGTCTCCTCTAACCCTCCCTCTAACCCTGTCTCCTCTAACCCTGTCTCTCTAACCCTGTCTCCTCTAACCCTGTCTCCTCTAACCCTGTCATCCCTAACCCTGTCTCCTCTAACCCTGTCTCCTCTAACCCTCCCTCCTCTAACCCTGTCTCCCCTAACCCTGTCTCCTCTAACCCTGTCTCCTCTAACCCTGTCTCCTCTAACCCTGTCTCCTCTAACCCTGTCTCCTCTAACCCTGTCTCCTCTAACCCTCCCTCCTCTAACCCTGTCTCCTCTAACCCTGTCTCCTCTAACCCTGTCTCCTCTAACCCTGTCTCCTCTAACCCTGTCTCCTCTAACCCTGTCTCCTCTAACCCTGTCTCCTCTAACCCTGTCTCCTCTAACCCTGTCTCCTCTAACCCTGTCTCCCTAACCCTGTCTCCTCTAACCCTGCCTCCTCTAACCCTGTCTCCTCTAACCCTGTCTCCTCTAACCCTGTCTCCCCTAATCCTGTCTCCTCTAACCCTGTATCCTCTAACCCTGTCTCCTCTAACCCTGTCTCCTCTAACCCTCCCTCCTCTAACCCTGTCTCCCCTAACCCTGTCTCCTCTAACCCTGTCTCCTCTAACCCTGTCTCCTCTAACCCTGTCCTCTAACCCTGTCTCCTCTAACCCTCCACATCACTTTCCCTCCATCTCCTCTCTCTCTTCTTCTCATTCTCTCTTGTCTTTAGTTGCTCCCTGGAGGCTTTCTCTCAACTGTCAACTTTCATCCTCTTCCCTATGACCTATGACCTGTGTCTAAACACAAGGCAATGGATGTCCTCCCAATACTGGTCAGTTGCCCCTCCCCCACACCAGGGCACACCTAACGTGTTCCGGATACATGATTGTGTCCAGAATCTATTTTAGGATTCCTTTCCCTCAGCTCCCCCTTAACTATCAAGCCACAAGTTCAACAAGTCGAGATGGAGATATTTATTCAGGTAACCACAGCAGGATAGTGTGGGACGTTAGAAATCCTGTTTACTGAATGGGCCCATGGGGCTGCAGCTGCTCTTGCCTGTTAGTGGAATTAACACACACCATCAGGCTGATATAGAAGGAAGTCCAGCACTCCTCAGACACACACACACACACACACACACACACACACACACACACACACACACACACACACACACACAGCATCCACGTTTGGCAGGGATGCAAGAGGTTTTTGCCCCTCTGATACATTATTATCCGTAGTGGAAATGCCTTCACACACCCCCAGGTGCTATCTGCTACATTCTCTCCACTATGACATCACTTGTTATCCAGGAAGTTTGTAGAATAGAATGTGTGGACTGGTTCCAGGTCATTCCGATGGTTGGAGTGTGTAGATGATTTTACAGCATGCACTTGTATTAGCCTCTGGGGAATAGTGCAGGTGGCATTCCAGATTCCAATATGGCAGCCAAGGAACATGATGTAACATTTCCATATTATATCAGCCCATAGCTACTCCACAGGAACACCTTGATGCTCTGTCATCAGCGCTGGAACCAACAGTTAAGAAATAGCACCACATAACTGAGCAGAGTATACAGTGCCTTTGGAAAGTATTCAGACCCCTTGACTTTTTCCACATTTTGTTACGTTACAGGCTTATTCTACAATTGATTACATCGTTTTTTCCCCCTAATCAATCTACAGACAATACCCCATAATGACCATGCGAAAACAGGTTTTTAGAAATGTATTAAACACAAAAAAACTGAAATTTCACATTTAATTATTTTTGTTTGTTTGTTAATTTAACCTTTATTTAACTAGGCAAGTCAAATAAGAACAAATTGTTATATACAATGACCAAACCCGGCCAACGCTGGGCCAATTGTGCGCCGCCCTATGGGACTCCCAATCATGGACAGATGTGATCGAACCTGGGATCGAATCTTAGACCACTGCGCCGCTCAGGAGTATTCAGACCCTTTACTCAGTACTTTGTTGAAGCACCTTTGGCAGTGATTACAGCATTGAGTCTTTTTGGGTATGACACTACAAGCTTGGCACACCTGTATTTGGGGAGTTTCTCCCATTCTTCTCTGCAGATCCTCTCAAGCTCTGCCAGGTTGGATGGGGAGCGTTGCTGCACAGCTATTTTCAGGTTTCTCCAGAGATGTTCGATTGGGTTAAAGTCCGGGCTCTGGCTGGGCCACTCAAGGACATTCAGAGTCTTGTCCCAAAGCCACTCCTGCTTTGTCACATGAATGTGTGCTTTGGGTCATTGTCCTGTTGGAAGGTGAACTTTCGCCCCAGTCTGAGGTCCTGAGCGCTCTGGAGCAGGTTTTCGTCAAGAATCTCTTTGTACTTTGCTCTGTTCATCTTTGCCTCGATCCTGACTAGTTTCCCAGTCCCTGCCGCTGAAAAACATCCCCACCATGCTTCACCGTAGGGATGGTGCCAGGTTTCCTCCAGACGTAACGCTTGGTGATGCTTGGCATTCAAGTCAAAGAGTTCAATCTTGGTTTCATCAGATCAGAGAATCTTTAGGTGCCTTTTGGCGAACTCCAAGCTGGCTGTCATGTGCCTTTTACTGATGAGTGGCTTCCGTCTGGCCACTCTACCATAAAGGCCTGATTGGTGAAGTGCTGCAGAGATGGTTGTCCTTCTGGAAGGTTCTCCCATCTCCAGAGAGGAACTCTAGAACTCTGTTAGAGTGACCATCAGGTTCTTGGTCACCTCCCTGACCAAGGCCCTTCTCCCCTGATTGCTCAGTTTAGCCGTGTACCCAGCTCTAGGAAGAGTCTTGGTGGTTCCAAACATTTTCCATTTAAGAATGATGGAGGCCACTGTGTTCTTGGGGACTTTCATATGTCATGACATTTTTTGGTACCCTTCCCCAGATCTGTGCCTCGACACAGTCCTGTCTCTGAGCTCTACGGACAATTCCTTTGACCTTATGGCTTGGTTTTTGCTCGGACGTGCACTGTCAACTGTGGGACCTTATTTAGACATGTGTGCCTTTCCAAATCATGTCCAATCAATTGAATTTACCGCAGGTGGACTCCAAATCAAGTTGTAGAAACATCTCAAGGATGATCAATGGAAACAGGATGCACCTGAGCTCAATTTTGAGTCTCTTAGCAAAGGTCTGAATACTTATGTAAATAAAGTATTTCATTTTTGTTTCTAAAAACCTGTTTTCGCATTGTCATTATGGGGTATAAAGTGTGTAGATTGCTGAGTTTTCACACCACTCTGTATGTCTGTGAACTATTACAGAGAGGGACCTTGTTGAAAACAGAGTCACACCTTGTCACAGTGTTTCCTCTGTCAGGCTAGTCTGTGCTGTGTTGTTGTTCAGGTACTCTGTGAGAGAGAGACAGTCCAGGCCAGGGCACCGGTCCACAGCCATCTACAGCTTCAACCTGCCCACACTGTGTTCCAAACGGCACCCTATTCCCCATATAGTGCACTACTTTTGAACAGAGGCCTGTTGTCTCTGGACAAAAGTAGTGCAATAAATGGGGAATGGGGTGCCATTTAGGACGTATCCACAGACAAATAATCCCAGTACTTCCATGTTTGCCTTGCCTGTTAGTGTCCCACGTGGAGCCTGTACACAACCCAATTACAACACCACTGCTTAATTGTGATCTGCCAGTCAGTTTGTGAGTCAAAACTAAAATAACTTTTTGCAAAGAATAATAAACAGGACAGGGATTTTTCGTGGGAGGAAACCTTTAGTTTACTGTATGACATGTTTCTTAATAGTGCTAAAGTGTTCTGTGTTCTTTAGATAAACAGTTGGGAGTTTTGCATTCTGGGGCATGGAAGAATGCAGAGTTTCTCTGCCCCTAACACACACATGTCAGCAATTTGGTCGCCTTGTGTATTTTGGATGTAAAAAAAACATGCAGCATTTCAAAGTAAACGAAAGAAGGAAAGTCTTATCCGCCTGGCAGCTGTGCTCGGCACCAAATTGCTTTCAGCTGATGCACTGCAGCTCAAACTTGCTTGGGTAATGTCAAGTGATGCATTGCAATACTGAGAAAACAACACAGACAAAAAAAATATGAGGAAAGAAACGGTGGAAAGTTCCTATGCTTGTCCGGGCAAACCTCCCTACTCACCACCCAAAACCTTCAACCCCCCACCTTCACCCACGTCCTCCTCAGGTCTCTGAAAAGAGGATCATGGTACCTAAGATACGATCTATTGCCAGGTCATCGTTGTAAATAACAATTTGTTCTAGACTGACTCTCCTGGTTAAATAAAGGTTAACAATAATAAAGGGTTCATTAAATATAAAATTCACCTCTTGCAAAAATCAACTACTAATCAATCTTCTCATCAGATCCTTAGTAGGGTTTGCTACACAGAACAACTGTTAACCCTCTCTCTACTGCAAATTGTGCCCTCAGGCAACAGAAAACATTTTTTCCTCCATATGAAAAAAATACAAAATATCCTACAGATGATAATATGTGATGATGACATGTCTGTAAACAATCCAATGAGGTGCAGAAGTTGGTATGATCATATATCAGCTGGAGGAAGGAACTTCTTTCAGGAAGCAGAGCGACGTGAGAGCATGGTGTGAGCAGAGAGTAAGATACATTTCATTATTTTGCCTGTTTATATAGAAATAACTTGACAATACAAAATACGTACTTGTGTAGGAACCTCTAAAGAAGCATATTTCATAGGTATTTTTATTTTATATATATTCAAAAACTGTAGTTGTGCAGGGAAACATTGGGAACATTGTGCAATATCCACTGAAATTCACAAGCAATGGACACAGGGACATTCTATGGGCCAAAGGAGCCTAATCAAACAGTTAGGATCATACCCTCTGATAGTGAGGACAGTCAGCTTGAGGACAGTGACAGCCAGAAAGAATGGACCCCAGAAGGAGGTTTGATAGGCAGTGAAATACTAGTTTATGTCCCCCTTTATGCCCATTTTCATATGAAAATAGTGCTTGTTTCTACTTTAGTTCACTTAATAAATGGTCTGAAAATATCTGATTTTACTTGGTGTTTTAGTACCCTTATGGCACAGCGTTTCTCTGAGGCACTGAGGCAACCAAAAAATATCTGGGTGTGGCGGGTAAAAGTGATATTTTTAATTATTGATACATTATCAGAAAGCATAAATCTTCCAAAAAATAGGATGGAATATTTTTTTTTAAATGGAAAAAACAAAATGTGTGCAGTAGAGGGTTAACGCCTAACTTTATCAGTTATTCTCCATTACAATGCAACAGCCCTGAAGGTGAATGCTATGTGTTATATAACGTTTACACACAGCTACATAAGTGATGTGTGTATGACTTCATGGTATTATCTCAACCCTGTAGGCATATGTATGTATGTGATCTCTTGACTGATATAATCATGCCTTTCTCTCTGTAACCACAGTTAGGTAGCATCCCAAATGGCACCCTGTTTCCTATAGAGTGCACTACTAGACCAGGGTTCACAGGTTTCTGGTAAAAAGTTATGCATTTTGTAGGACTGCCATTTGGGACGCAGTTAGTTCTCTTGCTACAAATCCCCTTCTAAGCACACCTCGATAGGTTACAATCCTAACCTCCAAGTACATCAGGAGATCTTTAACTGCCTAAGTGCACCTTTCAATGGCTCGGGGAGTATAATGGATTTGAACCACTAACAGCCGTAAGTTGGATAGTGTGTTCCGTTTTTATAAATCCTTTTTATATAAGCTTATATTAACCGTAGTCTTACTGTTACTATGTGCCTTTTTTTAATGGTACTGTTTCCACTGTTAACTACCTGGCCGCTACCAAATGGTACCAAGTGGTGCTACTTGTTTAAAAAACAAACACAAAGAAAAGGATTCATAGAGTATTACTCTGTATTTGTAACCTCAATATGTAATCTCTAAGTAAATATATGATCATTGCTGTACTGTATTTACAATCTCAATATGTAATCTCTAAGTAAATATATGATCATTGCTGTACTGTATTTACAATCTCAATATGTCATCTCTAAGTAAATATATGATCATTGCTGTACTGTATTTACAATCTCAATATGTCATCTCTAAGTAAATATATGATCATTGCTGTACTGTATTTACAATCTCAATATGTCATCTGTAAGTAAATATATGATAATTGCTGTACCGTAAGATAAAGTGCTACCCTGATATGAATTTAGAGATTGTGCTTTTTGTGAAAACACAAACACTAATATTCGATCAGTCTCTGGAGCGGAGTTCAATGAAGTGGTTACTTACTGTACGGTCATGGTTACCATTTGTACAGCTCTGCTGTGGTGGAACCTAAACATACATACATACAACCTTGAGCTGTGTCCTCTGTCTGGAGCAAAGACAAACGACATACAGAACAGAGCATATACACAATACAAACATATTGCACACATTATACTCCTTTTGTTGATGAGAATTACTCTAAAATGCTGACTGAAGCGGAAATATCCCAACGCGTCTGTTATGTGATGGTAACCTGGTGTCAGATTTGTTTGGGTTGTCTCGCAACTCCTATGGTCATTGTCATACCATAGTGTCTTGGCAAGAGAGCGCAAACAGGTCTGAAATCAGGTTAATGTCATGGTTCTCTGTGTGTGTAACCAGGTGACCTGGTGGTGTGGAACCCCTTCAGTTGCGAGGCAGGGGGACACAACAGGTTCACTACCCTCTGTCACTCTACCATTTTCCCTGACAGCGTTGCTAGTTTGTTTACATTTTCCTTCAAGGAGAATCTGGAAGTGTTTCGCCAGCTCAGCTCGCTGGGAAGTATCGGAACGATTCCTTTTTGATATTAACTCTGTGAAGAGTTGGCCTGTGTCTGAGAACGCTGCTGCTCTGGGCCTGGGGGTTTGGCCGAGATGCAGAAAGAATAAGCAGACAGAGAAACAGGACGGGACAGGAGGACGGGACAGGAGGACGGGACAGGAGGACAGGACAGGAGGACGGGACAGGAGGAAGGGACAGGAGGACAGGACAGGAGGACAGGATATTGGGACGGGCCGACTGATCCAGTCCACAGGCTTGGAGCTACAGGCCAGGGCTACGTCATATGACACTGAGATCAGGGCACCACAGGGCACATTTCCCCTTTTCACACTACTGAGCCAAGTTGAGTCAAGCTGAGCTGTACGTACTGCACTTACCAGACAGTCATTGAATAACCCCTTTCACACCAGTGACCCAACCCACACTGCCCTGGCCTGACTTGGTTATTTTTCAGCATGGTTTCAGCAGCTACCGTATGGTGGATGTGCAGTTCAGTTTGGCTTGGCAGAGTTCAGCAGTGTGAAGAGGGTACAAGGTACATTTAGTCCCTCTCTACTCGCTTCTTAGTTCAAGTATGTGCTTCAGGACAAAGGCAATTAGCCAGGCCATCCAAGACTGTGTTATCTCAAAGGAATTTCTGTTTTGAGGCATTGTGTTTGCGACAGCGCTGCTACCGCCATTGGGGGGTATGGTTTATAGCAGGCACTTCGTCAAGGGTCAAAGGTCATGGAAGTAGGGGGGAGACTCTTTGACCTCTGTTAATTAGGGGTGATTTGAGTCTCGCTCTGACACACGCATGGCGGGTGTAGGCTAGCTACCCTAGAGTGACACCTCCCCTCTAACCCAGAGCTCAGTCCCTAATATTAACCTTCCTATCACCACTTCATCCCTCTAACCCAGAGCTCAGTCACTAATGTTAACCTTCCTATCACCACTTCACCCCTCTAACCCTCTAACCCAGAGCTCAGTCACTAATGTTAACCTTCCTATCACCACTTCACCCCTCTAACCCTCTAACCCAGAGCTCAGTCACTAATGTTAACCTTCGTATCACCACTTCATCCCTCTAACCCAGAGCTCAGTCACTGATGTTAACCTTCCTATCACCACTTCACCCCTCTAACCCTCTAACCCAGAGCTCAGTCACTAATGTTAGCCTTCCTATCACCACTTCACCCCTCTAACCCTCTAACCCAGAGCTCAGTCACTAATGGAACCCTATTCCCTATGTACACTGAGTGTATGAAACATTAGGCATCCTATTCCCTATATACGCTGTTATGAAACATTAGGAACACCCTAATATTGCATTTCACCCCCCTTTGCCCTCAGAACAGCCTCAATCCGTCGGGGAATGGACTCTACAAGGTGTCAAAAGCGTTCCACAGGGATGCTGGCCCATGTTGACTCCAATGCTTCCAACAGTTGTGTCAAGTTGGCTGGATGTCCTTTGGCTGGTGGACCATTCTTGATACACACGGGAAACTGTCGAGCATTAAAAGCCCAGCAGCGTTGAAATTCTTGACACACTCCAACCAGTGCGTCTGGCACCCACTATCATACCCCGTTCAAAGGCACGTAAATATTTTGTCTTGCACATTCACCCTCTAAATAGAACACATACACAATCCATGTCTCAAGTCTTAAAAATCCTTCTATAAGGATTCCATTAATCCATGTCTCCTCCCTTTCATCTACACTGATTGAAGTGTATTGGATCATTGATTTCACCTGGATTCACCTGCTCAGTCTATTGCATTGAAAAAGACGGTGTTCCTAATGTTTTGTTCAGTGTAGTGCACTACTTTTGACCAGACTAGTGCACTATAGGGAATAGGGTGTCATTTGTGACGCAGTCGATCCTGGTGACCTGTTAGCCAAATGTGTTTATTCTGTGAGGTTGCTATTACCCCCAGTATGATCCCAAGCTCTGGGAGCTAATGGCTCCACAAATTTCCTTCTCCAATGAGTTTTTGTGAAATAATTGATCGCATATGAGTGCTCTGGCGCACGTTTCCTTTCCATCCTCTTGCGTTTTAGAAGGTGATATCATGCCGTGGTTAGACTGTTCTTGCGATACCGTGATTGCTTCCGGGAATCGGAAGACGGAGGTAGATTCTGCAAGGTTTTACATCATTAAATCATCTGCACACACATATTAAAGCATGGTGTTATCGCTAGCCAATCACAAACTACCCCTGGACGTGAGCCACCTGGACAATAGCATTCTACAAACCAATGGTTTTAAGTCATTTACAATTACGAGACCAGTTAATTGGACTATATTAGACATGGCAAGTGCACATATTTTACAGATAACTCAATGGGAGGGTGGTTTGTTGGCATTTCCAAACATTTCCAAGGATGAGCAAGGTTCCATGTAGAAGTACTGAACAGAAAGGATGAGCAAGGTTCCATGTAGTAGTACTAAACAGAAAGGATGAGCAAGGTTCCATGTAGCAGTACTGAACAGAAAGGATGAGCAAGGTTCCATGTAGCAGTACTGAACAGAAAGGATGAGCAAGGTTCCATGTAGTAGTACTAAACAGAAAGGATGAGCAAGGTTCCATGTAGCAGTACTGAACAGAAAGGATGAGCAAGGTTCCATGTAGTAGTACTGAACAGAAAGGATGAGCAAGGTTCCACGTAGCAGTACAAAAAGAAAGGATGAGCAAGGTTCCATGTAGCAGTACTGAACAGAAAGGATAAGCAAGGTTCCATGTAGTAGTACTGAACAGAAAGGATGAGCAAGGTTCCATGTAGCAGTACTGAACAGAAAGTATAAGCAAGGTTCCATGTAGTAGTACTGAACAGAAAGGATGAGCAAGGTTCCATGTAGCAGTACTGAACAGAAAGGATGAGCAAGGTTCCATGTAGCAGTACTGAACAGAAAGAGCCCCAGAAGGAGCTGGTCCTAAAGTAAAGGGCTCTGATATCTCTATCCTAACAGTCCAGTTTATCCTAACAGTCCAGTTTATCCTAACAGTCCAGTTTAGTGCGTCTGGATTTTTCACACTTAGTACCACTTGGGAGAAATGTAGCTACATGTCAAGTTAAACTTACACAACACAGGACTGCTGTGACCTGGCCCTGCTCATAAACCCTGACTCTGAGTGGGAGCCTCAGCCTGGATTGACTGTATTAACTCTAACTGTTCCCCTTGTTTCTCTCTCATTTTGACAAATCTACGTTTCCAGGAAGCGACTGAGGTCAGCGCTACATCGGCATCTGTTGGTACTTACATCTCTGAGTCAAGACGCAGGCGAGGCAGGGGCTAGCTGCTTAGATTTGTGTGGGTTGTCCAGGCAACTGAGCCCCGCAATCAGATCTGAATGTCTGCTCAGGTCACGTGACTGTCTGTAGTAGTAGGCCGTAAAACTTTGGAACCTCAGAACCTCAGAACTTAGGAACCTCAGAACGTTCAAATGAACTATTTAGGATGTACCTGAGTAACGCTGGCGAGATGTTTTCGGTTACAGGCTGGTGAGCGGATGTTGTGGATGTTTCTGGTTTTCAGGGATACAATATTTTCAACTTAACTTCCGTTTCCCCTGAAAAGTGGAAGAGGGGACTCCACTCAGGCATCTTTCTACACCTGCTACGTAAGGTTACATTAGGTCCCGTGTGGCTCAGTTGGTAGAACATGGCACTTACAACGCCAGAGTTGTGAGTTTAATTCCCATGGGGGACCAGTAAGGTTCCTTACGATAAGCAAATTGGAGTGGGTCCAGGATGTCTGGCAGGATGGAGGTGATATGATCCTTGACTAGTCTCTCAAAGCACTTCATGATGACGGAAGTGAGTGCTACGGGGCGATAGTCATTTAGCTCAGTCACCTTAGCTTTCTTGGGAACAGGAACAATTGTGGCCCTCTTGAAGCATGTGGGAACAGCAGACTGGGATAGGGCCTGAGAGGGATACAATACTGTCCATTACCTTTCAGACTTTCTTTGCAAAGTCGGCCTGCGTTAATGACCGAACATGGAGTTGCCTGCCCTCATCAATGTCTCGAGTACCTCAGCAATTTTCATCAATGAAAAAGGAAACAGAAATGTGTCTCATAACTATGGGAATTCGAAAAGACATTGAATACCCAAGATGAAAGAAGCCAGACATGGTCGGGAACTTTCTAGGAATGTTTTCTACGGCCCAAACCAACAGGAACCGGTCTTCACAGCCAAGTCCCAAAGCCAGACAGACTCTCAGGTCGAAGAGACCTTATAAAGAAGCAGACTGTACCATGGTGTAGAGGAATGTACAACTAGAGAACTGTGTGGTTCAGACAGGTCATTGCAGAAGATGGGGATGGAACATGGAAGCCATGATGGAACTGTTGGATTACCTCAAATAGAACATCATCATTAGTGTCAGCTGGGTTCTTTGTGTCAGTTGCCCTGTCTAGTAGTGTCAATTTTACGCACTTTGAGATTATTCTGTATAATAAAAAGCGTTTTACAAATGTAATAAAATTATTTTATTTTTATTGCCTTAAAGCTCAAGCCTTAGTGATTGCCTTTTATTGGTAACGGGTAGAATATAGCGTATTATCAGCCTCCAAAACCACAGCTCCATAGTACAATAGTCTCCCAGGTGTAATGTTCTGGCTGGGAATAGCACAGTATTGTGGCCTTGCAGTGGTCCCAAATGTAACTATACAATACTCAGTGAAACTGTCAATGTCAGACACATACTGTAGCACCCAAGTCAACCTCAGTTTATAAGCTCCAAAGGAACTCATTCAACATCGAAGAAGTCGGGTTTTAGACATAGCAGAAATGTTCCCCATTTCTTACATCATAGATAATTTAGAGTTGTGTTAACAGGGCAGACGTGTTGTACAGCGAGGAGTCGAAGACCACCCCACAAAGGGTTCCCTCCCAAAACTTAACCAGATGTGTAATGAGCTTCTCCTCAGTGTAATTCTGTTCACCTGTCCTGATACAATCCCCTGTGTCCAAAGATAGATGCTAATATAAGCAGCAACCCTGTCAGCACACACGCAGGCACGCACGCATGCACACACGCACACACGCACACACATACATACTCATGTTCTATTTCCATGTGGTTTTTGGCCCTGAGCTACGATACATCTCACTGGCAGCTAGGCAGGGTCCAACATGAGGTCTCCCCCCGGCCCCCCTCTTTCTATCGCTCTCTCTCTCTCCCCTCCACCTCTCTCTCTCTCTCTCCCCCCCTTTCTCTCTCGCTCTCCCTTTCACCCCTCTCTGTCTCTCCCCTCCCCTCTCTCTCTCTCTCTCTCTCAGCCCCCAGAACTTACATCACATAGATATTATTTTCTTCCTCTGCCCTGATCATTTTCTTATACAAGTGTCAGGTTCTATACCCCTCAGGCCCAGGCCTACATGCACCCCTCCCCGCACCCCACACCTCACCCCTCTAACTCCCCTTCATATCGGCCTCTCCCCTCCCTCACCCACTCATTTCTACCTTACAGCTGTTGTTTTGGATTAGTGAAATAGCTGCTGTCAAATGAAATGATCCTTTTCCACTGCCACCCACCATGCCGGGCGAGAATGACAGTTAGGTGTCAGGGTGTGTCAGTGGGAGGGGCCTAGGGCTAGTGGTTTGCCATGAGAATGGTGGTGGACTCGACAGGTGCTCTCTTTCACTTCCAGGTACCGCGACGGAGCTGGAATACTGTTCACACCTTTCAGTACCGTTTGTTGTTTCACGCGGACAAAGAATGTCATAAATTCCCACTTTTTCTGGAATTCACCTCTCCTCTCTTTCGTGTAGAGGGAGTCTTTTGAAAACGCCTTCTTTCCCCTCCTCTTATTGTAGCGTTCTGACAGCTGCAAGTCTGGTCAATCACACTGACAACTGAAGTGGTTAACTAACATGATGGAGATGGGAGTGATGTTTTTCTATGGTTGGTAGAAAGAGTTTCTAACTTTGCATGTGTGGTGTGCAGTGGCAATGTCAGAGTCAATGGGATATAGGAACACACACACAATGGGGGGGTCCACCCACAATCACCTTACACAATAACCGTTATAATTCACAACAGACAGATTCAACAAACAGGCTACTGAATTGTAAGCCGCAGGCCCCACACGTGCGCCATTCAAACAGTAAATATCACGCATGTTGCTCATCAATTCCTCCTACAATAAACATCTGCATTTCACAAATCAAAACAATTGAATTTAAGTGCCCGCTTTAATCAGCTACAACCGATAATGAGGGACAAGTCCTTTCCGTCCACAGAAAGACAACATTCATAAAGCGTTTATAAACCCTCTATCACAAAACAGGACTTTAGTTGACATCGACCTCAACAACTCCGTGAAACGCCTAGTTAGTGTTGTAATAGGTTTTCATGCTTTCCTGCCTGTCTGACGGTCTGAGGCCTACCAACCTCTGGTGTGAGCATTCTCCTTCAGCGTTAATGTGTGTATTGTTTGCTTTGAGTTAGTAATCGGAGGCCCCGGTGGCTACAGCACGGTGACGTGGAACAAGGGCATGATTTAGAGGATGATTGAGGGGCCTGGCCCCCGTTGATGGTTTCCAGAGGGGAGCCATGATTAGACTGTAACACTGTATCCTGGCTGGTAGAGAGGTACAGCAGGAGGACTGGGTGGGTTAGACTGTAACACTGTATCCTGGCTGGTAGAGGGGTACAGCAGGAGGACTGGGTGGGTTAGACTGTAACACTGTATCCTGGCTGGTAGAGAGGTACAGCAGGAGGACTGGGTGGGTTAGACCGTAACACTGTATCCTGGCTGGTAGAGAGGTACAGCAGGAGGACTGGGTGGGTTAGACCGTAACACTGTATCCTGGCTGGTAGAGAGGTACAGCAGGAGGACTGGGTGGGTTAGACTGTAACACTGTATCCTGGCTGGTAGAGAGGTACAGCAGGAGGACTGGGTTAGGAGAGGCTGTAAGCGTGTCCGAGTAGGAGTATTGATCTAGGATCAGGTCCCCCTTGTCCATGTAGTCTTATTCATTGTGTTCTAAAAGGCAAAACTGATCCTAAAATCAGCACTTCTACTCTGAGACACTTGATATATACGGTGCAAAGGCTCTGTCTAAAACTGTTGAAAAATCCATCCAGTCCTCAGATAATCTAATCTCAGGGTAGTGATCTGTGACATCTGCAAGGTGACGACTCAGTCCTCACATAATCTAATCTCAGGGTAGTGATCTGTGACATCTGCAAGGTGACGACTCAGTCCTCACATAATCTAATCTCAGGGTAGTGATCTGTGACATCTGCAAGGTGACGACTCAGTCCTCACATAATCTAATCTCAGGGTAGTGATCTGTGACATCTGCAAGGTGACGACTCAGTCCTCACATAATCTAATCTCAGGGTAGTGATCTGTGACATCTGCAAGGTGACGACTCAGTCCTCACATAATCTAATCTCAGGGTAGTGATCTGTGACATCTGCAAGGTGACGACTCAGTCCTCACATAATCTAATCTCAGGGTAGTGATCTGTGACATCTGCAAGGTGACGACTCAGTCCTCACATAATCTAATCTCAGGGTAGTGATCTGTGACATCTGCAAGGTGACGACTCAGTCCTCACATAATCTAATCTCAGGGTAGTGATCTGTGACATCTGCAAGGTGACGACTCAGTCCTCACATAATCTAATCTCAGGGTAGTGATCTGTGACATCTGCAAGGTGACGACTCAGTCCTCACATAATCTAATCTCAGGGTAGTGATCTGTGACATCTGCAAGGTGACGACTCAGTCCTCACATAATCTAATCTCAGGGTAGTGATCTGTGACATCTGCAAGGTGACGACTCAGTCCTCACATAATCTAATCTCAGGGTAGTGATCTGTGACATCTGCAAGGTGACGACTCAGTCCTCACATAATCTAATCTCAGGGTAGTGATCTGTGACATCTGCAAGGTGACGACTCAGTCCTCACATAATCTAATCTCAGGGTAGTGATCTGTGACATCTGCAAGGTGACGACTCAGTCCTCACATAATCTAATCTCAGGGTAGTGATCTGTGACATCTGCAAGGTGACGACTCAGTCCTCACATAATCTAATCTCAGGGTAGTGATCTGTGACATCTGCAAGGTGACGACTCAGTCCTCACATAATCTAATCTCAGGGTAGTGATCTGTGACATCTGCAAGGTGACGACTCAGTCCTCACATAATCTAATCTCAGGGTAGTGATCTGTGACATCTGCAAGGTGACAATTCAATCTGATAATAGCAGTCAGTGGCTCTATTAAATGAGTCAACAGTGATGCATCTCATTCAGAGAAGGCTCCACCTCCAAGTCACTTCTCCTGTGCTGTTTTTCCTCTCCAGCCTATAGCTTGTTCACCGTCTTCTTTGTAATAGTGAGTAAACGTGTTGTCAGCGCTTTTATTTCTCTCTTGTAGCAGAGATATAGCGAGCAATATGTTTGGAACATCAAATCGCAATATCAAATCACAATACATATTCACTGAGTATACCAAACTGCCTTCTTGCTCTTTGACGGGTCTGAAGACGAGTACATCCAGGCCGCCTCCTCCACTACAGGTTTCCTCTGCAGAGACAATGGTGGGGGGGTGACACCTCCTCCTGGGGCAGATTTATGACAGAGGAAACGGCGGGCTGGTGTCAGCCGGAGAGGGAACAATAGAAGATTCACAGCGCGCCCAGCAGCCCCTGGACAGGAGCTCACTCTCCTGCAGACCCCGCTCTTCCTCTCCTACCGCCGGCCGCTGGGAGGAAACTCCCTTCCTGACTTGCTGCAGGTTTGGCAGAAAAAAATGACAGGTCTCTCTCTCTCTCTCTCTCTTAATTCAATTTCAATTTCAGGGGCTTTATTGGCATGGGAAACATATGTTTACATTGCCAAAAGCAAGTGAAAAAAACTATAAAAAATGAAAAAGTAAACATTACAATCACAAAAGTTCCAAAAGAATAAAGACATTCCACTGCCCTTTAGCTCTCTCTCTGTCACTCTGCCTCTCCTTAATGTCTCTCTGTCTCACTCTGCCTCTCCTTAATGTCTCTCTGTCACTCTGCCTCTCCTTAATGTCTCTCTGTCTCACTCTGCCTCTCCTTAATGTCTCTCTGTCTCACTCTGCCTCTCCTTAATTTCTCTCTGTCTCACTCTGCCTCTCCTTAATGTCTCTCTGTCTCACTCTGCCTCTCCTTAATGTCTCTCTGTCTCACTCTGCCTCTCCTTAATGTCTCTCTGTCTCACTCTGCCTCTCCTTAATGTCTCTCTGTCTCACTCTGCCTCTCCTTAATTTCTCTCTGTCTCACTCTGCCTCTCCTTAATGTCTCTCTGTCTCTCTGCCTCTCCTTAATGTCTCTCTGTCTCACTCTGCCTCTCCTTAATGTCTCTCTGTCTCACTCTGCCTCTCCTTAATGTCTCTCTGCCTCTCCTTAATGTGTCTCTGTCTCACTCTGCCTCTCCTTAATGTCTCTCTGTCTCTCTGCCTCTCCTTAATGTCTCTCTGCCTCTCCTTAATGTGTCTCTGTCTCACTCTGCTTCTCCTTAATTTCTCTCTGTCTCTCTGCCTCTCCTTAATGTCTCTCTGTCTCTCTGCCTCTCCTTAATTTCTCTCTGCCTCTCCTTAATGTGTCTCTGTCTCACTCTGCCTCTCCTTAATGTCTCTCTGTCTCACTCTGCTTCTCTCTCTCTCTCTTTAACTCTCTCTTTCTCACTCTGCTTCTCTCTCTCTCCTTAACTCTGTCTCACTCTTCCTCTCTCTCTCTCTCTCTCTCTCTCTCTCTCTCTCTCTCTCTCTCTCTCTCTCTCTCTTTAACTCTCTCTGTCTCACTCGGCTTCTCTCTCTCTCTCCTTAACTCTGTCTCACTCTTCCCCTCTCTCTCTTTCTTTAACTCTATCTGTCTCACGCTCCTTCTCTCTCACTCTTTCTTTAACTCTCTCTGTCTCTCTCTCACTCTGCTTCTCTCTCTCTTTAACTCTCTCGGTCTCACTCTGCCTCTCCTTAATGTCTCTCTGTCTCACTCTGCCTCTCCTTAATTTCTCTCTGTCTCACTCTGCCTCTCCTTAATTTCTCTCTGTCTCACTCTGCCTCTCCTTAATTTCTCTCTGTCTCACTCTGCCTCTCCTTAATGTCTCTCTGTCTCACTCTGCCTCTCCTTAATTTCTCTCTGTCTCACTCTGCCTCTCCTTAATGTCTCTCTGTCTCACTCTGCCTCTCCTTAATGTCTCTCTGTCTCTCTGCCTCTCCTTAATGTCTCTCTGTCTCTCTGCCTCTCCTTAATTTCTCTCTGTCTCACTCTGCCTCTCCTTAATGTCTCTCTGTCTCTCTGCCTCTCCTTAATGTCTCTCTGTCTCTCTGTCTCTCTGCCTCTCCTTAATTTCTCTCTGTCTCACTCTGCCTCTCCTTAATGTCTCTCTGTCTCTCCGCCTCTCCTTAATTTCTCTCTGTCTCACTCTGCCTCTCCTTAATGTCTCTCTGTCTCTCTGCCTCTCCTTAATTTCTCTCTGTCACACTCTGCCTCTCCTTAATGTCTCTCTGTCTCACTCTGCCTCTCCTTAATTTCTCTCTGCCTCTCCTTAATGTGTCTCTGTCTCACTCTGCCTCTCCTTAATGTCTCTCTGTCTCACTCTGCTTCTCTCTCTCTCTTTAACTCTCTCTTTCTCACTCTGCTTCTCTCTCTCTCTCCTTAACTCTGTCTCACTCTCTCTCTCTCTCTCTCTCTCTCTCTCTCTCTCTCTCTCTCTCTCTCTCTCTCTCTCTCTCTCTCTCTCTCGCTCTCTCTCTCTCTTTAACTCTCTCTGTCTCACTCGGCTTCTCTCTCTCTCTCCTTAACTCTGTCTCACTCTTCCCCTCTCTCTCTTTCTTTAACTCTATCTGTCTCACGCTCCTTCTCTCTCACTCTTTCTTTAACTCTCTCTGTCTCTCTCTCACTCTGCTTCTCTCTCTCTTTAACTCTCTCGGTCTCACTCTGCCTCTCCTTAATGTCTCTCTGTCTCACTCTGCCTCTCCTTAATTTCTCTCTGTCTCACTCTGCCTCTCCTTAATTTCTCTCTGTCTCACTCTGCCTCTCCTTAATTTCTCTCTGTCTCACTCTGCCTCTCCTTAATGTCTCTCTGTCTCACTCTGCCTCTCCTTAATTTCTCTCTGTCTCACTCTGCCTCTCCTTAATGTCTCTCTGTCTCACTCTGCCTCTCCTTAATGTCTCTCTGTCTCTCTGCCTCTCCTTAATGTCTCTCTGTCTCTCTGCCTCTCCTTAATTTCTCTCTGTCTCACTCTGCCTCTCCTTAATGTCTCTCTGTCTCTCTGCCTCTCCTTAATGTCTCTCTGTCTCTCTGTCTCTCTGCCTCTCCTTAATTTCTCTCTGTCTCACTCTGCCTCTCCTTAATGTCTCTCTGTCTCTCCGCCTCTCCTTAATTTCTCTCTGTCTCACTCTGCCTCTCCTTAATGTCTCTCTGTCTCTCTGCCTCTCCTTAATTTCTCTCTGTCACACTCTGCCTCTCCTTAATGTCTCTCTGTCTCACTCTGCCTCTCCTTAATGTCTCTCTGTCACTCTGCCTCTCCTTAATGTGTCTCTGTCTCACTCTGCCTCTCCTTTATTTCTCTCTGTCTCACTCTTCCCTCTCTCTCTCTCTCTCTCTCTCTCTCTCTCTCTCTCTCTCTCTCTCTCTCTCTCTCTCTCTCTCTCTCTCTCTCTCTTTAACTCTCTCTGTCTCACTCGGCTTCTCTCTCTCTCCTTAACTCTGTCTCACTCTTCCCCTCTCTCTCTTTCTTTAACTCTATCTGTCTCACTCTGCTTCTCTCTCACTCTTTCTTTAACTCTCTCTGTCTCTCTCTGTCTCTCTCTGTATCTCTCTCTCTCTGTCTCACTCTGCTTCTCTCTCTCTTTAACTCTCTCTGTCTCACTCTGCTTCTCTCTCTCTCTTTAACTCTGTCTCACTCTTCCCCTCTCTCTCTTTCTTTAACTCTCTCTGTCTCACTCTGCCTCTCTCTCTTCCCCTCTCTCTCTTTAATTATTTCTCTCTCTCTCTTCCCCTGTCTCTCTCTCACACCATTCAGCAGGGCTGGGACCCAGACGACACAGTACACGCCTGCAGGTCATCAGACAGCTGATATATGGAAGCCCCTACCTCCACCAAGCAGAGCCTCCAGAGGAGTCCCAAATGGCACCTTATTCCCTACATAGTGCACTATTTTTGAACAGAGCCCTATGGGTCAAAAGTAAGGAATAGGGTGCAATTTGGGATGCAGACAGAGGGGTTCCTGCCCATGCTGCCTGCCTGGCCTGGATCCATGCCCAGGTCTGGGTTTGTTGGTGCAGAGCGCGGCCCAGCCACAGCCCACTCTGGGGTTGCTATTGGCAGTCAGAGGAGAGAGGGTTGGCCACCCTCACAGCCCCTCTCTCCTCCTTCATCAGACTGCATGTCAGCTACATGGAGATCTGATTGGATGTACAGGAAGGCAGAAAATAAGGGTCTGTTATGCCATTCCCTGTGTGCCATAGAGAGTCAACATGCTACATGCTACATGCTATGCATGGCCACCAGAAAATCAACACACTTTCTTCAGAACATTTCTAGATAAGCCTATTACAGCACTAGATCCAGAATGTTGATCAAATTCACCCTGAAAACCTTTTGTGTGTTAAAGATATAATATAAGTCAAAATCCTGTCATGGAGATTATGTAGGTATACAGTTGGTTACCTCACTCTAACTAACTGAGGAGAGTTACATGGCCTTTCCTCTCCTTGCCCTCTTGCACCCCCAAACATCAAGGGGTAGAATGTCCTCTCTCACGCCTGAGACAATAGCCCTGAGTGACAGCTTTCAATCAATCCTTTTCTTTTTTCATATTTCCTTTTACCATGAGGCAATTGTTGTGCTGGTTAAAGACAAATGGTAGGCCAGGCACAGGCACGTCATAGGTCTATAAGGCTGTTCTGTCGCAGCCTCAAGTAATAAAGGTGTCTATATAAATGCATAAAATTATGTTGTTTCATTAAGTTTGTCTTCCCTTGTCCTTTCACAATGTGGTAACGGCCATTCAGCAACATAAAGCAGCCTAAATATAGTGTTTAGAGTTGTTACACGCGCGGGCCTGGCTGGTAATTTAAACTTTTTCATTTCGCTTTTGTAATGTCATGTGTCTGCTGGGGTGATTGGCAGGCTCGAGTGGCCGCAGATTAAATGACTCCCGCGTTAATGAATAGAACGCTGATTGCAGGATCCCCGAGCCGCCAAATTACCGTTCTGCCACCCTGAGATGTAATTACCGGACCCCTCGGCTCGTGGTATATTCATCGTTGCTGCTTTGCATATTGATCAACAACTTTAAAGCGCTGCAATTTACGGTGATCGACTGGTTGAGTAAAAAAGCATTTTACCTTTTCTGTCGGAAGTTGAAGGTGTGGACTGAGCAGCAGGCGCGACGCGTGCCACTGCCCCTCACAGTTTACCACTGTAGTGCAGGATATTATTTTCCAACAAACTATTTTTAAAGCAAAACTCGGCTATTGGAGGGATTTTATTTCATGCACCAATTTCTTCTTAAATAAACTCACTATTTGAAGTTTTTTATTTGGAATAAAAAAAGAATGGTTCAATAAACTGGCAAACAATAATGTAGTCCTACTAACCCTAAATATTTGCTAAATAATAATAATATTAATGATAATAATAGTAATGAATTATTTTTGCATTCACTTTTTTATCCTGTTGCTCACTGCTAGTCCTGGTAAAATAGTATCATACTTCATTATTCTATTATACACAATGTTTTTGTTTTAATTAAAATAATGTATGTCTTTTCATTTGACAAATAACACACACAAACACACACACACACAAGCATTGTCTCTGTTATCGTTGTTTTTCTGAGCTGTTCTGTGATGACTCAAATGAACTCAGTATATTAGTCCATCTCTCTATTCAAGTGATGATTGCATTCCTTGGCTTTTGTTCAAATCTTAGGTTATATACTAAACTACTGAGAATTCATCCTAAACGCAAAGTCATTTAAGTACTTTCAGGACAGGACAACGAGATGCAGTATACATTTGACAATGCTACAATGGAAAAATGCATTGCCAAGTAAAGCGTAGCTGAGCAACATTAGATTTAAGCCTGCCTCTCAAAACAAACAGACTACCATCACATTATCACTGGATCATATGGCCGTATAATTATTGTCTTGTGTTTCTCTGTCTATGGCTCACAGTCGCACCCAATATCTATCTACGGAAAGTATTTCTGAAGAAAAATGAAGAATTCAATGTTGCTGAACCCAAGTAGCTTTAATGATAGAAATATGAAGGAGTCTGGGGAACAAACATGTTTTCATTTTGTCCTATTGTGAAATTTGTACTACTTCGTTAGGCTACCATACTTGTTTCATACCAGCTTGAGAAGGCTTGCCAGCTTGCTGTTCTAATTAGCTATAGATTGCTCATTGTTCTTGAAGAACTCATGTATGCTGTGTCTTGTGTACGTTATCTTGCTAATATAGATTATATGTATAACACTTCTTTATTGCTAATACTAGATGATGTATATGAGTCAATTCTAGTCTTGTTTGCAATAAGGGAACTGAGTGATCCACGTGATGGGGATTGCATTGTATTTGTGATCACAGACACAGGTCATTTCCACACCTGTTCAATCTCTTTTAATAACCCTAAAACAATGCTACTGTCTACCTGGTGTTTGGGGGTGATTACTACAGTCCATAGCTCTCACTGTAATTGTTCAAGCATATGGGGGTTGTGTTAAAAGAAGACACAACACTTGTTTAAGTTCCACGTCATTCTGCTTTGCTTGCTGTTTGGGGTTTTAGACTGGGTTTCTGTATAAGCACTTTGTGACATCTGCTGATGTAAAAAGGGCTTTATAAATACATTTGATTTGTTGTAAAAAAACATTTTAGAAAGAGGCTCCTGTTAAAGAAATAACTGTGGCATTTTTAGGCAATGCACTTATGTGTAGGATCTTGCAGACATGGTATTGCTTGTATTCATATCCTCCTGCAATTCAGCATATTCTTTCAGTTTGATAGCAAAAACTGTCCAAAAGTGTTAGGTGTCCCTGCGATGTGAAACTGTTTCTGGTTCTTCAAAAGCAGTCCTTTCTGTAAATGTCTGAGGTTATGAAGTTCTGTACTTTGGGTAAGTACATTAGGGGTACAAGGCTGGTTATGTGGTGTAGAATACTGTAGCAGCATAACAGACACACACAAAACACACACACACACACACACACACACACACACACACACACACACACACACACACACACACACACACACACACACACACACACACACACACACACACACACACTCAAATCCCTCATACTGTGATGTGTGAGTGACACCTTTCTTTTACACAATGTAAATACCCTTTCATATTCAAAACGTGTAATCTCTTAGTTTATTTTAATAGAAATTACATGAACTAAACGAATAGAAATGTGGAAATGCCAAAACCATGTGTTTGTAACCCAAACCTCTGTGTATTTTCTGTAGGAGTCTCTGTAAGGGTCTCTGTAGGGGTCTTTGTAATGGTCTCTGTAGGGGTCTCTGTAAGGGTCTCTGTAAGGGTCTCTGTAGGGGTCTCTGTAGGAGTCTCTGTAAGGGTCTCTGTAAGGGTCTCTGTAGGAGTCTCTGTAGGGGTCTCTGTAGGGGTCTCTGTAGGGGTCTCTGTAAGGGTCTCTGTAGGGGTCTCTGTAAGGGTCTCTGTAGGGGTCTCTGCAGGGGTCTCTGTAAGGGTCTCTGTAAGGGTCTCTGTAGGGGTCTCTGTAAGGGTCTCTGTAGGGGTCTCTGTAGGGGTCTCTGTAAGGGTCTCTGTAAGGGTCTCTGTAGGGGACTCTGTAGCGTGCTACTGCCCCCTCTTGGAGATGTAGCGTGCTACTGCCCTCTCTTGGAGATGTAGCGTGCTACTGCCCCCTCTTGGAGACGTAGCTTGCTACTGCCCTCTCTTGGAGATATAGCGTGCTGGAGATGTAGCGTGCTACTGCCCTCTCTTGGAGACGTAGCTTGCTACTGCCCTCTCTTGGAGATGTACTGCCCTCTCTTGGAGATGTAGCATGCTACTGCCCTCTCTTGGAGACGTAGCATGCTACTGCCCTCTCTTGGAGACGTAGCGTGCTACTGCCCTCTCTTGGAGACGTAGCTTGCTACTGCCCTCTCTTGGAGATGTAGCGTGCTATTGCCCTCTCTTGGAGATGTAGCGTGCTACTGCCCTCTCTTGGAGACGTAGCTTGCTACTGTCCTCTCTTGGAGATGTACTGCCCTCTCTTGGAGATGTAGCATGCTACTGCCCTCTCTTGGAGATGTAGCATGCTACTGCCCTCTCTTGGAGACGTAGCGTGCTACTGCCCTCTCTTGGAGATGTAGCGTGCTACTGCCCTCTCTTGGAGACGTAGAGTGCTACTGCCCTCTCTTGGAGACGTAGCGTGCTACTGCCCTCTCTTGGAGACGTAGCGTGCTACTGCCCTCTCTTGGAGATGTAGCTTGCTACTGCCCTCTCTTGGAGATGTAGCGTGCTACTGCCCTCTCTTGGAGATGTGGGGATTGCCAGTGCTGCAGTCTTGAAGATCTGGCTTATGCTATATCAGATTTGCCCAATTCCAGTCCTGGTGAGCTGAAACACTTCTTCTTTTTGTTTCTACCTGGTAGTTAATTGCAGACACCCGGTGTCCCAGGTCTGGTCCCTGATTAGAAGGTGAGGACGAAAACCAGAAGCTTTTTGTCCCTCCAGGACTGGAATTGTGCAGCCCTGTGCTATAGCCTCTATAGTGGAGCCTTTTTCACTAGCTGGCAACAGTTACCTTTCTCATAGGGCAACTGTATTGTGTTACTAAGACTTCAGTATTACTTGTATATTTTCTTTGTCAGACCTAAAAACACGGTGATGTTCAGAACGTGTAGTAACCCTCGTAGTCCACAGGGTGGCAACAATACCTTGCAGATAATATAGAAGTCTCTAAACTTAAGGCTGTCATTGGATTTTCCTTAAACGGTTGCCAAACAAAAGCCCTATACAGAGTATTATTCACTGACAATAGTCAAATCATAAACCAATGGAGGATGTATTCGTAGTCTCACCAATGCAAATTATGTAAACTTCATAAAAAGTATTTTTGCCATACTTTTAAATATGATATAAATGGCAGCTAACTTTCAAAGCTTGTACAACAATGACTGTGTAGTGTTGAACCTGAATTTTCTTCTCAAAGTGTTTAGCATGTTATTCAAAAAAAGAGTGACAGGTGCACTTTACCGCTGAACCGCAATAACGCTTTAGGCTAGATACAGTATTTGCATGGTTCACCTCCTGTGGACATCGTACAGTAGGATGCAAAACATTCACCAATGACCTGACAATATGACTAGTATATATCTGAGAAGGAATATCTCAATCTCCTGTTTGACTTCTTTTCTTTCTCCTCCACTGTCTACTCCTCTTTTAACCCTTGTGTTGAATACATCTGGAGACATAGGACAAAATACACATTGTCTACAGTGAAACTCCTAGAACAGGATTTAACTGACAAACCAAAGACTAGTTAGTGACAGAAGGTTCTTTGATCTACTACACACCTTGAGGCAAAATGGCTGCTGTACCTGCTCCACATTTGTTGTCTTGTTATGTATTCCCACTATTCAGCTCTGTTGAACAGAGGAAGGAGGGAGAAAGGAAGACCACACCAGGGTAACATTAATCACCTGTCTGTCAGGCAGTTTACAGAGAGGAGACAGGTCGACGAGACGGTCAACAGTACTTGAATATTTTAGATAAATGTCTTCAGGATACAGATTTTTACAACACTACATGATACTGTATGTCTTTGTGTCCCCTCTATTTTTCTCTATGATGCTATTTCATAGTATGTATGGACTAACACTGTATGAAGAAGTGTAATAACAGTGCATTGAGGCCAGGCTCAGTACTAGCTACTGTGGAACCTCAGGAAGCGCACCTGCTGAGACCTGTTGGAGGGAGATATTGTGGTTATGGCGGCAGGAAGTCAGGAAGTCAGGAAGTCATCAAGTTGGGATGGACCTTACTGTAGAGCAGGTGTGTTGGCTGTGATCAACCTGATTAACATCACAGAGAGACTGGGGGGCACACAGTTCACAAGAGGAAGACAGACCTATAGGAAGACGAGGAAATCCACATTGTCTCTCTCACTCTCTCTCTCTCTCTCTCTCTCTCTCTCTCTCTCTCTCTCTCTCTCTCTCTCTCTCTCTCTCTCTCTCTCTCTCTCTCTCTATTCTCTCTCTTGCTCTCTCAAACACTGTTGTGTTACAATTTTTAGCACTGCCTCACTTTTTCCACATTTTGTTACGTTACAGCCTTATTCTAAAATGTATTAAATAGATTTTCCCCCTCATCAATCTACACACAATACCCCATAATGAAAAAGCAAAAACTGTTTTTTAGATTTTTTTGCTAATGTAAAAAAAATAAAAAAATATTCAGAGCCTTTACTCAGTACTTTGTTGAAGCACCTTTTGTAGCGATTACAGCCTCGAGTCTTCTTGGGTAGGACGCTACAAGCCTGGCACACCTGAATGTAGGGAGTTTCTCCCATTCTTCTGACAGCTTGGATAGGGAGCGTCACTGCACAGCTATTTTCAGATCTCTCAAGAGATGTTCGATCGTGTTCAAGTCCGGGCTCTGGCTGGGCCACTCAAAGACATTCAGAGACTTGTCCCGAAGCCACTCCTGCATTGTCTTGGCTATGTGCTTAGGGTCGTTGTCCTGTTGGAATGTGAATCTTCGCCCCAATCTGAGGTCCTGAGCACTCTGGAGCAGGATTTCAACAAGGATCTCTCTGTACTTTGCTCCGTTCATCTTTCCCTCGATCCTGACTAGTCTCCCATTCCCTGACTAGTCTCCCATTCCCCCAAAACATCCCCACAGCATGATGCTGTCACCACCATGCTACACCGTAGGCATGGTGCCAGATTTCAGCCAGACATGACGCTTGGCATTCAGGCCAAAGAGTTCAATCTTGGTTTTATCAGACCATAGAATCTTGTTTCTCATGGTCTGAAACCTTTAAATGCCTTTTGGTAAACTCCAAGCGGGCTGTCATGTGCCTTTTACTGAGGAGTGGCTTCCATCTGGCCACTCTACCATAGAGGCCTGAATGGTGGAGTGCTGCAGAGATGGTTGTCCTTCTGGAAGGTTCTCGCATCTCCACAGAGGAACTCTGGAGCTCTGTCAGAGTGACCATCGGGTTCTTGGTTACCTCCCTGACCAAGGCCCTTCTCCCCAGATTGCTCAGTTTGGTCGCACGGCCAGCTCTAGGAAGAGTCTTGGTGGTTCCAAACTTCTTTCATTTAAGAATGATGGAGGCCACTGTGTTCTTGGAGACCTTCGATGCTGCAGACATTTTTTGGTACCCTTCCCCAGATCTGTGCCTTGACACGGTACTATCTCGGAGCCCTACGGGCAATTCCTTTGACCTCATGGCTTGGTTTTTGCTCTGACATGCACGGTCAACTGTATGACCTTATATAGACAGGTGTGCGCCTTTCCAAATCATGTCTAATCAATCTGTTTATCAGGTGGACTCCAATGAAGTTGTAGAAACATCTCAAGGATGATCAAGGGAAATAGGATGCACCTGAGCTCAATTTCGAGTCTCATAGCAAAGGGTCTGAATACTTATGTAGATAAGATAAGGTATTTCATTTTTTTTTTTTATACATTTGCAAACATTTCTGAAAAACCTGTTTTCACTTTCTCATTATGGGGTATTGTGTGCAGATTTTTAATCCATTTTAGAATAAGGCTGTAAGGTAACAAAATGTGGAAAAAAATCTACAGGTCTGAGTAGTTTGGGAATGCACCGTATAGGCAATAATATTAAAACAAACCCGATCAATATCTTCTGATCTTCATATGAGTGTGACTCTGGCTGAGCAACCTGTACAGTATGTTTACAGTACAGTGAACAGAACTGAGGGAATGCCTAAGGGTCAGAGACTGTTATCCTGAGGGTATAGTGGTTAAACATATTCACACTGTTCCTCAGTCCTAAAATCTCATGTTCTGATCACAGCATCAATAATGATGACTAACCAATCGGTCAACTCTCTGTAGCCTCAAAGGTCTTAAAATACAGCCACACGCCTCCTTAGAATCAACAGCCAAGCCCTTCTATAGCCCACTCATTAGAATTGATATACCCAATCACCTAAACTCTTCAGAAGTGATAGAACTCCTAGTATTGACATAGCCACACATACAGTAAAACTATTTAGTATTGACAAAGCCACACATACAGTAGAACTATTTAGTATTGACATAGCCGCACATACAGTAGAACTCTACTGACATAGCCACACATACAGTAGAAATATTTAGTATTGACATAGCCACACATACAGTAGAACTCTACTGACATAGCCACACATACAGTATAACTATTTAGTATTGACATAGCCACACATACAGTAGAACTATTTAGTATTGACATAGCCGCACATACAGTATAACTCTTTAGTATTGACATAGCCACACATACAGTAGAACTATTTAGTATTGACATAGCCGCACATACAGTAGAACTCTACTGACATAGCCACACATACAGTAGAAATATTTAGTATTGACATAGCCACACATACAGTAGAACTCTACTGACATAGCCACACATACAGTATAACTATTTAGTATTGACATAGCCACACATACAGTAGAACTATTTAGTATTGACATAGCCCACATACAGTATAACTCTTTAGTATTGACATAGCCACACATACAGTAGAACTATTTAGTATTGACATAGCCACACATACAGTAGAATTATTTAGTATTGACATAGCCACACATACAGTAGAATTATTTAGTATTGACATAGCCACACATACAGTAGAACTATTTAGTATTGACATAGCCGCACATACAGTAGAACTCTACTGACATAGCCACACATACAGTATAACTATTTAGTATTGACATAGCCACACATACAGTAGAACTATTTAGTATTGACATAGCCGCACATACAGTATAACTCTTTAGTATTGACATAGCCACACATACAGTAGAACTATTTAGTATTGACATAGCCACACATACAGTAGAATTATTTAGTATTGACATAGCCACACATACAGTAGAATTATTTAGTATTGACATAGCCACACATACAGTAGAACTATTTAGTATTGACATAGCCGCACATACAGTAGAACTCTACTGACATAGCCACACATACAGTAGAAATATTTAGTATTGACATAGCCACACATACAGTAGAACTCTACTGACATAGCCACACATACAGTATAACTATTTAGTATTGACATAGCCACACATACAGTAGAACTATTTAGTATTGACATAGCCGCACATACAGTATAACTCTTTAGTATTGACATAGCCACACATACAGTAGAACTATTTAGTATTGACATAGCCACACATACAGTAGAATTATTTAGTATTGACATAGCCACACATACAGTAGAACTATTTAGTATTGACATAGCCGCACATACAGTATAACTCTTTAGTATTGACATAGCCGCACATACAGTAGAACTCTTTAGTATTGACATAGCTACACATACAGTGGCTTGCGAAAGTATTCAACCCCTTGGCATTTTTCCTATTTTGTTGCCTTACAACCTGGAATTAAAATTGATTTTTGGGGGGTTTGTATAATTTGATTTACACAACATGCCTACCACTTTGAAATGAAAAATATTTTTTATTGTGAAACAAACAAGAAATAATTAAAAAAAAAAGAACTTGAGCGTGCATAACTATTCACCCTCCCAAAGGCAATACTTTGTAGAGTCACTTTTTGCATCAATTACAGCTGCAAGTCTCTTGGGGTATGTTTCTATAAGCTTGGTACATCTAGCCACTGGGATTTTTGCCCATTCTTCAAGGCAAAACTGCTCCAGCTCCTTCAAGTTGGATGGGTTCCACTCATGTACAGGAATCATACCACAGATTCTCAATTGGATTGTGGTCGGGGCTTTGACTAGGCCATTCCAAGACATTTAAATGTTTCCCCTTAAACCACCCGAGTGTTGCTTAGCAGTATGCTAGGGGCTTTGTCCTGCTGGAAGGTGAACCTCCGTCCCAGTCTCAAATCTTTGGAAGACTGAAACAGGTTTCCCTCAAGAATTTCCATGTATTTAGCATCATCCATCATTCCTTCAATTCTGACCAGTTTCCCAGTCCCTGCCGATGAAAAACATCCTCATAGTATGATGCTGCCACCACCATGCTTCACTGTGGGGATGGTGCTCTTGGGGTGATGAGAGGTGTTGGGTTTGCGCCAGACGTAGCGTTTTCATTGATGGCCAAAAAGCTCAATTTTAGTCTCATCTGACCAGAGTACCTTCTTCCATATGTTTGGGGAGTCTCCCACATGCCTTTTGGCGAACACCAAACATGTTTGTTTATTTTTTTCTGGCCACTTTTCCGTAAAGCCCAGCTCTGTGGAGTGTACGGCTTAAAGTGGTCCTATGGACAGATACTCCAATCTCTACTGTGGAGCTTTGCAGCTCCTTCAGGTTTATCTTTGGTCTCTTTGTTGCCTCTCTGATTAATGCCCTAATTGCCTGGTCCGTGAGTTTTGGTGGGTGGCCCTCTCTTGCCAAGTTTGTTGTGGTGCCTTATTCTTTACATTTTTTAATAATGGATTTAATGGTGCTCCATGGGATGTTCAAAGTTTCTGATATTTTTTTATAACCCAACCCTGATCTGTACTTTGTCCCTGACCTGTTTGGAGAGCCCCTTGGTCTTCATAGTGCTGCTTGCTTGGTGGTGTCCCTTGCTTAGTGGTGTTGCAGACTCTGGGGCCTTTCAGAACAGGTGTATATATACTGAGATCATGTGACAGATCATGTGACACTTGGATTGCACACAGGTGGACTTTATTTAACCAATTATGTGACTTCTGGAGGTAATTGGTTGCAACAGATCATATTTAGGGGCTTTATATCGAATGGGGTGAATACATATGCACGCACCACCTTTACGTTATTGTTTTCATTTCACTTCTCCAATTTTGACTATTTTGTGTATGTCCATTACATGAAATACAAATAAAAATCTATTTAAATTACAGGTTGTAATGCAACCAAATAGGAAAAATGCCAAGGGGTGGTGAATACTTTTGCAAGGCACTGTACAGTAGAACTCTATTGGCATAGCCACACATACAGTAGAACTCTATTGACATAGCCACACATACAGTAGAACTCTACTGACATAGCCACACATACAGTAGAACTATTTAGTATTGACATAGCCACACATACAGTAGAACTATTTAGTATTGACATAGCCACACATACAGTAGAACTATTTAGTATTGACATAGCCACACATACAGTAGAACTCTACTGACATAGCCATATATACAGTATAACTCTACTGACATAGCCGCACATACAGTAGAACTATTTAGTATTGACATAGCCACACATACAGTAGTACTATTTACTATTGACATAACCACACATACAGTAGAACTCTACTGACATAGCCACACATACAGTAGAACTATTTAGTATTGACATAGCCACACATACAGTAGAACTCTACTGACATAGCCACACATACAGTAGAAATATTTTGTATTGACATAGCCACACATACAGTAGAACTATTTAGTATTGACATAGCTACACATACAGTATAACTCTACTGACATAGCCACACATACAGTATAACTATTTAGTATTGACATAGCTACACATACAGTATAACTCTACTGACATAGCTACACGTACAGTATAACTCTGTTGACATAGCCATGTATACAGTAGAACTCTACTGACATAGCCACACATACAGTATAACTGTACTGACATAGCCACACATACAGTAGAACTATTTAGTATTGACATAGCCACACATACAGTAGAACTATTTAGTATTGACATAGCCACACATACAGTATAACTGTACTGACATAGCCACACATACAGTATAACTCTACTGACATAGCCACACATACAGTATAACTGTACTGACATAGCCACACATACAGTATAACTCTGTTGACATAGCCACGCATACAGTAGAACTCTACTGACATAGCCACACATACAGTATAACTGTACTGACATAGCCACACATACAGTATAACTCTGTTGACATAGCCACGCATACAGTATAACTCTACTGACATAGCCACACATACAGTAGAACTCTACTGACATAGCCACTCATACAGTATAACTCTACTGACATAGCAACACATACAGTATAACTCTGTTGACATAGCCACACATACAGTAGAACTCTACTGACAGAGCCACACATACAGTAGAACTCTACTGACATAGCCACTCATACAGTAGAACTCTACTGACATAGCCACACATACAGTAGAACTCTACTGACATAGCCACACATACAGTAGAACTCTACTGACATAGCCTTCTGTTGTTTGTTCAGACCAATTATCTTTCCTTCTTATAAAATATTAGATTTTACTCTCCTTAATGAAGTTCAGGTGACTTCTACCTACCTGCAGGAGAGAACGAATACAATGTCTTACAGAAGCTTCAGAGGCTACACCCACGTTTAGATGTGGCCCCTCCCCATTTCTCACCTCCATATAAATGCACCTGTAGCATTAGTCTCACGGTAGACTCAGCATTCTCCAGGATCCCTCTCTCCCTCTTTCTCTATCTCACTGAAGAGAACAGAATCCAGGTCAGTGGTTTCATTTCATTGTTTCTATTTAGTCCTTCTTCCATGAATCGAAGATAAAAAAAGAGAAAGATAATCAAGATTGTCTGAATAACTGTAATGAAATGTAATTTTGAAAACAGTAAATGTATAATGACAAAAATATTGAAAACTAAGTTATAATGAAAGATTGTAATTCATAAGATTATAAATTATAATTCAAATATCTTTTTTTATTTCTATACGTTTCTCTACTCATCACGTCATAAAGGAAAGTTTCATTTTTTCTGATGTTTTGTCGTTGGTGGGAGAAACTCACAGAGTATTAAATTAGTTTTACCTGTTGAACAGCCAACCCACTGGTCCAATCAGCGTTGTTTCCACAACATTTCAACCAAAACACTCAAAGTGATGACATTAAATTAACGTGGAAAACCGATCGAATTTGCAAAAAGAATTTTGTCTTTTTTTCACTCAACTTCTAACCTAAATCCAATGACAGTGTGACATTTTTTGTTGATTTCACATTGAATTCACGTTAGCTGACAACTCAACCAAATGTAAATCCAAACTAGATGTTGAACTGACGTCTGTGCCCAGTGGATGGTGACTGTGAACACTGTCTGTTTCCCATGCAAACACTAAACAATACTAGTATTGTTTTAGACAGAACATAACTCTGAACTCTTTACTCTGATCTCATGTCTGTTCTTGGTTTTGTGATTTCTCTCATTGAAAAGAGGTATAAACTAGCTTTCTAACTTAGGATAATAGGATAATAACAACAATAACTATCCCCATAGTAATGGATAATAGGATAATAACAACAATAACTATCCCCATAGTAATGGATAATAGGATAATAACAACAATAACTATCCCCATAGTAATGGATAATAGGATAAAAACAACAATAACTATCCCCATAGTAATGGATAATAGGATAATAACAACAATAACTATCCCCATAGTAATGGATAATAGGATAATAACAACAATAACTATCCCCATAGTCATGGATAATAGGATAAAAACAACAATAACTATCCCCATAGTAATGTAAGATATGAAGGGTTTTCTGACAGTTCCTGGGAAACTCTTCTGATACCAGATTGGTCATTTACATGTTGATGATTGTACTGTGAGCTGGGATGAAGTAATTGTTGAGTGTCTCAGACAGTCTAGTAGTCACAAAGACAGTCTAGTAGTCATACAAACTGTCTAATAGCCGTAAAGACAGTCTAGTGGTCATACAACTGTCTAATAGCCGTAAAGACAGTCTAGTGGTCATACAAACTGTCTAATAGCCGTAAAGACAGTCTAGTAGTCATACAAACTGTCTAATAGCCGTAAAGACAGTCTAGTAGTCATACAAACAGTCTAGTAGCCGTAAAGACAGTCTAGTAGTCATACAAACAGTCTAGTAGCCGTAAAGACAGTCTAGTAGTCATACAAACTGTCTAATAGCCGTAAAGACAGTCTAGTGGTCATACAAACTGTATAATATCCGTAAAGACAGTCTAGTGGTCATACAAACAGTCTAGTAGCCGTAAAGACAGTCTAGTGGTCATACAAACAGTCTAGTAGCCGTAAAGACAGTCTAGTGGTCATACAAACTGTCTAATAGCCGTAAAGACAGTCTAGTAGTCATACAAACTGTCTAGTAGCCGTAAAGACAGTCTAGTGGTCATACAAACTGTCTAGTAGCCGTAAAGACAGTCTAGTGGTCATACAAACTGTCTAATAGCCGTAAAGACAGTCTAGTGGTCATACAAACAGTCTAGTAGCCGTAAAGACAGTCTAGTGGTCATACAAACAGTCTAGTAGCCTTAAAGACAGTCTAGTGGTCATACAAACTGTCTAGTAGCCGTAAAGACAGTCTAGTGGTCATACAAACTGTCTAGTAGCCGTAAAGACAGTCTAGTGGTCATACAAACAGTCTAGTAGCCGTAAAGACAGTCTAGTGGTCATACAAACTGTCTAGTAGCCGTACAGACAGTCTAGTAGTCATAAAGACAATCTAGTAGCCGTACAGACAGTCTAGTAGTCGCAAAGACAGTCTAGTAGTCATACAACCTGTCTAGTAGCCGTACAGACAGTCTAGTAGTCATAAAGACAATCTAGTAGCCGTACAGACAGTCTAGTAGTCATAAAGACAGTCTAGTAGCCGCACAGACAGTCTAGTAGTCATAAAGACAATCTAGTAGCCGTACAGACAGTCTAGTAGTCATAAAGACAGTCTAGTTGCCGCACAGACAGTCTAGTAGTCATAAAGACAATCTAGTAGCCGTACAGACAGTCTAGTAGTCATAAAGACAGTCTAGTAGCCGTACAGACAGTCAAGTAGTTATAAAAATAGTAATCCATTGACGTTTTTCCTCTGTGGCTGATTCTTAGTTTGAATAGACAGCAGCGGTGGGCTCATTCAAAATGGCCCACCTGGCTATGTGTTATTTTTAGCCCATGAATGAGTTAGTTAGTTAGTTAGTTTCAGTCTAATCAAAATCCTGCACATTTGGTATGTTGACAGACCTGTTATACTACCCTAAGGTTTACATGCCTTAAATCATTTTTTTCATACTGTAACAATCAATGGTGTAGTGACCTCAAATAATTTTGTCCTCAAACAATGAGGATTTTCATATGAAACTGAGCTGAAGCACCACTAGATGAGACATATTCCTTGAGGCCACATTAGTCATGTGTAGTCGACACAAGTGTGTTTATTACAACAGCGTTCCAACCCTCAAGTCTTTATCAGGTCTTCTTCCTCTTTGTCATCTCCCACACAGAGCCGTTATGTCGTCCAGTTTCTCAGTGCGGAGCTTCTCTGTGGGCCGTCAGCCCTCTTTCTCAAGCCTGTCTCTGAGAGACAGCGGCCGTGCCCGCTCCAGAGCTGCCGTGTCCTTTGCTGCCAGCCCCCTGACCCGCTCCGCCTCCGTCAGCCATGACCTGAACGGAGTTCCAGTCACCCTGAACTTCAATGGGCAGCTGGGCAACCACACCAACGAGAAGGAAACCATGCAGGGCCTCAACAACCGCCTGGCCACTTACCTGGACAAGGTGGGCGGAAGGTAGCCTAGAGGGTAGAGGTTAGAGAAGTGGTTCAGCAACCAGAGGGTCGCTGGTTCAAATCCTAGATCTGACAGGAAATCTAATGTGGAGTGAGCTAGCAACTATCCTGAACAGAGGAGGCTGGTGGGAGGAGCTTAGGACGAAGAGCAATAGCTGTAATGTCATTATTGGAACGTTATCAAACACATAAAAAATATGGAAACCACATGTTTGACTTCATTCCATTGATTCCGTTCCAGCCATTACAATGAGCCTGTCCTCTTCTGATCCTGAGTGCCATCCTGTCGTTGTACCCTTGAGCAAGCACTTTGCATGGTAATGGATAATAAGTCTTCTTCTTCTTAGGTGCGCTCCCTGGAGACGTCCAATGCAGACCTGGAGCTGAGGATCAAGCAGATAATGATTGAACGCATCCCTAAAAGTCACGACTTCGAAACCATGATGGCCCAGGCCCACCAGGTGGAACAGGAGGTGGGTTCCCAACGCCCCTACGTTCCCATGATCCCTCTCTCTCACCCCATGTAACTTAACCATGCTCTTTTCTCACTGTACAATGAGGACACTGTGTCTATGTCTGAGTCATGATGTGGATTTACACATTGTAAACATAGTCACGCTCAGTACACACACGTGGCCATACACGTACACGTGTACCAAACAAGTGTTAACACAGTGACTCTCTTTAATAGGAGTTTAACGTTAGCAGAAATAGACCCTTTTACTTAACCTGCGCTAGACTGCCTCACCAGATTGTGGGTAAAAGATGAGCATAAGGCCATTTTAAAGCAAATGGTTACAGTTTAATGCATTACCCAATATCCCAAAGATGCATATGGAGTCAGTGTTTCAGTAAGTGAGGGTTAGGTGACAGTGAAAGTGTCAGTTTAAGATACATTAGAGACGATGGAAACCTTCAACTGTAAAATAGTATGTGGTAGATATGTGAAAGGTAACGCGTACCCTGATCCCTGCCTTTTCTCAGGTGAGGAGGAAGACACTGGAGAATGCTCGCCTCATGCTGGAGATTGACAATGCTAAACTGGCAGCTGACGACTTCAGGATCAAGTGAGCGTGTTTCTCTGTGTTTGCTACTGAACATCAGTTCAGTTCAGTTTTGAAGTGAAAGCTCTTCAAGCATGATTTGCAGATGTTTGTTCAGGCTCCACACCAACGCTGCACTTAGTAGACAAATGTTTGTCTGCATAGCGGAACTGTGTGCTTGTGTGTGTTTTAGTCTGTGTTTGTGTCAGTTAGTTCTTCCCCTCCTCCCTCACCCCACCCCCTCTTTCAAGTTTAATGTTTATTTTACTATCTGTATTGAATACTTTAGAAATATTAGTCACCAAAGTTCTCACAATCTCTCACTTCATAATCTCTCACTTCATAATCTCTCACTTCTCAATCTCCTCCTCCTCCTCCTCCTCCTCCTCCTCCTCCTCCAGGTGGGAGACAGAGTTGTGCATGTCCCAGTCTGTGGAGAGGGACTGTTTGGCCCTGAAGAAGGCCAAGGTGGACCATGATCAGATCATCGTGTCCCTAAAAGGAGACCTGGACAGCCTGAAGGAAGAACTCTACTTCCTGAAGAAGAACCATGAGGAGGTGAGAGGAGGTAGCTCTGTAGATCAGGACTTTATTCATCCTAAAGCATAGAAGTCAAAAACTGGAGAGAGGTCAACTTTCTGTATTAAAACCTCTTAGGGATAAGCGGCGCGCTAGCGGGCCGCTCCCGACCCTACCGGGTGAAATGTAAGGCGCCAAATTCAAAATCCAAAAGTTGAATTATTAAACATTCATCAATATACAAGTGTTGCATAGTCATCAAAAGCTCTGATTCTTGGCAATACCACAGCGTTGTCAGATTTCAAAAAGGCTTCACTGCGAAAGCACAACATTTGATTGTTTGAGGGTAGCACCTCTAATATTTATGCATTAGCATAAATTCATATCCAGCGTGGGTCACACAAAACCCATATAAGAGCTAAAATAAATCACTTACCTTTCGAAGAACTTCTGCTGAGGGCTTCCCAAGTGTCCAACGAAGACATCCAATGGTTCTTTTGTTAGAAAAAGTAATTTATTATTTCCATAAATCTCCGTTTGGTTGGCGTGTTATGTTCAGAAAATCCACCGTTGAGTCACCCGTTGTACAGTGAAGAGAAAGCGTTCAAATATACCTATCAACTTTGCCCAAACAAATCAAACATCATTTATAATGCATCCTTAGTTATCCTTTTATGAATATTAGCGATAATATTTCACTCGGATGATATCATAAACGATATAAAAGGAAAATAAAGTGGGGTGCGCTCACAATCTCGTGCCCGGGAAACGTTGTTGACATTTTGTGGTCCCTTGACTATTTCCTCTTCCTTTCAGTTCTACTCAGTGCTAAAGCCTCCAAACACTGTATAAAGACTGTTGACGTCTAGTGGAAGCCATAGGTACTGCAACCTAGGAGCTATTATACATGGATTTCAATAGCAGTCTATTGAAAAGAGGAAATGTCACAAAAAAATAAATTTCTGGACAGAAATTCCTCGGGTTTTCGCCTGCTATATCAGTTCTGTTATACTCACAGACATTACAGACATTTTAGAAACTTCAGAGTGTTTCCTATCCAATAGTACTAATTATGTGCATATCCTAGTTTCTGGGCCTGAGTGGCAGGTATTTCACTTTGGGCACGCCAGACTCTCCAAAACCAAGACCTCGGCTGCCGCTCCCTAAATAGTTAAGGATGATGGTATCCCGACAGACAAAACTAGTTGGAATGATGTCATCAAGATGTCATTTTAACCAGTGTTGACCTCTGGGATAAAGGGGCCAGACTTCATTACGAAGCCAGGAAAAACTATGGGTCCCTAGTTATAGCCAGGTTATAACTGGACCACAGATTTTGCCCATGATCTCCTAGTATGGGGAGATATCTCTGACTGGAGTGAGACAAGGATGTCCTCTGTCACCTTTCTTCTTCTTACTGGCCATTGACCGAATGGCCTGAACTGAATGACAGACCACTGAATCAAGTAAGTGGTCTGAGAGGGGAAGAGACTGGTCCTCTGTTCATTTCTGTCCCAATGGTGGTATCACTCTACATCCCCTTGGAAGCTTGGAGTAGGAACCGGCTCCGACTCTGAAACCCAGCTCCGGAGGTCTCTTTGTCTTAAGTAACTCAAAGCCTGAAAGTAACTCAGGTCTTTTTTACTCAAGTCTACAGAGACCCCTCTCAAAGCAGCATTGGTTCACTGGTTGCTCTGCTCTGAATAGGAACACTACAGACCTGTGTGAAGGGATAAGTCACCTTGTACTACTTGTATGTGGCAAGGGGTAGAATGATGTGATTGTACGTTTTTTCTGGTGTGTGTGCAAGTGTGTGTGTGACTGTGTGTGTGTGTGCCTGCCTGCGTCCGTGTGCGTGCCTGCCTCTGTGTATGTGGGTGCTTGGCTCATCCCTTCCTATTGTCCTATGGTGTGTGTGTGTGTGTGTGTGTGTGTGTTTGTGTGTTGTTGATAACTGACCCTAGACGTGCTCGGTGTGTCTATAAAGCTGGGTGTGGTGCCAATGCAGTGGTGCCATATGCTGAGTCTATTAAGTTGTGTATGTCGCAGAGAGAGAGAGAGAGGAGAGAGAGAGAGAGATAGAGAGAGAGAGAGAGAGAGAGAGAGAGAGAGAGAGAGAGAGAGAGAGAGAGAGAGAGAGAGAGAGAGAGAGCGAAAGAGAGAGGGGGGGGTGCAGTGAGAGGGAAAAATCTGCCCTTCTGCCCCTGAGCAATGCAGTTCTCCGAGCGCCGATGACGTAGATGTAGATTAAGGCAGCTAACCCGACCTCTCTGATTCAGAGGGGTTGGGTTAAATGTGGAAGACACATTTCAGTTGAATGCATTCAGTTGTACAACTGACTAGGTATCCCCCTATCCCTGTGAGAGACAACAGTGAGAGACAACAGTGAGAGGGAACAGTGAGAGACAACAGTGAGAGACAACAGTGAGAGGGAACAGTGAGAGGGAACAGTGAGAGACAACAGTGAGAGACAACAGTGAGAGGGAACAGTGAGAGGGAACAGTGAGACAACAGTGAGAGACAATAGTGAAAGGGAACAGTGAGAGACAACAGTGAGAGGGAACAGTGAGAGACAACAGTGAGAGGGAACAGTGAGAGACAACAGTGAGAGGGAACAGTGAGAGACAACAGTGAGAGGGAACAGTGAGAGGGAACAGTGCGAGACAACAGTGAGAGGGAACAGTGAGAGGGAACAGTGACATGAGCTCACCTCCATCAAGTATTCATGGAGAGGATGTTAATAATGAAGAGGTATCACCTTCTCTCTGTTACTGTGGGGTGTAGATTTCACTGACCTCTCTGTCACAGTGGTGTGTAGAATTCACTGACCTTCTCTCTGTCTCAGTGTGGTGTAGAATTCACTGACCTTCTCTCTATTACAGTGGGGTGTAGAATGTCTGATATACTACGGCTTTTAGCCAATCAGCATTCAGGGCTTGAACCACCCAGTTTATAATGTCTGATATACCACGGCTGTTAGCCAATCAGCATTCAGAGCTCGAACCAACCAGTTTATAATGTACTACAGCACACGCTCACTTGGAGGACTAATACACAAACACAGAATATTCATAAAAGCATAGAAAAACGAACATTGAGATCAACATGGGGGAAAAACATGTTAGAAACACACTGAAACACAAAGTCAATCACAGATTCATTATTTATGTCTGGGGATCTAGGCCAGGTTCCTGTCAGGTACTTTGCAAGGGTTGGAACCGGTTCAGGGAACAGAACAGAAAACTGTCAAATAACACAATGATTAAAGGAACAGAATCAGAACAGGGAACGAAAGTTATCTACATTGTTCTGAAACAGAACCGTCATTTTAAAAGCATGGTTAATAATGGTATTTTACGTTCCGTTAAATAGGTTACTGTAGCCTTTTTTTCTAGTCCCACAAAAAACACAACAAAGTGCCCATGCAAAGCCCTCACTCCTCCTGAAACATAGGTTACTGTTGCCTACTGACGCTGTTACATAGGTTAATGTAGCCTACTGACGATGTTACATAGGTTACTGTTGCCTACTGACAACGTTACATAGGTTACTGTAACCTACTGAAGATGTAACATAGGTTAATGTAGCCTACTGACAACGTTACATAGGTTACTGTAGCCTACTGACATCGTTACATAGGTTACTGTAGCCTACTGACAACGTTACATAGGTTACTGTAGCCTACTGATGATTTTACAAGCATGATTCAGGAATTAGGGATTGATTTTTAAATGGAATGGGTTAACTTTTTCAATACTAGTTAAGGATACTATAGTTATCACGTTTTAAATTGGATTTATTAACTACAAAATGTTAAGACGTGCTTTTAATTCTAGTGCTGCTCTGCACACACAAGCTTGTTAGCTAGCTAACGTTAGCTTTGTCCAACGTTAAGCCAACTCTTGGAAGTTGAAAGACATTCAAAGTTCCTCCATAGACCCTGCACCTCGTAGGTATAATTCGGTGGGCCTAATTCAGATAATGCAGGTCATAATAAGATGCCCAAAGCTTCAAGGCAAGCCTCCTCCTCCACCCTTTCTCGCTCTTTCCCCACCTGCAAAATCTGTCGCATCTCATGCCCTACACTTGTCTGTCCATAGTGACTGGCAGCAGTGTGTGGGTTTGGCTTTCATTATGATTAAACCATGCTGTAACAGCTAAAGACAATTTGCTCTTAAATGACTTTCCTATACAGATTAAATTGTTTGCCCGCTCCGTAGCAAGCTGCTCTATCCGCACTAAGTATTTTAATGTCGAGCTCAATGTAAAAAGGAACAGAAAGGAGCGATATAAACCGTAACTTTTTGGGGGTTCGGACCGGTTCAGAACTTTATTTTACTGGTTGGAACAGTGGATGGAACAAAATAAATAATGGTTCTGTTCCAACCCCTGGTACTTTGTGACAACATTTGTAATTGATTGATTGATTTATGTATGAATTGTCTCTCTGCAGGAGGTGGAGTCTATGAAGGGCCATATTGCTGCTCAGACTGTGAACGTGGAGGTGGACGCAGGCCGTGGTGGACCTGAACTGGGCACAGTAATGTCAGAGCTCAGAACTCAGTACGAGGGCATCATCAAGAAGAACAAGGACCAGGCTGAGCAGTGGTACCTCAAGAAGGTCAGTGGGGGACTGGCTGGCTGTGGACCTCAAGAATGTCAGTGGGGGACTGGCTAGCTGGGCACCTCAAGAATGTCAGTGGGGGACTGGCTGGCTGGGGACCTCAAGAATGTCAGTGGGGTGCTGGCTGGCTGGGGACCTCAAGAAGGTCAGTGGGGGACTGGCTAGCTGGGCACCTCAAGAATGTCAGTGGGGGACTGGCTGGCTGGGGACCTCAAGAAGGTCAGTGGGGTGCTGGCTGGCTGGGGATTTAAAGAAGGTCAGTGGGGTGCTGGCTGGCTGGGTGCATCACCATGCCAGAAACTAGACACTAGAGTTTAGTCTCTCAGGGCCGATTTGTAACATGAGATAAGTGCGTGTGACTCAAATGTTCATGCAAATCTCCCGTTGGCATTGCATGTGTATCTCAAGTTACGATTCAGGCGTATCATAGTTATCATATCCAGGTGAACCCAGGTCTGGTATCTAGTAACATACTGTAGTGTTCTCAGTAACCTGGGGGTGCGGTGCATTCATGAACGTGTGTGTGTTACTGTTTTCAGTAACCTGGGGGTGCGGTGCGTTCATGAACATGTGTGTGTTACTGTTTTCAGTAACCTGGGGGTGAGGTGCGTTCAGGAACGTGTGCGTTACTGTTTTCAGTAACCTGGGGGTGAGGTGCGTTCAGGAACGTGTGCATTACTGTTTTCAGTAACCTGGGGGTGCGGGTCATTCAGGAACGTGTGTGTGGTGTTTTACAGCTGGAGATGGTGCAGAACGAGGTAAAGGAGTCTAACGAGGCTCTCAGGGGGGCTCAGAGCGAGTTGGTGGAGAGACAACGCTTCCTACAGAACCTGGAGGTGGAGCTGGAGAGTCTGCATAAACAGGTAGGAACTAGGAACCTGTCAACTGGGGGTTGTGTTGTACTGGGCATCTACAGCTGGACAACCAGCACAACTACAGTATCGATGAGATCCTTACTCTTTTCCCCACCCATGTTATCCTTGTTGACTATAAATATCTCTCCTCTTTTCCCCACCCATGTTATCCTTGTTAACTATAAATATCTCTCCTCTTTTCCCCACCCATGTTATCCTTGTTGACTATAAATATCTCTCCTCTTTTCCCCACCCATGTTATCCTTGTTGACTATAAATATGTCTCACCTTCCTTGATGTTGGGTCAGATACACTCCTATAGGAGAACCCTTTTTGGTTCCAGATAGAATAGGTTTCTTTAAAGGGTTCTTCTAGCAGGTTCTAGAGAGCACCTTGTTTCTAAGAGTGTAGGGATCAGTGTTATAACAACACCCATTCCCTGACCTGTATACGCAGATTACCTTCCTTTCTGTAATCACACACTGTATATTTGATGAGAAGGTGTATCGGGTATACATTTAATCTGCCTGTGTACATCACTGTATATTTGATGAGAAGGTGTATCGGTAATACATTTAATCTGCGTGTGTACATGTGTGCGTGCATGTTTGTCTCGTCCACAGTTTATTTGCATTGCCCCTCCCCCTCTGGAACGCTTCTGCTACTCTCTGTTATCATCTATGCATAGTCACTTAAATAACTCTACCTACATGTACATATTACCTCAATTACCTCGGTACCGGTACCCCCTGTATATAGCCCCGCTATTGTTATTTACTGCTGCTCTCTTACTTTTTTTTGTATTTTCTTAAAACTGCATTGTTGGTTAAGGGCTTATAAGTAAGCATTTCACTGTAAGGTCTACATCTGTTGTATTCGGGGCATGTGACAAATAGCATTTGATTTGATGTCATTTCTTTATCTGACTCACCCTTTCCACCCCAGGTGTCAGCTCTGAAGGGTAACCTGGGGGAGACAGGTCAGAAGTACAGCCTGGAGATGGAGCGTCTGCAGACCACGCTGTCCCAGCTGGAGGAGGACCTGTCTCAGCTGCGTCTGGACATGCAGGTACTTACTGGTAGCCCAGGGGGCTAAGGAGGTGGAACTGTATTCACATTTCTGTTGTTTACTGTAACAAATGCACTAATAAAGTTGTATTGTATTTTATTGCAGCGCAACAAGACGGACTATGAACAGCTGCTCCGCATCAAGCAGAACTTAGAGATAGAGATCGCCACCTACAGGAGACTGCTGGAGGGGGGAGGAGACGTGAGTCACCAGGATGATAATCTTTATGTGAACATTTAAAGGGAAATGTTCAACTTCATATTCATCAGCACCACCCCAACATCAACATATGTGAAAATTGTGTGTTTCTATGTTTTGTAGTAAAAAATATAGAGGAAGATAAGTGTTTCCAATGACATCACCAGTGTGCATCGTGTGATTTTAACAAATTATGAGTAGGCATTGCCTGCTAATTGTCTACTAATTGGTTGATGATGTCATTGGAGGCGCATCTCTTCCTCTATCTTTGTTACATATAATGCTATGGTCAGATATAAATAAGGGGTGCTTAGTACTGTATATCCAGGAAAGTTCTGCTCTCAGTTGAGTTGATTCAAACAGATAATTGTTCTTCCTGGGACATCAGCCAATTGATGACCATACAGGGTAACATCTTCTGCCAGTGACAATTTCCATGTGTCAGTTGAAGTCATTGGGCACATTTTAACTCGCACATTCTTTTTCCATTATTCATGCAGGATTAAAGAAGTACCATCACCAAAAAGTGAGTAACAGTACATTAACTTGACATCACTCTCACATCCTCATTGACACAGGCTAACCTAAGCAAACATCAACAATTACTGTACTTACTCAGCAACACATTGATTGTTTGGCGCACAATTGGCCAAGCGTCCTCCAGGTTTGACCGGGGTAGGCCGTCATTGTAAATAACTATTTGTTCCTAACTGACTTCACTCTCACCTTCACCGAGCATTTCATTGGTCTGAATGTTCACCAGGCTCATGGTCCAGGGGGGTTATGCTCCTGGGTGAAGTTTCCCCTAGGTACAGATTTAGAATCAGCTTCCCCTCCCCCAATCCTAGTCGGAAACTGCAAAACTGACCCAAGATCAGAATCTAGGGGCAACTTTACCCTACACTAAACGACCCTAGGCTAGCTTGTGTAGGTACTGTCGGTGACTTATAGAGTAAAGTTGAGGTACTCCGGGCCATTGGCTCGCTGACAAAGCCAACTGCCCAACAGCTATTTACACTACAGGTTTAAAATAGGGTCAGCGGTGTTGCCTTATGTCAGAATCAAATGTACAACTTTGATTCTGTGCTGCTTCCGCCACCCTGGCATTAAATCAAGGGGCCGTGGCCACAGACTAATGGCAGTTTCATAAACCTGCAAACAAAGCAAACGCCCAAAACAGCGCTGTCCCTAGCAACTGCAGTAAGTGAAAATAATACCACAAGTCTCAATGTTGTAACAGAGTGTTACTGTAGGCTTGTGACCACTCACTGAATCAATTGGATAGCACTTTATTTGGGGTATACTTACAAAAGGAATTCTTAGCACATTCATAAGCTATGCATAACACATTCATAAGCTATGCATAACACATTCATAAGCTATGCATAACACATTCATAAGCTATGCATAACACATTCATAAGCTATGCATAACACATTCATAAGCAGTAGATATATCAGCAACAAGTTGGCAAGTTCATAGGCCGTGTTACAAATCAGAGCCTGTTGGGTTACAGCAATACTGTGACATCCTCTTCCTCATCCTCTTCCTCTCGTTTCCCTGCAGAGGAGCCAGATGTGCGGACCAGGAAGATAGTGAAGGTGGTGACTCAGACTATGATCAACGGCAAGGTGGTGGATGAGTCCAGCGAGGTGGAGCAGATACAGGAGGAGGTCAAGAAGAAGAAAAAGTGAGAGGGGTCTCCATCATCATCTTCATATAGCCTCGTTATTGTTATTTTATTGTGTTCTTTTTTTTAATGTATTTTTACTTTATTTAGTAAACATTTTCTTAACTATATTTTCTTAAAACTGCATTGTTGGTAAAGGGCTTATAAGTAAGCATTTCACAGTATGGTCTACACCTGTGTGACAAATAATATTTGATTTGATTTGATAATTTCTTCTCACACATCGTGGTCAAGGGCCAGCCTTACCCACTGACCCTCAGGGGCCTCCACTAACATGGATGTCTGTTTCATTCCCATCTGAGTGTTAGTCTTCCCTGTTCCTTTCACAGCCTCATGGATATGTCTGGGGACACTATGAGCTATATTGTATATAGTATGCATACAATAATACAATAATATGAGATGTACTAAAAGTCAATGAGATGTCTCATACGGCATCCGTCCCTCAGTTGTCAGATGACTAACATGGCTGTTGTTTAATAAAAGGTTTTGCTTTGTGTATTAAACTATTTATTTCTATATTTAGGTAACAAGCAATAGACACAGTAAATCTCTTTCAGCTGAACTGCATTTTTTGGGGTGGGTTTTCAACATGCTTTTGTGTCTGTATCTATAAACTTCTGTAATGTCTGAAATAAAGGTTTGTCTTTTAGTCCATTTTTGGGGGTGGGTTTTCAACATGCTTCTGTGTCTGTATCTATAAACCTCTGTAATGTCTGAAATAAAGGTTTGTCTTTTAGTCAAAGTTGGTATTATTTTCTATTTTATTTTGTTTCATCATCATGGAGTGTCCAAAATACTTCTTATATGTTCAGTAACTATCAACCACACTCTACAATGTAAGACGTATTACATCCAACACATTTCACACATACTCAAAACACATTCTATGAATTCTACACATACTCAAAACACATTTTATGAATTCTACACATACTCAAAATATTCTATGTAAAACCATGAAACTACCCTGTCTACTACGTAGCATGATGAGCACAATGACACGTCAGTAGAGATAACTGCGCCTGTTCATGTGCGTGTGATGACTGCTTTGTGCAGTAGGTAGGCATGCATACAACACTGCAAGGTTACCTTCATGTTGAGCCTAAACGTCTGTCTGACAGCTCTGATTAATGCCCCAGTCCTATTCATCCATCATAGCACTTAGCTAATCACACTTTGTAATGATGAAAGGTTAGTAAGACAATTCAATTTGATTTGATGTGCTTATTGTACTTATGGCCTTTAATCAACTTTAACGTTGAAGTCAAATAGTGCAAATGCCATCCAATCTTTCACCAGAATACTTTACCTTGTAATCAGAGACATTTAGTAAATGCTGCTTGGACTTAGAGGTCCCTGCACAGCAATTTGTGAGCACAGATGTTTAAAGGCAGACTGCCATGCAATCTCTGAACAATGTAGTCATCGATTTGATGTCTCTGTTAATCTTTGCGTTGGAAAAGCCATTAGGTGTTTCATTAAGTATATAGGGTGGTATTTCTGGTTTTGGGTTATGAAGTATGAGACAGAGGTGCCGTCTAAATAATATGGTTTACTAAATGACTGACTGACTTCGACAGACAGCTTTTACAATGACAAGTTCACAACCTCCATCAAATGCAAGTCAACTGAGTCCAAAAACGGTGTTTCTGAAATACATTTTTGTGAATGTAAAGCAGCGTGTTGCTGATATACACAGATGTAATTACATAATCATAACCTGCAGAAACCATTATGCTGTCACCTCGGCATCAGTTATTTATGGGAAGATAATCTGTGAAAGCAAAACATGTGTCTAAATATGCAGTAGGAGAGGGCTGTTTGTAAGTATGTGTGGGTCTGTGCGGGTCCGTGTGGGTCTGTCCGGGTCTGTGTGGGTCTTTGTGGGTCTGTCCCAGTCTGTGTGGGTCTATGTGGGTCTGTGTGGGTCTGTCCTGGTCTCTGTGGGTCTGTGTGGGTCCGTCCAGGTCTGTGTGGGTCTATCCGGGTCTCTGTGGGTCTGTGTGGGTCTGTCCTGGTCTGTGTGGGTTGTGTGGGTCTATGTGGGTCTGTGTGGGTCTGTCCGGATCTATGGGGGTCTTTGGGTCTATGTGGGTCTGTCCATGTCTGTGTGGGTCTTTTTGGGTCTGTGTGGGTCTATGTGGGTCTGTCTGGGTCTGTGTGGGTCTGTTTGGGTCGGTGTGGGTCTGTGTGAGTCTGTGTGGGTCTGTCTGGGTCTGTGTGGGTCTGTGTGGGTCTGTGTGGGTCTGTGTGTCCCTCCCTGACGGTGTTGTACAGTATGCATGTATAGTCATGTATGGTCTTGTATAGTCATGTATAGTCTTGTATGATCATGTATAGTCATTTATGGTCATATATGGTCATGTATGATCATATATAGTCATGTATGATCATTGATCATGTATAGTCATGTATAGTCATGCATGGTCATGTATAGTCATGTGTAGTCATGTGTAGTCATATATGATCAATGATAGTCATGTATGGTCATATACAATCATGTATAGCCATGTATGGTCTTGTATAGTAATGTATAGTCATGTATGATAATGTATGGTCATGTAGGGTCATGTATGGTCATGTATAGTCATGTATGGTCATGTATAGTCATGTATGATAATGAATAGTCATGTATAGTCATGTTTTAACATGTATAGTCATGTATGGTTACGTATGGTCATGTATGATCATGTATAGTCATGTATGGTCATGTATGGTCATGTATGATAATGTATAGTCATGTATAGTCATGATTGATCATGTATAGTCATGTATGGTCATATATGGTCATGTATGATCATATATAGTCATGTATGGTCATGTATAGTCATGTATAGTCATGTATAGTCATGTATGATCATTGATCATGTATAGTCATGTATAGTCATGCATGGTCATGTATAGTCATGGATAGTATTGTATGATCATGTATAGTCATGTATGGTCATATACAATCATGTATAGTCATGTATGGTCTTGTATTGTCATGTATAGTCATGTATGATAATGTATAGTCATGTATAGTCAAGTTTGATCATGTATAGTCATGTATAGTCATGTATAGTCATGTATGATCATTGATCATGTATAGTCATGCATGGTCATGTATAGTCAAGTTTGATCATGTATAGTCATGGATAGTCATGTATGATAATGTATAGTCATATATAGTCATGCGTGGTCAAGTATAGTCATGTATGGTCATGTATGGTCATGTGTAGTCATGTATGATCCTGAATAGTCATGTATGATAATGTATGATCATGTATGATCATGTGTGGTCATGTAGGGTCATGTGTAGTCATGTATGATCATGTATAGTCATGTATGGTCATGTATAGTCATGTAATGATCATGTATAGTCATGAATGGTCATGTGTAGTCATGTATGATTATGTATAGTCATGTATGATCATGTATGGTTATGTAGGGTCATGTATAGTCATGTATGATCATGTATGGTCATGTATGGTTATGTGTAGACATGTATGATCATGTATAGTCATGTATGATAATGTATAGTCATGTATGATCATGTATGGTCATGTATGATCATGTATGGTCATGTAGGGTCATGTATAGTCATGTATGATCATGTATGGTCATGTATGGTTATGTGTAGACATGTATGATCATGTATAGTCATGTATGATCATGTATGGTCATGTAGGGTCATGCATGGTCATGTATAGTCATGTATGATAATGAATAGTCATGTATAGTCATGTATGGTCATGTATGATCATGTATAGTCATGCATGGTCATGTATGATCATGTATGGTCATGTATGGTCTTGCATGATCATGTATAGTCATGTGTAGTCATGTATAGTCATGTATGATCATGTATAGCCATGTATGGCCATGTATGTCATATATTATTATATATAGTCACGTTTTGTTATCTATTGTTATGTATGATCATGAATAATCATGTATAGTCATGTATAGTCATGTATAGTCATGCATGGTCATGTATGATCATGTATAGTCATGTATGATCATGTATAGTCATATATAGTCATGTATAGTCATGTATTGTTATCAATTGTCATGTATGATCATGAATAATCATGTATAGTCATGTATAGTCATGCATGGTCATGTATGATCATGGATAGTCATGTAAAGTTTTGTAAGATCATGTATAGTCATGTATGATCATGTATAGCCATGTATGGCCATGTATGTCATATATTATTATATATAGTCATGTATTGTTATCTATTGTCATGTATGATCATGAATAATCATGTATAGTCATGTATAGTCATGTATAGTCATGCATGGTCATGTATGATCATGTATGATCATGTATAGTCATATATAGTCATGTATAGTCATGTATTGTTATCAATTGTCATGTATGATCATGAATAATCATGTATAGTCATGTATAGTCATGCATGGTCATGTATGATCATGGAAAGTCATGTAAAGTTTTGTAAGATCATGTATGGTCATGTATGATCATGTATAGTAATGCATAGGCATGTATAATCATGTATGATCATGTATAGTCATGTATAGTCATGTATGGTCTTGTATAGTCATGAATAGTCATGTATGGTCATATATGGTCATGTATGATCATGTATAGTCATGTATGAACATGTATGGTCATGTATAATCATGTATAGTCATGCATAGTCATATATGATCATATATAGTCATGTGTAGTCATGAATAGTCATGTAGGATCAAGTATAGTCATGTATGATTAAGTATAGTCATGTATAGGCATGTATAGTCATGTATGGTCATATTTGGCCATGTATAGTCATGCATAGTCATGTATAGGCATGTATAGTCATGTATAGTCATGTATGATCATTGATCATGTATAGTCATGTATAGTCATGCATGGTCATGTATAGTCATGTATAGTCATGTATGGTCATGAATAGTCATGTATAGGCAGGTACATGACCCCAAGAACACCATGCCCACCGTCAAACACGGAGGTGGAAACATTATGCTTTGGGGGTGTTTTTCTGCTAAGGGGGCAGGACAACTTCACCGCATCAAAGGGACGATGGACGATGGACGGAGCCATGTACCGTCAAATCTTGGGTGAGAACCTCCTTCCCTCAGCCAGGGCATTGAAAATGGGTCGTGGATGGGTATTCCAGCATGACAATGACCCAAAACATACGGCCAAGGCAACAAAGGAGTGGCTCAAGAAGAAGCACATTAAGGTCCTGGAGTGGCCTAGCCAGTCTCCAGACCTTAATCCCATAGAAAATCTGTGGAGGGAGCTGAAGGTTCGAGTTGCCAAACGTCAGCCTCGAAACCTTAATGACTTGGAGAAGATCTGCAAAGAGGAGTGGGACAAAATCCCTCCTGAGATGTGTGCTAACCTGGTGGCCAACTACAAGAAACGTCTGACCTCTGTGATTGCCAACAAGGGTTTTGCCACCAAGTACTAAGTCATGTTTTGCAGAGGGGTCAAATACTTATTTCCCTCATTAAAATGCAATTCCATTTATAACATTTTTCACATGCGTTTTTCTGGATTTTTTGTTGTTATTCTGTCTCTCACTGTTCAAATAAACCTACCATTAAAATTATAGACTGATCATTTCTTTGTCAGTGGGCAAACGTACAAAATCAGCAGGGGATCAAATACTTTTTTCCCTCACTGTATGGTAATGTACAGTCATGTATAGTCATGCATGGTCTTGTATAGTTATGTATGTTTGTGTTCTTCAAAAGCTCTCCATCAACACAGGGGAGTGGTCCCAGTCAGACATTGAGCCCTTCTTGGGAGGTGATTGTCTCTCTGGACACTAATCACTGTCATATTGAACAATTATTGGAAATATGAGTGTGTCTGCTCGTCTCTTTTCTCTACTGTACCATCCTCAACCAGCCAAGCCACACAGGCTGAGGAGATCAGGGTGTGTGTGGGACTTTCCCAGCGACAAACCCTCTAAGCTCCCTGACACACATCAGAAGAAGGGACTGACTGATGAGGGTGGGCGCCACACTATGTGCCCAGCCCAAAGTTTCTCCTTCCTTCCATCCTTAATAACGGCCACTTTCAGAGATCTGTTAAACCCTACTATTGGCATGGCGTGAGTTGAGGCAGACTGAGAGGACTGTGTGGTAGCTAGACATAGTACAGGAGAGATTCCGTCCCACTCTCATTCATAAGTTTATGATAGACAGACGTCTATGACAGACGTCTATGACAGGCGTCTATGACAGGCGTCTATGACAGATGTCCGTTCGTCTGTCTGTCTGGCATAGGCATCTATCTATCATAAACTCATGGACGAGAGACAGACAGACAGGTGTGTTTCAGAAGACACTATAAACGTGTACACACTGCCTGTGTGTGCAGTCGTGTGTGACACACCTGTCCTAAGGAGAGGTGTCTGTCTGGGCGGTGCACCACAACATGAGCCTCTGGAAGCCTTATTGATGAGCCAGATTAAGACCTGTATAATGACTGTGTAATAATGACTGTGTAGTAATGTTTGGCAATGACTGTTATTATTATTATGGTGGTGATGAACAACACCTCCCCTGTCTCTCTGTCTGGGTTCTGCCGACAGTAGAGTTTCTCCGTAGGTCAGATAAGGTATTGGAAGTCTGAGGCTATTGCTGTTTCTTAAGAGGCTCCAGTCAACAAATTAGACTATAGTTAATACAATATATCATTCTTATTCAATCCCTTGTACCAAAATGAAAGGTAAATAATTACTACAACTTGACCCAGCTTGTCAAAGCTGTGATGCTGATCAGACATTTCTTTTCTACAACTCAACAGACATAGAGAAACAGGTCTCGGCATGCTTTCTCCACATCATTATAGTTTGGGTCCTCGTAATCTACTGGACCACTAAGGATGGGGAAAATACCTGAAGTGTGACCTCAGAAACAATACCTTATGATCTGTTTTACCTGGATGAGATGTAACCAGACTGTTCTCATGAGTCATACGATTCTGCCTGCCTGCCTGCCTGCCTGCCTGTCTGTGTCTGTCTGTCTGTCTGTCTGCCTATTTGTCCGCATAGGGAGATCTGACTATCAGGAACATAGTGCTTAGGATTAGCTATACCAAAGCAAACACCTAGATTTTGTAAAAGGTAATTACTATCTAATACAGATACGTGAAAACATCCCCAAAGTATTAGAAAACAAAAACAAACCATATAATGGTCTTGTAATTCACTCATGCTTGGCAATACTGTACCTGAGAATGTTTTTATCTGGAAATACTTCCAAACCCATTAAGGTGTCATCATCATCATCGCTTTGTAAAAGAACATGGTCACAACAAGGATCAACATGAACTTTAAATCAAACAGGTAATCCGGCGTCGACAGAGATGGCCGCCTTGCTTCGCGATCTCAGGAAACAGTATTTCGTTTTTTTAATGTATTATTTCTTACATTGTTACCCCAGGAAATCTTAAGTTTTATTACATACAGCCGGGAGGAACTATTGGACATAAGAGCAACGTCAACTTACCAACATTACGACCAGGAATATGACTTTCCCGAAGCGGATCCTCTGTTTGGACCACCACCCAGGACATTGGATCGGATCTCAGCCGGCGACCCAAAACAACGGTGCCGCAGAAGGGGCAGACGGATCGGTCTTCTCGTCAGGCTCCGTAGACGGGCACATCGCGCACCGCTCCCGAGTATACTACTCGCCAATGTCCAGTCTCTTGACAACAAGGTAGACGAAATCCGAGCAAGGGTTGCCTTCTAGAGAGACATCAGAGGCTGTCAAGTTTTTGGTTCACGGAAACATGGCTCTCTCGGGATACGTTATCAGAGTCGGTACAGCCACCTGGTTTCTTCACGCATCGCGCTGACAGAAACAAATATCTCTCTGGTAAGAAGAAGGGCGGGGGTGTATGCCTTATGATTAACGAGACGTGGTGTGACCATAACAACATACAGGAACTCTGTCACGTCCAGGCCTGGTTTAGCAGGCTGGTGTTTAGTTTGTGTTTTGGGTTGTAGGGTTTTTGTGTTCTAGGTGTTGTATTTCTATGTTTGGGTTAATGGTTCCCAATTAGAGGCAGCTGATTGTCGTTACCTCTAATTGGGAACCATATATATGTTTGTGCTGTTCTATGGGGTTTTGTGGGTCATTGTTTGTTTGATTGTTGGTTAGAGTGTTTATGTTCACCGTAGTTACGATCTTCGTTTGTTTATTATTTTCCCAGTTACGTGTGTTAAATAAAATATGTATACTGGAAGCATCGCTGCGTCTTGGTCCGTCACTCAAGAAGATCGTGACAAACTCAAGTCCTTTTGTTCACCTGACCTAGAATTCCTTACAATCAAATGCCGACCACGTTATCTACTGAGAGAATTCTCTTCAATTATAATCACAGTTACGTATATCCCCCCCCCAAGCAGACACATCGTCGGCCCTGAAAGAACTTCATTGGACTCTATGAAAACTGGAAACCACATATACTGAGGCTGCATTTATTGTAGCTGGGGATTTTAACAAGGCTAATCTGAAAACAAGGCTCCTTTTATCAGCATATCGAATGCGCGGCCCGAGCTGGCAAAATCCTGGATCATTGCTATTCTAACTTCTGCGACGCATACAAAGCCCTCCCCCGGCCCCCTTTCGGCAAATCTGACCATGACTCAGTTTTGATTCCACGCTTCAAGATTGCATCAATCACGTGGACTGTGATATGTTTCGCATAGCGTCGGACAACAACATTGATGAATACGCTGATTCGGTGAGCGAGTTTACTAGCAAGTGCATCAGTAATGTTGTACCCACAGTGACTATTAAAACCTTCCCCAACCAGAAACCGTGGATTGATGGCAGCATTCGCGCAAAACTGAAAGCGCAAACCGCTGTTTTTAATCAGGGCAAGGCGACCGTAAACATGACTGAATACAAACAGTGTAGCTATTCCCTCCGCAAGGCAATGAAACAAGCTAAGCGTCAGTATAGAGACAAAGTACAGTTGCAATTCAACGGCTCAGACATGAGAGGTATGTGGCAGGGTCTACAGTCAATCACGGAATACAAAAAACAGCCCCGTCGCGGACCACGATGTCTTGCTCCCAGACAAACTAAACAACTTCTTTGCTCGCTTTGAGGACAATGCAGTGCCACCGACACAGCCCGCTACCAAAACCTGCGGGCTCTCCTTCACTGCAGCCAACGTGAGTAAAGAATTTAAACGTGTTAACCCTCGCAAGGCTGCCGGCCCAGACGGTATCCCTGGCCGCGTCCTCAGAGCATGCACAGACCAGCTGGCTGGTGTGTTTACGGACATATTCAATCAATCCTTATCCCAGTCTGCTATTCCCACATGCTTCAAGAGGGCCACCATTGTTCCTGTTCCCAAGAAAGCTAAGGTAACTGAGCTAAATGACTATTGCCCGTAGCACTCACTTACTTCATCATGAAGTGCTTTGAGAGACTAGTCAAGGATCATATCACCTCCACCCTACCTGACACCCTAGACCCACTCCAATTTGCTTACCACCCAAATAGGTCCTTAGACGCAATCGCAATCACCTATGTAAGAATGCTGTTCATCGACTACAGCTCAGCATTTAACACCATAGTACCCTCCAAACTCGTCATTAAGCTCGAGACCCTAGGTCTCGACCCTGTCCTGTGCAACTGGGTACTGGACTTCCTGATGGTCCGCCCCCAGGTGGTGAGGGTAGGAAACAACATCTCCACCCCGCTGATCCTCAACACTGGGGCCCCACAAGGGTGCATTCTCAGCCCTCTCCTGTACTCCCTGTTCACCCATGACTGCGTGGCCATGCACGCCTCCAACTCAATCATCAAGTTTGCAGACGACACTACAGTGGTAGGCTTGATTACCAACAACGACGAGACGGCCTACAGGGAGGAGGTGAGAGCCCTCGGAGTGTGGTGTCAGGAAAGTAACCTCTCACTCAACTTCAACAAAACAAAGGAGATGATCGTGGACTTCAAGAAACAGCAGAGGGAGCACCACCCTATCCACATCGACGGGACAGTAGTGGAGAAGGTGGAAAGTTTAAAGTTCCTCAGCGTACACATCACAGACAAACTGAAATGGTCCACCCACACAGACAGCGTGGTGAAGAAGGCGCAACAGTGCCTCTTCAACCTCAGGAGGCTGAAGAAATTCATCTTGTCACCAAAAACACTCACAAACTTTTACAGATGCACAATCGAGAGCATCCTGTCGGGCTGTATCACCGCCTGGTACAGCAACTGCTCCGCCCACACCACCCGATGTCACAGGAAGGCCAAAAAGATCTTCAAGGACAACAACCACCCGAGCCACTGCCTGTTCACCCCACTATCATCCAGAAGGCGAGGTCAGTACAGGTGCATCAAAGCTGGGACCGAGTGACTGAAAAACAGCTTCTATCTCAAGGCCATCAGACTGTTAAACAGCCACCACTAACATTGAGTGGCTGCTGCCAACATACTGACTTAAATCTCTAGCCACTTTAATAACTAAAATTGGATGTAATAAATGTATCACTAGCCACTTTAAACAATGCCACTTTATATAATGTTTACATACCCTACCTTACTCATATCATATGTATATACTGTACTCTATACCATCTACTGCATCTTGCCTATGCCGTTCGGCCATTGCTCATCCATATATTTATATGTACATTTTCATGGTCGGAACTAGAAGCACAAGCATTTCGCTTCACTCGCATTAACATCTGCTAACCATGTGTGTGTGACAAATAAAATTTGATTTGATTTGAAACAGTGACCTAACCTTGTTGAATGAGACAGGTGGGAGAGAGAGGAATCATACGATCCCACACAAGGATTGTGTGGGATCCGGAGGTCTACACCACGTACCCCCCTCTGACTGGTACAGTGTAAAGACTACGGCTCTCCCACACCACATTTTACCTTAACGACCTTAATACCAGTAGACAACATTTTTGCTCTGTTAGCCAAATTGAAAATCAAAGGCCTTTAAAATAGCCACACATTTGTGAATCATTGCATTAATCAGGTGTGAAACACTAAGTGCAATAGGGTTTAGATGAGAAGCTCCTGTATAGTTTTAATTGCCATTCTTATGTCCAGAGGCACAACTTTGGTTTTAGAAGTGGGGGGGACAGAACAGTTTTTTTTTTGTAGATTTTTGTATCCAGTTGGATAAACACCCCAAACAGCCTACCCGACCGCTCAGTGGCGTCCACATAGTCCTAAATCACACAGTTGCCTCGTTTTTATCACATTCCAATGATGAAACTGGGAGGGACAAAAATGCAATTTCAGAATAGCTTCCCTGTCAAAATATAGGTTTAATAATAATAATAACCTAATTTGGAAAGAAATTACAAGAATGCTTCAGGGGATATACTGTAGCTACAAATATATAGCCCTAAGGCAAATTCTGCAAGAAAAAGTATTAAGTTAATGCTAGCCAGATAGACTGATATGTATATATACATATATACACACAATCATCTAAATCTATTTTTTGTGAATCAAGCAGATATATTGTAGGGACTCAGTGTGTCTCTCACCTGGTGATGGTAGTCATTTACAGCAGACACTTGATCATTGGCTTGCCTCACTGGGTGCTCTATTGTTTGTGTGGACTGCTCTCTAGTGGTGGAACCTTGACGTGACAGCAGATAAATAATACAACTGTTACTTTTACTACTTTTGTTATTTCATCATATTTCATTTCATGTATTCAGTAGGTCGATGAAATTATAAAAGACAAAGGTAAGTTAGGTGAATTATCTTCAATACCCTGTTGGCTAAGTGTGTTGTAATACTAGGTTACAGGAGTGACACACATGATGAGGAATAATTACGTCATGATCTGAGGATTAAATGAGAGCCACATGAGGTGGAACAATTTTAGAAACTTAGCGTATATCAAACATATCGTAGGAATGACATAATATTAACGTAAATGTTCTCATCACCAGTCTGAGGGGACTAAGGCATTTCAGCATGCGCTACTATCAAGCGCTCTTGCGCACAATAAACGAAGTGCGTGCTTTTGGAACGCCCAGGAAACAGGAAGTGATCCGCAAGCGACTCTCCTTTTTTGTGAATGAGCGGTACTCGCTTGATGATGCTTCAGAGATGCGGAGATGATTACAGACATTTGTCAGCCTACACAATTATAGACACCATATAATTCGTCACCCACCCTAGGCTACGTACTGTATTCAGGAGAAGGAAGAAGAGTAGACTAGGGACTCTACTTCATACTCATATCAGGCGAGTTTGAAATATCTCTTCTGCTGCATCATTCAACTACAACAATACACTGTCTGTAATTCATGACCAGATTTTTTCCGAACGTATTGTTTAGTTGATAATTGTCGGATATACAGTAGCACTCGTCATGAAAATACAAGATCCCCACATGAGAAAAAGCAAATGTTCAGTCATTGCCTGTAACGAATAGACAAATAAAATAGCTCTTCAAAAAAAAAATATATATATATATATTTACAAGCAAAATACGTTTTGTGTCATATAGAGTAGGCTAGAAAGGTACCTCATAAACAGTAACAACCATGTAATGATGATGTTATTGTAATTACAGAGAGAGAAGAGCACCACCACCATGTCATCTTCCTCCTCAGACACACTCCAGTTCCGTTTCTCAAGCCCCGTCCACGATGATTCCATCTTGCAGAAGATGAGCCTGCTGAGAGAGGACCGACGCTTCTGTGACGTCACCCTCGTCCTCGGATTGGGGTCTTTCCGCTTCCCGGGTCACCGGGTGGTCCTGGCGGCCTCCTCTGCCTTCCTCCGGGACCAGTTCCTGCTGCATGAAGGGAGCCGGGAGCTGGTGGTGACCGTGGTGCCCAGTGCGGAGGTGGGCCGCCGGCTGCTCCTGTCCTGCTACACAGGCCACCTGGAGGTCCCTCTGAGGGAGCTGGTCAGCTATCTGACGGCAGCGAGCACACTGCAGATGAGCCACGTGGTGGAGAGGTGTGCCCAGGCCGTCTCTCAGTACCTGGACCCCACCCTGGCCCACCTGAAGCTGGAGAGAAGCCCAGAGACTGAGGGGACCCCTCCACCACCACCAGACAGCGTTAAACCCCAACCCAGCTCAGCATGTCTGGACGAGGGGGAGATGGAGGGGGAGACCCAGGAGGACCCAGAGGACAGGGACCACAGCCTGACCTCAGAAGACACTCTGGACAGTGTCCACATGGTACACACTAACAGCACGTACCCTTACAGCCCGTACCCTTACCCGACGGGCGCCCACAGACGCAAGCAGCGCCCGCCAACGCCATGCAGAGAGTATAGGAAGAGAACCTTCCCCCCAGCAGGAAGTCCTGCCCATAGCAGTTCTGGATTGGCTGACAGCTCCCAGGACCAGGAAGTGGGCGGGGACACTGGAGAGGACATATACATGCTTGCTGCTCGTCATATGCAGGGGGTTGGGGGTGGGTCTCCCGAGTCCTCCTTCAGAGTTCTGACGGGGGCAGAGTTTTCAGGACGGGGACAGGAAATGCTCCTCCAGAGACCCTACCTGTGCAGGAAGTGTGACCGAGGGTTCCACCACCTGGACAGCTACGTGGGACACCTAAAGGAACACAGGCTCTACCCGTGTCTTCTCTGTGGGAAGAGCTTCAGCCAGAAAAGCAACCTGACCCGACACATCAGGGTTCACACAGGGGTCAAGCCTTTCCAGGTGGGTGGAACACATTGCTCCACCTTTACTGTGTTTAAAGTACTTTGAGCATCTTGACAAGCTCCTATGTGGCTCAGTTGGTAAGCGTATGGGGCTGTCAGTGCCACGGTTGTGGGTCCGAGTCCTGCTGAGAACATGTATACTAAGATGTATTTTAGTATTGTTTGTATGTAATGTATTGTAATCTGCTTTGGATGTAACTGTCTGCTAAATGTATATATTCTTATTTTATTACTATATTATTATTCCAGTGCCCGCTTTGCCACAAGACCTTTTCCCAGAAGGCCACGCTGCAAGACCACCTTAACCTTCACACAGGGGACAAGCCACACAAGTGCAACTACTGCGCCATCCACTTCGCACACAAACCAGGCCTCCGTCGCCACCTCAAGGACATCCATGGCAAGAGCAGCCTTCAGAACATGTTTGAGGAGGTGGTGTGAGCCTGGGAGCTGCTGGACTTCTGCAGCAAGAGACTTCTGAGTTAAGCATACCAGTGCCTAAATTAAAACTACAAAGAGTTAGAACTACAAATAATTAAAACGACAGAGAATTAGAATTACAAAGAATTAAAACTACAAATAATTAGAACTACAAAGACAAGTAGGAAACTAGTGTAAATGTATTGCACTCAATGTGTATATATGCCAGTATATATTCAACTTGTCTGCCTCTTTAATGATGTAGCTAGTGTTTTAGCACAGACCAATGTCTAAATGAAAACTACGTAGAAGAATATGCCAGGAGGGAGAAGTAGATTAAACCAGAGTGGATTGAAAAGATATTGACGATAAAGTTCTTGAAATGACCAACTGAAGATGATCTTTCACTAGTTTGCCTCTTTCCTAATGTGGTGTTTATGCACTTTATTTTCTCCCCTCATCCAGACTGAGTGTTTTGATGGACTAGCACAGGAACGTACAGAATCAGTCAACAAACTGTAGCTACATCACTGCTATTTATATTTGTGTGTTATTAGTGTGTGTACCCACAAGTGTGTGTGTGTGTGCGTGTGCGTGTGCGTGTGTGTGTGTGTGTGTGTGTGTGTGTGTGTGTGTGTGTGCGTGCGTGTGTCTGTGCGTGTGTGTGTGTGTGTGTGTGTGTGTGTGTGTGTGTGTGCGTGCGTGCGTGCGTGTGTGTGTGTACTGTAAGAGAAATGTGTCCACCTGTCTGTGTTTCTTTACAATAGATATCTGCTGCTTTGATATATGACCGTGATGCACAACACCTCGAAGATGATGTTATTAAGATGATGTTACGATGATGTTATTAAGATGATGTTATTAAGAGGATGTTATTAAGATGATGTTACGATGATGTTATTAAGATGATGTTATTAAGATGATGTTACGATGATGTTATTAAGAGGATGTTACGATGATGTTATTAAGAGGATGTTATTAAGAGGATGTTACGATGATGTTACGATGATGTTATTAAGATGATGTTACGATGATGTTATTAAGATGATGTTATTAGGATGATGATGTTATTAAGATTTGCTGGATGTTATTAAGATGATGTTATTAGGATGATGATGTTATTAAGATGATGTTACGATGATGTTATTAAGATGATGTTAAGATGATGCTATTAAGATGACGTTGTTAAGATGATGTTATTAAGAGGATGTTATTAAGATGGCGTTGCTAAGAGGATGTTATTAAGAGGATGTTAAGATGATGTTATTAAGATGATGTTAAGAGGATGTTATTAAGAGGATGTTATTAAGAGGATGTTATTAAGAGGATGTTATTAAGATGATGTTATTAAGATGATGTTATTAAGATGACGTTATTAAGATGATGTTATTAAGAGGATGTTATTAAGATGATGTTATTAAGAGGATGTTATTAAGATGATGTTATTAAGAGGATGTTATTAAGATGATGTTATTAAGAGGATGTTATTAAGATGATGTTATTAAGATGATGTTAAGAGGATGTTATTAAGAGGATGTTATTAAGAGGATGTTATTAAGATGATGTTATTAAGAGGATGTTATTAAGATGATGTTATTAAGATTATGTTTTGGTTTTACTACTTGACTTGTGAAGCACCTGTAAACATTGTAAACTGAAAATAATGTGGTAGTTTTATGTTGATTGACAAATCAGACATTGTTAATTTTGTCTCATAATGTCTCATAATGTCTCATTGATTAAATGTGTGTCTGTTTAAATCAGCAGTTCTCTTGTCATGGTTGTAGTGTTTTTGACTGCATACTGCGTTGTAGACTTTTATCGATGGCCACAAGGTGGCACCTGTAGTATTGGATGATGTGAATTTCATCTTTCTGACATTTCACTTGGAATAAAGAGCTTACTTGTAGACAGTCATTCTCCAAGACACGTAATCCTGGAATGTGTTGGTGTGTGTAGGAATGGAATGTATTAATCAATATGTTTTTTGTGTAAATGAGTGCTCTATAATATGTTGGTGTTTCTGTGTGTTGGTCTGTAGGGCTATGTGTTCTGCATGGGTAAAAGATGTAAAGTGAGGGAGGCGGTGGTATGTCCCAGTATATAACCAGAGTAATCTGTGTACCTCACTGAGCATCAGGCGGTGGTATGCCCCTGTATATAACCTGAGTCATCTGTGTACCTCACTGAGCCTCAGAATATAACCTGAGTCATCTGTGTGCCTCACTAAGCATCAGTATATAACCTGACTCATCTGTGTACCTCACTGAGCCTCAGAATATAACCTGAGTCATCTGTGTGCCTCACTAAGCATCAGTATATAACCTGAGTCATCTGTGTGCCTCACTAAGCATCAGTATATAACCTGAGTCATCTGTGTGCCTCACTAAGCATCAGAATATAACCTGAGTCATCTGTGTGCCTCACTAAGCATCAGTATATAACCTGAGTCATCTGTGTACCTCACTGAGCCTCAGAATATAACCTGAGTCATCTGTGTGCCTCACTAAGCATCAGTATATAACCTGAGTCATCTGTGTACCTCACTGAGCCTCAGAATATAACCTGAGTCATCTGTGTGCCTCACTAAGCATCAGTATATAACCTGAGTCATCTGTGTACCTCACTGAGCCTCAGAATATAACCTGAGTCATCTGTGTGCCTCACTAAGCATCAGTATATAACCTGAGTCATCTGTGTGCCTCACTAAGCATCAGTATATAACCTGAGTCATCTGTGTGCCTCACTGAGCCCCAGTAAATAAACTGAGTCATCTTTGTACCTTACTGAGCATCAGGCGGTGGTATGCCCCTGTATATAACCTGAGTCATCTTTGTGCCTCACTGAGCATCTACACTGTCTGAGTGGATACTCCTGCATGTCTGAGAGGGTTTCCTTGCTCTGTCTTCCCTCCTTAATCTCTCTCAGTCACTCTCTCTTTCTCTTTTATCCCTTTGCTGGAGAAATGTCAGCCACACTCAGCTCAGTGCAACCCAACAATTGGTCCCCCCGGAGTACTGAGCGGGACACAGAGTGACTGTAAAAGGGAGTAGTGTGTGTGTGTGTGTGTGTGTGTATGTGTGTGTGTGTAAAGTGCTATTTAGGACCATTCCATTATTGAATGAGGAATGGAGGAGAGGAGAGGAGAGGGGAGAATTGGGCCTCTCTTTCTCCATCCTCTGAACTACATTTCTGCTGCTTCCAGAGCTATACTTCAACCAGTCAAAACTTAGATTCTAGTATGGGCTCAATAACCAGGTTATTATAGGTAGGCTACAATCATGACACAGTAACAACTGATGAATTACTGAATGCTAGAAACATTCAGATCGCACTGCACTTTATCTTGCATTAGATTGTACTGCTAGACAAATAAGATTAGCAAGCAGATAAGGTGACACAGTCAATTCGAGGTGTCTGTCATTATAGCGCCAAAACCCGCTCAGAGCATTGCGTCTATAGGTCATATCGCATCCCCTGTCTCTTTAAAAACGATGCAGCCCACGCCTCGAAAAGCGGCTTGTTCCGGCTTTGCCCCTTTACGTCTTTATCCTTGCACATAATATGAAAATAGTACCACATACGCACAACCATAATAAACAAGGTTTAGAGGTAAGTGTTCAATATATATTATTTTGTTCCGTTCGTTTTAACCCGAAACACTCTCCGGCTGATCAAGACGCGCCTGCTACCGGCACGCAGTTCAAAAACGGGAAGCGGAGTGATACAATGCACACTGTCGTGGTCCCTAGTTGTTAAACCCAGCGAGGGTAGGCTACCTGAGCGAACAAGTCGCGTAGGTTGGGAATGAATATAGAAATTGGAGCAAATAACTGTCATTTGACGTGCTGAAATGACAGTTTTCAATGCGGGATCTATATCATTTAGTTGATTACTGCTGTTCCATTGCAACAGCTGCTGGTGTTTTTCCCCCGTTTGTTCTCTTAGACGATAGAAATATGATCATTATAGTACTCCGTTACAGTGCCTAAGGTAAGTGACAGAAAGAGGCGCGACTTTCAGCTGGTTGTCCGTTTATGATTTGTTTGTGTTGCATGCTGCTTAAACGCCTGGCGAATGGCTGTACAATTTGGATGTGGAATCATGTAGTTAATGCAATTTATTTCGGAGATATTGGTGACTTAGCATTTTCTTCAAGGGAATTAATTTTTATGCATCGAAAGCGGAGCCCAGTTTTGTCATCATGAAGTCAAAATCCACAACCGATAACTGGCATGAGAAAAAGTTAACAATTGCATCTTCGTCTATTGGAAACAGAGATATTATTCAATTAGGCTCTTTGCACAGAGGCATCAACAGAATCATGTTAGACAATGTTACACAAACTGGCTGTCCATTGAAGTTGCATAACAAAATGCAGGCTCTAATAATTACTGTTGCACCTACTTCCGTGTACAGTCAGATCTCTCACGAGTGATATGTGCCAGTGTCACCCACCCCACCGCGAAGGTATTGATGCCAGGCTGAATAGGCCTTCTTAAATCAAAATGAATACAGCCTGATGTACAGCATATAATGTGCCCCAGGCCTAATATCACAAGGCCTACAACTGTAAAGTTGCACTTATAGTTGTGTTTATAGAGGACTGCAGTTATTCTGTTCCCAGATGAGCATAACAAATGGTTCATGTAATTTAATAGTCTAATATTAACCCTGACATATGGATTATGTTTGAAAGTCACTCTACTAATTAAATTGTAAAATGTTGACCTCAGAATAGAAATCCAAACTGATAAACAAAAACAGGAAATAAACACTTGTGTTATTTTTGAACCCAGGAAGAGGAAACAAGCTAGTTTTGTTGTTTTTCCTACAAACAGTTTATTTTGAAAGGACCATGATTCTATTTCTCAGATAACGAGGGGTTCCGGTCAAAGAGCAAGCTATACCATGCAAAGGAATATAATATTGAACTATTCATTCAGCGGGTAGTGAGGGAATGGTGATTAGGTTTGTGGCAGGCTTTTTTCATGACTCAAATAGACAGTAATGACTGTGACTCATTGAAGCCCACTCTGCTGGCAATGTTCCGTATTCCATATTCTATATTCCACACAAACACACATGCACACACACCTATGCATGCACATGTGCACACACTCTCTCTGTCTCTCTCTCGCTCTCTCTCGCTCTGTCTGTCTCTCTATTCTCGCTCTGTCTCTCTCTCTCTCTACCTCTCTCTCTGTCTCTCTATCTCTCTTCCTCTGTCTCTCTCTCTTTCTTTTTTTCTTTCTTTCTTTCTTTCTCTCTCTCTCTCTCTCTCTCTCTCTCTCTCTCTCTCTCTCTCTCTCTCTCTCTCTCTCTCTCTCTCTCTCTCTCTCACACACACACACACTTATAAAACAGCCCTACTACTGGTGCTAACCTCCTCACATTCCGGGGGTTCAGGTTCTACCCCTGCCCAAATGGGGGAGGAGGACCCGCTAACATAAGGGCCTGTCCATCAGCAGACTCACTGATGATCCATTTAGAATGCCATCCAGTCCTTTAGGTTCTAGAACACCTGCTGTTCTGTTGAGGCACATAGGGGACTCTTCAGGACCCAACAGGGAACTCTATGGAGCCAAATGTAAGGGGCCAAATGTGTAGAGCCAAATTATCTTCTGGGGGAAGACTGTGTGTGTGTGTGTGTGTGTGTGTGTGTGTGTGTGTGTGTGTGTGTGTGTGTGTGTGTGTGTGTGTGTGTGTGTGTGTGTGTGTGTGTGTGTGTGTGTGTGTGTCACCCACAGTAGTCACAAGATGATGAGCATGCCATTTCCTCGTGTTTATATATAGTTTATCACATCGGTTACTGATTGTATAAGAATATATATCACGAGGAGATCAAGGGGCGGGCCTTGCCTTTCTGCCGTCATAGGCGAGACCGACAAATGCTGCCTCCGGCAAAACTAGAATAGTCCCAGTAAGCAAAATGACGTTTAAAAGACATCTAAAATACGTATTTTTCAGAAGTTGAAGTTAGATTCAATTTAGGTTCTGAATGAAAGGTGAAAAGGTATTTTCCGTATATTTAAAATACATATTTTCCAGGACGTTGGAAAGGCATATTTTCTGGACTGTGAAAAATATGTTTTTTCTGGAAGTTGAAAATATATGTTTTCCTGATGTTGAAATCAGGCAAGTTTTTGGTTCTGAATGAAAGTTGAAAATAAGTAATTTATAAATGTCTATGTTTGGGCCAAATCAAGGCTGGTCAAGACTGGACAAAATCTGAACCAAACATAGACAATGTCTGTGGATGTGGAAATCAAGGCCAGTCCAGAACTGCACCAAAAAAAATAGGTCCAAAAGGCATCGGCCTGTGCTTACTGAGGTGTAGCCTACAGTGTTGTCTGAAATTTAATTTTATGAATGCCCATCAATGTGGTAAGCCTACCGAAAAACGTTGTCAGGACAGGACCAAAAAAAATAAATCCAAAAGAGGTCGGCTCATGCTTACTGGGCTGTAGCCTACCATGTCGGCCATCTATGTGGTAGGCCCATTTTTTGTAAAACAGGCCATTGCATTGGCTTTATTAGTCCCGTTTCCTGTGATTTGGCTATTTTAAGCTCTGAATATCAGCTACCCAACTCTATCAGGAGTCATCGCGAGCCTATTTGCAATGTGTTTACACAGCGGGAAATGCAGAAGTATTTTATTTTTCGCTATGATCAGCTATGTCAAAATTGTACGTATACAAACTTGAAACCACTGATCATGACAACGGGGTTAAACTCCTGGACAATGGCTGTGATTGTCCATTCCATATTGTCAATTTACTTTGACCGGTACCGTTTTTAGGACATGTTGTTAATTAACATGACAGCGCATGTTTTATTTGATTGAGCGCTATTTAGGTTAGGCTATTTGATTGGAGAAACCTGCATCATGATGTAAAAAGTGTCCATCTCATTACATTGTCATACATTTTATCTCCAGCCTATGCTACAGAAAATGCCACATACTATTTCTACCATATCCTATATCTGCTACATGATTTATGTTAGATACATTTTTTTGAAGGAACGATGGTGGATCGCTGCAGAGATTGGTCTCTCCAACAGCAGCCTGGAGAGGCGCGCTGGGAATGGACAAGCAACATATTTTGCGCCCTTGCCTTTGACAAAGTGGGCACTGCTTATCAACGGGCGGCACCAGCGCTCACCTAAAAAGCCCATACGCCACTGGTTGAGAGAAATTGTCATTATTTTTAGGCAGAATTATGTGAGGTTTTATGTGTTGTTGTTCGAGGTGCGTCTTGGTCAATGTATCTCAGAAAATGCAACCCTCGTCAATCTGCCACTCTAGGCGGCCGCCTAATCCTTCTTGATGAGATGTTTTAAATGATCTGGGGAACCCCGAACAACAGGATATGTCGCTGTAGTTTACAGTCAGGAACAGGTGGTTTCAACGAGACACTGAATCACTCACTGTGGTTCAAATTTTATTTGCGGTTTCCCCGCCCAGAGGCTTCGGCCAAATCTAACTTCAGCTCTCCAAAAACGTTCTCCCGGTAGCCTTTACATGCATTTTCACTTTAGTCCGCGAGCCAGTGACTGAGCCCTCGCGGAAACATGACGCGCAAGATCAGCACAGAGTTGTCCACGCGGGAGAGGCAATGTGGACACCGCGCACCCTGGGCCACTTGAATGGTGCGTAATTTAGTGGGGAAAAAAGCCTGACCTGCTTGATCTTTTAGTAGATAGAATTGTAGGCATGCATATACTTTATGCAACGTTTCATTTTCGAGTTGGGTGAGATTCGTGAGTTGAGTTAATTGTTGTTTTTACTACATAATGGCATTTTCTAGTTAATGATGAACACAGCCAGCCAAGCTTGCACGCACGCACACGCGATGGCGCGCGCGCACACATACACACTTTCCTGTCCTTGGGGTCACGGTGGATGGTGTCTCCCTATCTCTGCACAATGATTGATTGTGAACAGCAGTGCGTTCCTTTGTTGCATAACTTAACCCAGCATTACAGTTAGATAGTACAGGTCTAGCCTGGTACAGCCGTCTCTGGGCCTGCCTGATGCAACTTCCTCATGCCATGCATTGGGTGAGGGGTGATGATGGAGCAGTTGCCGGTCTGTCGGTGCAGGAAAGTTAATTCCGTCGTGGCTCCCGGGTGCTTTTACTACTTTGTACAGAACCCCACGGTCTAAACTAAAGCCTTGCACAGCCTTGCTTATTGGCCAGATCGTCTGCAGCAATTATCCTTATCCATTTGGCTACAACTGGCTGTATGAGCATATTCTCTCTATCTCTGTCTGAACCAGAATCTGGCTTTTACTGGAGACGTTGATACGGCGAATCTCCTTTAAGCCCATGAAGCAGCCATTCAACATGCCATTCATTAGCTTTTCAAGGTTAACAATTATTTACTGCCGTCACGGCCAGTATGTACTTCCATAAAAGGTCCTAATAAAAAAGGTCTATTCGGCACCTCCAATCGTTCACGTCCCAAGGATCCCGGACAGCACGAACCTTACTGCCGACAAATCTACAATACAAAGGATGTTGCCGAAGAGGCGGTTTTTTCGGTTGCATGTAACTTTTTATTTTGACCTTTATTGGAAGTTCATACAGGCGGTGACAGCCGTAATTGACTATAGCTGCTAATCGAAACTCCATATTTGGTAAGTAACTAACGTATTTTGACATTATTAAGCTTGAAAAGCTGCTTAATGGCAAGTTAAATGGCTGCTTCCTGGGCTTAGAGGAGCTTGCCTTATCAACGTCTCCCGTAAAGCCAGATTCTGGTTAAATCCCTGTCTCTCTCTGTGTGCCTATACTGATCCTGTTGCTGTCTTGGGTTTCACTCGGAGGATGTATCATCCTGTGCCCTGTAGCGGAGTGCATAGAGAGAGAGACAGAGAGAAAGAGAGGGCGAGAGAGAGGGAGAGAGCGCGCGAGAGAGAGCAGAAGAGAGAGAGGGGTGTAAATCTGGCCTGGTACTCAGTCAGTGTGTAAATCACACTGATAGGATCATGCCATGGTAGAGCACCTCCAGGGTCTTTAGCCAGCCAAGGGAGGCCTCTCCACCTGCTTGCCCAGGAGGAGGCATGATGGAAGGGCAAGGAAGGCATCAGAGAGAGGGTGGAGCTGCAGCAGAATCGGTGGGGTTGTGGGTGTGTGACCAACTGGGGTTCTAATTTCGTGGCGCAGGTGTTCCCTAATTTCGTGGCCCGCTGAGCTAAAGCCTATGCATTAGACCAGGCAGTTAACACAAGTCTTCAGGTCTCAAGACAAGGTTACTCATCATGAGAGCGTGGTTCAGCAAACCACCTGTGTTACAGATGGTAGTGGGCAATGGATGAGAGAGTTGTACAAGAGAGTGAGATTGAGAGAAAGAAAGCGTTGACAGATTGCCGCTCACCGCTCTACTTTCTTTTCCAAGATTGTGATTGTGAAACAGCTACAACATCTATAGCCACTAGGGGACAGATGTATGGAGCATTGCACCTGGACAGTTGACACCTTTTGTATTTGCAAGACAATGAAAGACATACAAATGACACTAAAACTCAACAGGCCAGTTTCCCAGACACAAATTAAAAGTCTAGTCCAGGACTAAGCTTGCTCTATGGAGAAGCAATGGAGTGCAGGGTCTCTCTGGCGATGACCAGTCTGCCGCTGACCTGCACTCTAACCACTTTCTTTCTTCTTCTATACCAGTTGTCAGTGAGCTGTCGGGGCGTGACGGCATGCAATCCCCCTGAGCAAGACAGCGCCCTCCAGAGGTGACAGCAGGGAGGACAGGCAGCAGGATGCCAGTACAGGCGGCCCAGTGGACAGAGTTCCTCTCCTGCCCCATCTGCTACAATGAGTTTGACAGCAGCGGCCACAAGCCCATCAGTCTGGGCTGCTCACACACCGTGTGTAAGACCTGTCTACACAAGCTGCACCGCAAGGCCTGTCCCTTCGACCAGACAGCCATCAGCACTGACATCGACCTCCTGCCAGTGAATTGTGCCCTGCTACAGCTGGTGGGAGCTCAGGTGGGCACAGCACGTCTTGTTGTTGTTGTTGTGGTTCTTCTTCTGATGACAATAATTATGCTAATGATGATAATGATTGTGATGGTAATGATGATGATAATGATAAGGATTGTGAAGATAATGATGATGATTGTGAAAATTATGATGATATTGATGATGATGATGATGATGATTGTGATGATAATGATGATGTTCATTGTGATGATAATGATGACACCGATGATGATGATTGTGATGATAATGATGTTCATTGTGATGATAATGATGCCACTGATTATGATGATTGTGATGATAATGATGATGATTGTGATGATAATGATGTTCATTGTGATGATAATGATGCCACTGATTATGATGATTGTGATGATGATGATTGTGATGATAATGATGATGATGATGAGTGTCATGATAATGATGTTGTGTGTTCCCAGGCTGTGGAGTCCCAGCCTGTGACTCTGAGCAGTGCTGCGGAGGTAGGGCACTATGAAGTGTGCAGGGTGTGTGTGGAGGAGCTGGCTCTCTATCTCAAACCCATCAGTGGAGGAAAAGGTACCAGAACACAGAGATTTGGTGATAAATGCATCTGTGTCTGTGTGTGTGTGTGTGTCTGTGTGTGTGTTTCCAGACAGAGAGGTGCTCTCTGCTGCTGACCCTGTGTACAGCACAGTGTTTTTCTTTTCCTTCTGAGGGGACACTGAGGTCAGAGCAGTGTACGTGTGTGTGTGTGTGCGCGTGTGAGTGTCTGCAGTTGAGGTAAGGTTAGAGAAACACAGTATTTCCTGTTATTCTCAGGCTCTGAGCTTTAATGTGGTGGGAACGTTTGCGTCAGAGCATGTAGCAGCAGCTAGAACCAGAAAGCCCATGCGCTCTGTAAGGCCAAACGGAACTTGGGCCCCCCACACCAACACAAAGCCTGAAACCCCACATTACATCAGTAGGAAATGTAATGAGCTGTGTCCAAAGTAGTTTGAGTTAAATTAGTTTAATTTAAAGGAGGATAATTAGATGGCAAGAACAAAGTACATTTACGAAATGTGAAGAAGTGAAACTAACAATACAACTTTACCCTGCATGTCATTTCAAATTGCGTATTTCATTATACCTAATTCTCAGATTAACAGCATATTGCAGAGTAGATCATCTGTAGCAAATACTTTAGTTTATTTATTTTCTGAGAACTACATTGTTGGTTAAGGGCTTGTAAGTAAACATTTCACGGTAAGGTCTACACCTGTTGTATTCAGTGCATGTGACAAATACAATTTGATTAGATTTTTGATTTGGTAATTGCATGGTGGAGGATGGAAAATCCTTCTCCCAGGACCCATAAAACGCTGTGTGACGGGCAGTAAACCTCGAGTCCTGTTTTCCAATCAGTGTGTTTAAAAGCCAATAGCTGAGCAGTAGTGCTCCGTTTATTGGGCGTAATTCACCTGGAAAGCTGAGAATGCAGTTCAAACCCTCGGCAGCTCTGTAAACTGGTTTTTGTGGTAATCACAGAATTGGAGAGGAGACAGTGGTCATCCATCCCTGGTCTTTAATAGACTCACTCTAATAAAGGGTTTTAAGACCCTTTTTTCAGCACTTTGTCCTGCTATGGGACATGTATTATAGGAAGAGAGGGGTTTTCTACTGTGGGCAGCACTAACAGACTACAGAAATCCAGTTTCGTTTTTGACTAGGATTACACTTTAGCTCTGGTAAACAATAACAAAGTTTGGGAAATTGTCTATGTATTAGTATGTCAGTGTGTGTGTGTGTGTGTGTGTCTGTGTTTCTGTTCATGTGTCTGTGTTTCTGTTTGTGTGTCTGTGTTTCTGTTCATGTGTCTGTGTTTCTGTTCATGTGTCTGTGTTTCTGTTTGTGTGTCTGTGTTTCTGTTTGTGTGTCTGTTTCTGTTCGTGTGTCTGTGTTTCTGTACTTGTGTCTGTGTTTCTGTTCGTGTGTCTGTGTTTCTGTTCATGTGTCTATGTTTCTATTTGTGTGTCTGTGTTTCTGTTCGTGTTTCTGTGTTTCTGTTCGTGTGTCTGTGTTTCTGTTCGTGTGTCTGAGTTTCTGTTCATGTGTCTGTGTTTCTGTTCATGTGTCTGTGTTTCTATTTGTGTGTCTGTGTTTCTGTTCGTGTGTCTGTGTTTCTGTTCGTGTGTCTGTGTTTCTGTTCGTGTGTCTGTGTTTCTGTACGTGTGTCTGTGTTTCTGTTCGTGTGTCTGTGTTTCTGTTCATGTGTCTGTGTTTCTGTTCGTGTGTCTATGTTTCTGTTAGTCTGTCTGTGTTTCAGTTCGTGTGTCTATGTTTCTGTTAGTGTGTCTGTGTTTCTGTTCTTGTGTCTGTGTTTCTGTTCATGTGTCTGTGTTTCTGTTTGTGTGTCTGTGTTTCTGTTTGTGTGTCTGTGTTTCTGTTCGTGTGTCTGTGTTTCTGTTCGTGTGTCTATGTTTCTGTTTATGTGTCTGTGTTTCTGTTCGTGTGTCTGTTCAAGTGTCTGTGTTTCTGTTTGTGTGTCTGTGTTTCTGTTCATGTGTCTGTGTTTCTGTTCGTGTGTCTGTGTTTCTGTTCATGTATCTATGTGTCTGTTTCTGTTCGTGTGTCTATGTTTCTGTTCATGTGTCTGTGTTTCTGTTCGTGTGTCTGTGTTTCTGTTCATGTGTCTGTGTGTCTGTTAGTGTGTCTGTGTTTCGGTTCGTGTGTCTGTGTTTCTGTTTGCGTTTCTGTGTTTCTGTACATGTGTCTGTGTTTCTGTTCATCTGTCTGTGTTTCTGTTTGTGTGTCTGTGTTTCTGTTTGTGTTTCTGTGTTTCTGTACATGTGTCTGTGTTTCTGTTCGTGTGTCTGTGTTTCTGTTCGTGTGTCTGTGTTTCTGTTTGTGTTTCTGTGTTTCTGTTTGTGTGTCTGTTTTTCTGTTCGTGTCTGTGTTTCTGTTCGTGTGTCTGTGTCTGTGTTTCTGTTTGTGTGTCTGTGTTTCTGTTCGTGTGTCTGTGTTTCTGTTCATGTGTCTGTGTTTCTGTTCGTGTTTCTGTGTGATCGTCCATTCGTGTGCGTATTTCTGTATTCGTGTTTCTGATGCCGTCTTCTGACGTTTGACCCCTTCCTCTCCACAATCCAGGTGTGGTGACCCTCAGTCCGAGCGTGCTCAGTCGGCCCATGCAGAGGAAGCTAGTGACACTCGTCAACTGTCAGCTGGTGGAGGAGGAGGGGCGGTTGCGGGCGGTGCGGGCGGGCAGGTCGCTAGGGGAACGTACCGTCACAGAGCTCATCCTGCAGCACCAGAACCCACAGCAGCTCTCTGCAAACCTGTGGGCCGCCGTCAGAGCACGGGGATGCCAATTCCTGGGGCCTGGTGAGTGGTGATTGGATGATACACCTGTCAGTCATATGATGTTCTGGACCTAGTCAGTGGTGATAGGATAATATACCTGTCAATCACATGATGCTTCAGCATGCTTTTCTCTCTATGCCCTATCTTCCCTCCTTACTCTGTATATGATGCTGCAGCACTATGGTGTCTTATAATGAATACTCATAGGGCAGATCCTGAGCGAGGATCACACCTGATCTGAATTTTGGGTTTCCAGTCTGAGGACACTAGTACAACACTATGTCATTTCCTACAGTGTCATAGGATTCCCTCTTGCCGTAAAATAAATATGATGAAATGGCAGATATGTAATTTATTTATTTGATCAGGTTAGCCTCATTGAGATGAACAAGAGAGACCTGGCTAAAATAGCAGCACACAAAGTTTCAGACACATTTACAACATAAAACACAAAGCATAACCTGCCTAAATGACTACCACCCTGTAGCACTCACGTCGGTAGCCATGAAGTGCTTTGAAAGGCTGGTCATGGCTCACATAAACACCCTCATCCCGGAAACCCTAGACCCACTCCAATTTGCATACCGCCCCAACAGATCCACAGATAACGCAATCTCAACCGCACTCCACACTGCCCTTTCCCACCTGGACAAAATGAACACCTATGTGAGAATGCTGTTCATTGACTACAGCTCAGCGTTCGACACCATAGTGCTCCCAAAGCTCATCACTAAGCTAAGGACCCTTTGACTAAACACCTCCCTCTACAACTGGATCCTGGACTTCCTGACCGGCCACCCCCAGGTGGTAAGGGTAGGCAACAACACATCTACCACGCTGATTCTCAACAAGGGGCCCCTCAGGGGTGCGTGCTTGGTCCCCTCCTGTACTCCCTGTTCACCCACGACTGCGTGGCCATGCACGACTCCAACACAATCATTGAGTTTGCTGACCACACAACGGTGGTAGGCCTGAATGCCTGATCACTGACAACTACGAGACAGCCTATACGGAGGAGGTCAGGGACCTGGCAGTGTCTTATAACGTTAGCAAGACAAAGGAGCTGATCGTGGACTACAGGAAAAGGAGGGCCGAGCATGCCCCCATTCACATCGATGGGGCTGTAGTGGTGCAGATCGAGAGTTTCAAGTTCCTTGATGTCCACATCACCAACAAACTATGATGGTGCAAACACACCAAGACAGTCATGAAGAGGGCACGACATCGCCTTTTCCCCCTCAGGAGACTGAAAATATTTGCCATAGGTCCCCAGATCCTCAAAATGTTCTACAACTGCACCATCGAGAGCATCCTGACCTGTTACATCACTGCCTGGTATGGAAACTGCTATAGTAGGCGGTGTCAGAGAAAGGCCCAAAAAACTGTCAAAGACTCCAGCCACCCTAGTCATAGACTGTTCTCTCTGCTACCGCACGGCAAGCGGTACCGGAGCGCCAAGTCTAGGTCCAAAAGGCTCCTTAACAGCTTCTACCCCTAAGCCATAAGACTGCTGAACAATTAATCAAATGGCCACCCAGACTATTTGCAGAGTCACTTTACCCCTACCTACAAATTACCTTGACTAACCTGTACCCAGCACATTGACTTGGCACCGGTACCCCCTGTAAATAGCCTTGTTATTGTGTTACTTTTTTGTTAATTTTTTACTTTAGTTAATTAAGTAAATATTTTCTTTACTTTATTTTCTTAAAACTGCATTGTTGGTTAATGGCTTGTAAGTAAGCATTTCACAGTAAGGTTGTATTAGGCGGATGTGACAAATACAGTTTTATTTGATTTGATAATAATGCATAAATAAAGCATAGTGATATCAATAATACAGCATAGTAATATCAGATACTATGTAGTATGTACTAGTACTTAAAACATTAGTTTTGGAACATAAGGCCACTGATATGTACTAGTAGTGCTTCATAAGTACTATGCAGTATGTAATAGTACTTAAATAATTCCTTAATTAATCCTCTTCATCCCCTTTGGAACATAAGGCCACTGATATGTACCAGCAGTACTATGCAGTATGTACTGCAGCTACATGATGACAGTTGTGTGTGTCGTCTGATACAGCCACGCAGGAGGATGCTCTGAAGCTGGTGCTGTTGGCTCTAGAGGACGGCTCAGCTCTGTCCAGGAAAGTTCTGGTGCTGTTTGTGGTCCAGAAGCTGGAGGCTCGGTTCCCTCAGGCCTCCAAGACCTCCATAGGACACGTGGTCCAGCTACTCTACAGGGCCTCCTGCTTTAAGGTGAGACCTGTTCTACTGTATTGGTATATTGTATTGTATATTGTATTGAATATTGTATTGTATTGTGTATTGTGTATTGTATATTGTATATTGTATATTGTATATTGTATTGTATATTGTATTGTATGCGCCCAAATGCACTTATGATGCATGTAGGCATGCAAATACACACACATACGCGCAAGTACACATTCACACGTACACATGCACAAACACACACCAACTCATACACATCACTGACATCGATAACGGTCTCCGTAACCTTGAGGCGTACAGGCCGTCGTGGTTTAATAAATGGTGATAGATGGTTTTATCAAAGCGCTAAAAAAGTACCTTTTTGTCTTTCAAAAGTGCTAGAGACATCGCAAGGCACCATGCTGTACCGTACCACCAGTCATGATTATTGACGCACTCTGAAGAGGTGCCACCTTCTGCCTCCGGCACTCATCATGCCCAGCAGTGGAGAAAGCTTCCGCTTGTCACTTACCATGTGATCCTGAATCTCTCTGGGAGATTTCAAATGTACATCTCTAGTTTAGATTTATATTGCCAATTATGACACATTACTGTAGCTGTCATTGGAAACATGTTCCACATGAAACGACTCAAAATGGTCCTCTCTCTGCTCAATAAACCTCTGAAAACTCCCAGTGATAGAAACTGTCAGCTAGTGGTGAAGTGTGTGTTTGTGCATGTATACGTGCGTGCGTGTGCATGTGTGTATGTGTGCACTCGTGTGTGCAAGTGAGAGATAGCCTTGTTGTTGATTCAGAGTCCTCCAGCCTGTAAGCATGGTTGGCATGGTTGGCATGGTTGGCAGGACAGCAATGCCAACCATTTACTCAGGGTGAAACAGTGTTCTATATTTTCCCCAGTTGCCCAGTCAGTCACAGAGTCACAGTCACAGAGGGACAGTCACGGAGGGACAGTCACAGAGTCACAGTCATGGAGGGACAGTCACGGAGGGACTGACCTGGTGTGTTATGATGATTACTCATAGGGCAGATTCTGAGTGGGGGAACTCTGTTTCTCACACCTGATCTGAGTTTTGAGTTTTGAGTCTGAGGACACAAGACAATTAAACACAAATGTCTTTCAGTCATATGAGAGTGATGCAATTCTGTTTACCGGGTTACTGTAGGTCACTGGGTTACTGTAGGTCACCGGGTTACTGTAGGTCACCGGGTTACTGTAGGTCACTGGGTTACTGTATGTCACTGGGTTACTGTAGGTCACTGGGTTACTGTATGTCACTGGGTTACTGTAGGTCACTGGGTTACTGTAGGTCACCGGGTTACTGTATGTCACTGGGTTACTGTAGGTCACCGGGTTACTGTAGGTCACCGGGTTACTGTATGTCACTGGGTTACTGTAGGTCACCGGGTTACTGTAGGTCACCGGGTTACTGTATGTCACTGGGTTACTGTAGGTCACCGGGTTACTGTATGTCACTGGGTTACTGTAGGTCACCGGGTTACTGTATGTCACCGGGTTACTGTAGGTCACTGGGTTACTGTAGGTCATGTGAATTTGTTTGGAGTTAAGCCAAGTCAGGTTTATTGGGTGTAGGTTTCTAACTGTACTGTATGTCCCAACCCACCCCCTCCCCACCTCCCCTCCTTCCCTCTCATCCCTCTCCTACCTATCTACCTCCACCCTACCTTCCATCCTCCTCTCCTCCCCTCCCTCTCATCCCTCTCCTACCTATCTACCTCCACCCTACCTTCCATCCTCCCCTCCCTCCCAGGTGACCAAGCGTGACGAGGACTCGTCGCTGATGCAGTTAAAGGAGGAGTTCCGTACGTACGAGGCGCTGCGTCGGGAGCATGACGCCCAGATCGTACACATTGCTGTGGAGGCAGGGCTCCGTATCTCCCCTGAACAGTGGTCCTCTCTGCTCTATGGAGACCTCATCCACAAGTCACACATGCAGTCTATCATCGATAAGGTAGAATACCTCATCCACAAGTCACACATGCAATCTATCATCGATAAGGTAGAAGACCTCATCCGGTTGTGATACAGCCTGGAATCGAACCAGGGTCTGTAGTTACGACCGGTTTGCCAGGGACCACGTCCCAGGCAAACCGGCGACCTAGGGATCCCCATCATACGTTAGCAACAACAACAACAAAAAATCACGTCTTGTCTTATCAGATCGTTTTTCAGATCGTTTTTCATTATGTTGACCTCCCCACATTATAATTGGAAGTGGAAATATAAAATCTAACATAACCTATAAGCCTATAAGTCAAGCCTATAAGAAAGGTAACTCCAAACACATCTTCACTAATAGTAGCTGTTTAGCTGGTAAACAAAGGTAAGCCATTTGTTGGCAAATATGTATGTCCAAGTCAAGAAAGCTTAACAGCAGCCAGTGGCACATGCCACACTGGTAGCCTATTGACTGGTAGCCTGTTGACTGGTAGCCTGTTGACTGGTAGCCTGTTGACTGGGAGCCTGTTGACTGGTAGCCTGTTGACTGGTAGCCTATTGACTGGTAGCCTGTAGACTGGTAGCCTATTGAATGGTAGCCTATTGACTGGTAGCCTGTTGACTGGTAGCCTGTTGACTGGTAGCCTGTTGACTGGTAGCTTATTGACTGGTAGCCTATTGACTAGCTATTGACTGGTAGCCTATTGACTGGCAGCCTATTGACTGGTAGTCTATTGACTGGTAGCTTATTGACTGGTAGCCTATTGACTGGTAGTCTATTGACTGGTAGCCTATTGACTGGTAGCCTGTTGACTGGTAGCCTATTGACTGGTAGCCTATTGACTGGTAGCCTATTGACTAGTAGTCTATTGACTGGTAGTCTATTGACTGGTAGCTTATTGACTAGTAGTCTATTGACTGGTAGCTTATTGACTGGTAGCCTACTGACTAGCTATTGACTGGTAGCCTATTGACTGTCAGCCTATTGACTGGTAGTCTATTGACTGGTAGCCTATTGACTGGTAGCCTATCAGCAGAGGCTTTGAAAAAGCACGTCAGATACTCCAGTGAGTGTAAGTGACTCCAGTGAGTGTAATTGACTCCAGTGAGTGTAAGTGACTCCAGTGAGTGTAAGTGACTCCAGTGAGTGTAATTGACTCCAGTGAGTGTAATTGACTCCAGTGAGTGTAAGTGACTCCAGTGAGTGTAATTGACTCCAGTGAGTGTAATTGACTCCAGTGAGTGTAAGTGACTCCAGTGAGTGTAATTGACTCCAGTGAGTGTAATTGACTCCAGTGAGTGTAATTGACTCCAGTGAGTGTAATTGACTCCAGTGAGTGTAAGTGACTCCAGTGAGTGTAATTGACTCCAGTGAGTGTAATTGACTCCAGTGAGTGTAAGTGACTCCAGTGAGTGTAATTGACTCCAGTGAGTGTAATTGACTCCAGTGAGTGTAATTTGCTCAACATTAGGAGTTGAGAAATAAAGTTGGCATCATCAGAAATAAGATATTCTCCTCTTTTCCTACTGTAGGTATGTCATTCAAAATGTGTTTATTCTGTTGTTACTAGAGATATTCATAAAAGCATTATTTCCACTTTTATTATTATTATTTTTTAAATATTTTCATGGATCTCCTGCAGTACCTCCATGGACCCCTGGTTGAATATAGCTGGTGTAGACTTAGTACAACCATATTAAATTGCACTTTATTGAGTTGTTAGGTGTTTCTTCACTAACTGTATTGGATGATGGTCACTCCCACAGCTCCAGTCCCCAGAGTCCTTTGCAAAGAGTGTCCAGGAGTTGACGATAGTTCTACAGAGAACAGGAGACCCAGCCAATCTGAACAGCCTCAGACCACACCTGGAGCTACTGGCCAACATCGACCACAACCCAGGTAGACACAGTACAGATCAACCCAACCCACACTGAACCCAGCAGCTTCCCCATGCAACTCCCTTGAGGTTCAGACCACGGTTTCCCAAACTCTGGCAGCACAGTTAGATTTTTTGCCCTAGAACTACACAGCTGATTCAAATAACCAACGCTTGATGAGTTGGTTATTTGAATCAGCTGTGTAGTTTTAGGGGGGGACCGAGTTTGGGAAGCCCTAGTTTAGATCATCACCAATTCTAGTACTGGACAGAAGAGGTGACATGACACTACACCACTGTTGCATGTTAGTGGGTGAAAACTGCCTGCAGTGAGTACACTGTGACTCACTAGACTTGTAAAGAAATGGGCAGACCGGGCCTGTGAGACAGGTGTCGGTATCTTTGGTACAGTGAGGGAAAAAAGTGTTTGATCCCCTGCTGATTTTGTACGTTTGCCCACTGACAAAGAAATGATCAGTCTATAATTTTTATGATAGGTTTATTTGAACAGTGAGAGACAGAATAACAACAACAAAAATCCTGAAAAACAAATGTGAAAAATGTTATATATTGATTTGCATTTTAATGAGGGAAATAAGTATTTGACCCTTCTGCAAAACATGACTTAGTACTTGGTGGCAAAACCCTCGTTGGCAATCACAGAGGTCAGACGTTTCTTGTAGTTGGCCACCAGGTTAGCACACATCTCAGGAGGGATTTTGTCCCACTCCTCTTTGCAGATCTTCTCCAAGACATTAAGGTTTCGAGGCTGACGACTTTGGCAACTCGAACCTTCAGCTCCCTCCACAGATTTTCTATGGGATTAAGGTCTGGAGACTGGCTAGGCCACTCCAGGACCTTAATGTGCTTCTTCTTGAGCCACTCCTTTGTTGCATTGGTCGTGTGTTTTGGGTCATTGTCATGCTGGAATACCCATCCACGACCCATTTTCAATGCCCTGGCTGAGGGAAGGAGGTTCTCACCCAAGATTTGACAGTACATGGCTCCGTCCATCGTCCCTTTGATGCGGTGAAGTTGTCCTGTCCCCTTAGCAGAAAAACACCCCCAAAGCATAATGTTTCCACCTCCATGTTTGACGGTGGGGATGGTGTTCTTGGGTTCATAGGCAGCATTCCTCCTCCTCCAAACACGGCAAGTTGAGTTGATGCCAAAGAGCTCCATTTTGGTCTCATCTGACCACAACACTTTCACCCAGTTGTCCTCTGAATCATTCAGATGTTCATTGGCAAACTTCAGACTGGAATTTATATGTGCTTTCTTGAGCAGGGGGACCTTGCGGGTGCTGCAGGATTTCAGTCCTTCACGGCGTAGTGTGTTACCAATTGTTTTCTTGGTGACAATGGTCCCAGCTGCCTTGAGATCATTGACAAGATCCTCCCGTGTAGTTCTGGGCTGATTCCTCACCGTTCTCATGATCATTGCAACTCCACGAGGTGAGATCTAGCCCCAGGCCGAGGGAGATTGACAGTTCTTTTGTGTTTCTTCCATTTGCGAATAATTGCACCAACTGTTGTCACCTTCTCACCAAGCTGCTTGGTGATAGTCTTGTAGCCCATTCCAGCCTTGTGTAGGTCTACAATCTTGTCCCTGACATCCTTGGACAGCTCTTTGGTCTTGGCCATGGTGGAGAGTTTGGAATCTGATTGATTGATTGCTTCTGTGGACAGGTGTCTTTTATACAAGTAACAAGCTGAGATTAGGAGCACTCCCTTTAAGAGTGTGCTCCTAATCTCAGCGCATTACCTGTATAAAAGACACCTGGGAACCAGAAATCTTTATGATTGAGAGGGGGTCAAATACTTATTTCCCTCATTAAAATACAAATAAATTTATAACATTTTTCACATGCGTTTTTCTGGATTTTTTTGTTGTTATTCTGTCTCTCACTGTTCAAATACACCTACCATTAAAATTATAGACTGATAATTTCTTTGTCAGTGGGCAAACGTACAAAATCAGCAGGGGATCAAATACTTTTTTCCCTCACTGTATATGTTTGTGGGTTTTGCAGGTTTGTTTAGAAGCTGCAGACATGATGATATTGTTTAGAAACAAGGAGACAGGCATGTTGATATGGGGTGTGTGATTTGGTGTGGGTAGATGCGGCGCCGGCTCTGTGGTGGGAGGAGGTGGAGAGTGTGATGCTGGCGGTGAAGGTGGTAGTTCATGGTCTGGTGGAGTTTTTACACAACTTCAGTAAGAAGAGCCATGAGACAGCACAGGTACAGAACCGGACATCACACGCGCACACACACACGCATGCACGTACCCACACACACACAAACACACGTACACACACATGTACGCACACACACACGTACGCACACGCACGTACACACACACACGCACATACGCACAAACACACATGCACACACACACATGCATGCACTCATGCACGCAAAATCACACACGCACGTACACACGTGCACACGTAATACAGCTGTTAAATGTACAGCAGAGACAATGTGAGAGCCATGTATATGTCCTTCATCAAGCACAGTGGTTTTCTATTGTCAGTAACATTGTTCTGTCTGTCTCCCTGCCATGCAGCCTCAGCCCAACAGCAAGTATAAGACCAGTATCTGTCGAGACCTCCGGCAGCAGGGGGGCTGTCCCCGAGGATCCAACTGCACCTTCGCCCACACACAGGACGAGCTAGAGAAGTGAGGGAGAACACCACCACAATCATTTGCATGCAGACCCGTTTTTATCAAAGCTTTTATGTGAACACCCTTCTAATTATCTACTTCTCTTTCTGTCCCCTCCTCTCTCCACCCTCTCCATCTCTCCACCCTCTCCCTCCCCCTTTCAAGGAACAGAATGAGAAACAAGAAGATCAGTGGCGTGGGCCGGCCCTTCCTCCTGGCCCAGGGGAGTATGGGTAGTGGTCTGAGTATGGAGGGGGGCGACTCAGGAGAGGAGGCCTGCACTGGAGGTCTGAAGGGCTCAGACAAGGAGGGGTCAGGGTCCCTAAAGGAGGGGGCCTCACCCCCCCAGCTCATCCCCAGGGGAGGGGATATGATGGAGGAGATGAAGAGGGAGAGGTCTGTTCTTAACGGATCCACAGGCTCCAGCCGCTCCTCATCAGGCTCTATGGAACAGTAAGTAATCCTCTGTCACATTAGGTTCCTTCTACTTAATGCTTTATGCTAGCAGTACAGTAGCATGACGTTACTTTCACCTAGTATCTGTGGTTTCACATACTGTCACCTACTGTATATTCTTATTATTCATGATGAATACTCATCACTGATGAGTATTAAACGTTCAGGCTGAAAGTGGGATGTTTCAGCTGTCTTTAATGTGTCATCATGAACAATGAGACGTGTTGTTGTCTCTCTAGACTGACATCCTTTCTCTGTTTCTCTCTCTCTCTCTCTGAGTGTGGGTTGCATGCTGGGAGCGGGCGTGGGGTGTGAGAGCGGCACGTTTGAATTTGGTTTCAAGTTAGAATTTTTTTTGCTTGTTTATTTAAGTTTTGGTTGTTTGGTTTATTTTATCACATTTTTTATTAGGTTAAGAATTTTTTTGGGGGGTGATTTAATTAGTTTGATTGGGGCCATGGCGTCTTTCTCGGTGAGGGGACGCCGAGGTTAACTATCAAGAATGGGTGTAAAGTTTTCTCCGATCAAGCGTGTACCGTGGAAGAAGTGCTTTTGGCAATGGGCGAGATTTTAGGGCACGAAAATGTAGCATCGGCATCCAGAATGAATAAGGCAGTGGTTGTGTTTTTAAAAGAGGAAAAATTCGTCAACAGCCTTGTTGAAAATGGAATTGTTGTTGCGGATTCCCTGGAGCAAGTGATGCCTTTGCGAGCATCTGCTACCAGGGTTACCATTTCAAACGCATTTATCTCCAATGAGCAAATTCTAAAAGCACTGAGTCGATTTGGAAAATTTGCTGGATCCATTAAAATGTTGCCGCTAGGGTGTAAAAACGCAGCATTGAAACACATGATGTCTTTTCGAAGACAAGTATTCATGTTTTTAAATGCGCAATCTAAGGAATTGGATATCTCGTTTCGCATTCAACAAGGGGATAGTTCTTATATGATTTTTGCAATGACAGATAGCTTATGTTGTTTTGAATGCGGTGACTTAGGACATAAGAAGTTCACGTGCCCGCATAAGAAACAGTCAGAAAATGAAAAGAATGAAGGGAATCATGATAAACAAAGGGTTCAAAGCGATAAAAGCGAAAGTAAAAACAAAGAAAAACAGCCCATAGTTTGTAAAGGAGGTAATGATTTCAGAAAAAAAACTAAAGATAAACGGAGTTCACGATAAGGATTTGGAGGCTACGGTTTCAACAGGGGAACCCAGCGTTCCTCTTCAGACTGGTTCTGATCTCGAGAGGAGTGCTTTAGATCCAAGTTCAAAGGCAGAGGTGAGTGAGTTTATTTCGTCTATGCGAGTTGGTAATAATGTTGTAGGGCCGATTGTTTTGATGGACGAAGTTGTTGCTGTTAAGGATAAGGAATTTGTTCATGTGGATGAGGTTGCGAGTGTTAGCTGGTTACAGAATAACGTGCTTATGGAGAGTGAAAACAGTGATGAAGAAGGGGACGATTGTGACAATTGTTCGGAGTTTTCGGAGATAGATTGTAGTCAATCTATGGAGGACGTTTATTCGGTAGAAGAATTAAATGAGTTTCTGGATTTCACCAAAGGGAAAAAGGTTGATGTTGCAAAAATTTTCCCCGATGTTAATAAGTTTATAAAATCAGTCGCGATAGCTCAGAGGACGGTGGGCTATGAGGTCATTTCAAAACAGAAACGATTTCGACTGAAAAAGTTTCTAACAAAGGTACGTAAAACTCGAAAAGGTACCGTAAAACTGTCAGAATGGAAAAAATAAAGCAAATGGGTGTGGGAAATCTGTCACTGGGTGTTTTTGTTTTCTTCCCTCTCCCCTGCCATGCAGATTCTTAGACTAGGATCATTACATGTGAATGGGTTGAGGGATGGAGGAAAAAGAGTTTTACTCTCTGAGTTTCTTAGGCTTAAGGATTCAGAAGTAATATTTTTACAAGAAACTCATAGTGATATAGAAAATGAATCTGAGTTAAATTTTTGGTGGGAAGGAAAGCTTTGTTTAAGCCATGGCACAAAGGTTAGTGCAGGTGTAGCTGTTTTATTTTCAACTCACCTTAAAGTCAGTATTTTATCAGAAATGGAAATAGAGAGAGGATGTATTTTGATGGTGAAAGCTAAAGTTGAAAAACAGATATTCATTTTTATAAATATTTATGCTCCAAATAAAGGGTCAGATAGAATCATCATGTTTAGAAAATTAGGAGAGTTTTTAAAAAGCTATACTTTAGATGGTATGCTAGTCATTGGGGGGGATTGGAATTGTTCTCTTAATTTTCTTTTAGATAGGAATCATGATGAACCACATCCTGTATCAGTTGCTGTTTTAAAAAGTATTATAGTTCAGAATGGTTTGGTAGCTGTATGGAGAGACAGGAATAACGAGATGAAGCAATATACATGGACAAAAGTTTCGCAGGGAATGATAAGAGTAGCAAGACTGGACAGGTTTTATGTCAAGTGTGCTGAAAATAATAGAATAATGGGGTGTAATATTTTTCCAAGTTGTCTATCAGATCACAATTTTATTACAGTTAATATTGTTTTGACACAAGCTAGTTTTAAAAGTCCGTATTGGAAATGTAATGTTGCAATGTTGAAAGAAAAAGAGTTCATTGAGAAATTTGAAATGTTTTGGAAGGAGTGGGGTGCTAAAAAAAGGAATTTGATAATTTGATACAATGGTGGGAAATAGGGAAGACGCAAATAAAATAATTTTTTCAGCAGTATACATGTTTTTCAACAAGAAAAATACAACAAAAAATGTTTGAACTAGAACAAGATATTTTACATATCACATCTGGTATGATTCAGAAATCTAATTCATCTTCAGCTGGAATGTTGGGTGAAAAGAAACGGGATCTAGAAGATTTGTTGCAGGTGTTGGCAAAAGGTGCCCTGATAAGATCTCGGTTTATGTCTGTACATGAGATAGATGCTCCCACTGCATATTTTTTTTATTTCGAAAAAGTGTCAAAGAAACAAAATGAAATGTATTGTTTAACAAAACCTGATGGACTAAAGACTTTTGATGCAAGAGAAATGAGAAAGATTGCTGTGGACTTTTATTCAAACTTGTATAGAAAAGAAGAAATGGAGAATGAATGTGTGTCACAGATACTGCAGCAGTTGCCTTCTCTCACTAAACCGCAGAGGGAGAATCTGGACAGTACTGTATCATTTGAGGAGTTAACTGATGCCGTGAAGCAGATGAAGACTGGTAGAACACCTGGAATTGATGGACTATCAGTAGACTTTTTTAAAGCTGTGTGGAACTACATCGGAAAATACTTTTATGAGGTGATCCAAGAGTGTTTTAAAGAAAAACGCCAAAGTTGCCAACGGGCAGTATTAACACTATTACCTAAAAAAGGAGACTTGAGTGATCTTAAAAACTGGAGGCCTGTGTCAATTCTAACAACAGATTATAAGCTAATAGCTAAAGTGTTGGCAAATAGGCTGAAAACTGTATTAGGAGATGTAATACATCAAGATCAATCCTACTGCATTCCAGAAAGAACCATTTATGATAACATTTTCATGATCAGAGACATTTTAGATTACTCTAAACTATATGAAGTGAATGTTGGCTTTCTGTTCCTGGATCAGGAAAAAGCATTCGATAGAGTGGATCATGATTTCTGTATGATACAATGAGTGCTTTTGGGTTTGGAGATGGTTTTATTTCTTGGATCAAACTCTTATATATGAATGCCTCGTGTATTTTAAAAATAGGTGGTGGGTTAAGTAAACCAATAAGTTTGCTTAAAGGTATAAGGCAAGGATGCCCATTGTCTGGTCAGTTATACGCTTTAGCAGTGGAACCACTCTTATGTACTTTAAGAAAAGAACTGTCTGGTCTAAATATTGATGGAAACGCCAATGCGTTTAAATTAACAGCATATGCAGATGATATTACTGTAATTGTGAAAGATCAAAGAGATATTGATGTTGTTATTTACAGTATCTCTTTATATGAGAGAGCATCATCTGCTAAACTGAACTGGAGTAAAACGGAAGCATTTTGGTGCAATGATAAAGATAAATACTATCATGTCAATGCAAAACCCGTAATCCCTGAAATGTAAAATGGGAAAAAGAGGGATTTAAGTTTTTAGGCATCTTTTTAGGTTCAGAAGGATATCAAAGAAAAAACTGGGAAGGAGTTAAAGATAAAACTTGTAATAGATTATCAAAATGGAAATGGATATTACCTATTATCATATAGAGGGAGAGTGCTGGTTGTAAATAATCTTGCTGCCTCTATTTTATGGCATAAATTAATTGTGTTAAACCCACCAGATGAATTCATTAGGGAAATTCAAAGAGTGTTGGTAAATTTCTTTTGGAATGGACAACACTGGTTAAGAGAATCAGTACTGTATCTGCAGTTAAGTGAAGGAGGCCAAGGACTGATGGACATTAAGTCCAAGGTAGCTGCGTTTAGACTGCAGAGTGTACAAAGACTCCTATATAATCAGCCTCAGAACTGGACAAAAATAGCTTGTGCTTTACTAAAAAGAGTGGGGCGGATGAACTTGGATAGACACCTATTTTTAATGAATTTGAAAGAAGTGGATTTTAATGGACTCTCTTCTTTTTATGCATCAGTCTTAAATGCGAGGCAAATATTTCTTGTTAAAAGAGAGCTGTCTGAGGTAACCCATGAGTGGGTGCTTGAAGAGCCTTTGATTTGTAATCCTCTTTTATCTAGTGTGATGTTACAAGCTACAGGTGTCTGCGCAAGCTTAGTTAAAGCAGGAATATGTCAAATCTGTCATCTTTGGTCAAGGGACAAATGGATTTCTGCAGAAAAACTGGCCTCGAAGATGGGTATTCATTCTGTTCGGACTGTTGAAAAATTATTAGTTGAGATACAGGAGTCTTTTACTATAATACCATTGCAAGCAGAAAGGGTGGAGAATGTATTCCCCAGCATCAGTAGGAGATTGGCAGGAAGTTGATGGAAGATTACTTTCTTTTACAACACCTGAAATTGGTCTCTTTGACACTATATCTAAGAAGTCACTTTATCTTGTTTGTGTAAAATATTTTAATATAAGAGAACTGCAAGATCTTCCAGAGACCAAATGGACTAATTTTGTTGAATCAGGGGCCTCTCCAAAAGGATGTTGGAGGACATTGTATAAAAAACCAATTGAGAAAAGAAGCGGAGATTTGCAATGGAGGATTTCTCATTGGATTTTAGCAACAAACCGTTATAAAGTTCATCTAAATTCTTTGCAAGGAGAAGAGTGTTTGTTTTGTGGTCTACCAGAAACAGTTTTTCATATATTTATTGGCTGTACCAGGCTATTGGGAATTCTTGATGTGTTAAAAGACTTGAGCCATAATTTTGGTTTTATTTTTACAAATAGTTTTTTTATTTTTGGACCCAAATATATAGAGCCTCGAATAAAAGCAAAATTGTTTTGATTAATGTTTTATTCGGTAAGGCAAAAATGGCAATTTGCCTTAATAGTGATACTGATCCTTTGAACATGTTCAGAGCTCTGGTTAAAAGGAGACTGGTTATGGAGTATTAGTATTATGAATTGGTGAATGATACTGATTCTTTCTTCTATGTATGGGGTGTTGGAAATATTTTATGTAAACCCAATGAAGAGGGAGGATGTAATGTATTGTTGTAAAATAAGCTGATTTTTTAAATATTTGTTTAAAATATATTTTATTAGGATTATGTATGCATGAAGTAAGGTGCTAAAGGTGTATGTTTTTATTGTGTTAATGGATTGTAATTAGAGGTTAAAAAGTCTCTCTCTCTCTCTCTCTCTGTGTCTCTCGCTGTGTGTCTCTCTTTCTCTCTCTCTCTCTCTCTCTCTCTCTCTCTCTCTCTCTCTCTCTCTCTCTCTCTCTCTCTCTCTCTGTCCCTTTCTCTGTCTTTCTCTCTGTCTTTCTGTGTGTTCAATTTTCAATTGAAGGGCTTTATTGGCATGGGAAACATATGTTTACATTGCCAAAGCAAGTGAAATAGATAATAAACAAAAGTGAAATAAACAATAAAACAGTAAACTTACAAAAGGTACAAAAGAATAACGACATTTCAAATGTCATATTATGTATATATACAGTGTTCTCTCTGTCTCTCTCCCTCTGTCTCTCTCTCTGTCTCTCTCCCTCTTTCTGTGTCTCTCTCTTTCCCTCTCTCTGTGTCTCCCTCTCTCTCTCTCTCTCTCTTTCTCTCTCTCTCTCTATCAGGAAGTCTATTTCTCCTCCAAAGACACCGGTCAATTCCTCCTCAGCTCCTTCTCCCTACGGCCCAGGGTCTAGACTAGAGTGTGACTCTGCACACCTCAAACAGGCCCACTACCTAATGATAAGACCCCATCCTCAGCCCCCTCCTCACCAACCTCAGTCCTCTGAACTGTGCTACCAGGACCCCCGACCTCCCTACGACGCGCAGTCCTACCATCCAGCCAGTGAGTACAGCCATCTCAGAGACAGGTGACGGGTGTCAGTCAGACCTGGGTTGAATAGCACTTGTTTTCTTTCAAATACATTAGCATTTGATTGAGCCTCCCTGAGTGCCAGAGGGGCAGGGTTTGCACAGACTATTCCATTGGTTCCATTGCTGCAGACAAGCATAGTCAATTACAGCTAAAGTATTTGAAAACAAATGCCATTGAATCCAGGTCTGTCCGTTTCACTCTATTCAATCTTTCATCATCTAAATCAGGTATTATGTAGACTCACTGATGTCTTCTGTCCCTCCTTTAGGTGACTACTACTTCTCTGTGATACACCACCACAAACCCTGCATGGCTCGCTTCCTCCGTTCCAGCCACGTCCCAGAGTCCTCTCTGCCTCCCTCTATGGCCCCTCTGTACTCAGAGCAGCACCCCTCCTTGCCCCCACCACGGGGGCACGCTGGTCCCTCTCCCTATGGTCCCCCACCGGTCCCCCAGTACGGGCCCCTGGCCCCAGCCCACGGTGGCTATGCTCCCCTGTATGACAGCCGGCATATGTGGAGGCCCCAGCTGTACCACCGAGAGGACGCCAGGAGTAACTCGCTGCCTCCCGAGGTGCTGCACTCCTCTGTGTACCAGCCCCCCCTCCGAGAGAGATATGCCTCCCTGGACAGCCCCTACTGCTCAGCGGGGGAGCACAGAGCAGCACTGCACAGGGTACGGTTACTGTATAGCCTCCTCTGCAAGCACACAGTCTTGAACACGACTGGTTTTATCATGTCTTTCTATTCCTCCTGCCTCTTCTCTCCTCCCAATCAGCATAGAAAACTCGTTGTCACCCACATATTCTCTTCCTCCTCCTCCGCTTCCCCTTCACGTTGCCCTCTTCCTCCTCCTCCTCCTCCTCCTCCTCCTCCTCCTCCTCCTCCTCCTCCTCCTCTTCCTATTGAAGGCTATGATTAATGTTGTTGTAGATGGTTAGTGTACATGGGGGAGATCTTAGCCAACTCTAACTCTCTCTCTCTCTCTCTCTCTCTCTCTCTCTCTCTCTCTCTCTCTCTCTCTCTCTCTCTCTCAATTCAATTCAATTCAAGGTGCTTTATTGGCATGGGAAACACATGTTATCATTGCCAAAGCAAGTGAAATAGATAACAAACAAAAGTGAAATAAACAATAAAAATGAACAGTAAACATTACACTCACAGAAGTTCCAAAAGAATAGACATATCAAATGTCATATTATGTATATATACAGTGTTGTAACTCTCTCGCTTTCTTTCTCTCTCTCTCTCTCTCCCTGTCTCCCTCTCTCTCTCTCTCTCTTTCTCTCCCGCTCCCTCTCCAGGACTCTCTTGGGCGTGTTCCTCTTGGATACGAGGATCTGTTCAGGCGGAAACAGGAGCAGTGGGCACACCATCACCACGGCAACGTGAACAGGCCCTCCCAGTCCTCCCCCGTCTTCACCGTAGACTTTGGTGCAGAGGTACGTAGGCCTGCACGCACACAGAGTGTGTTAGTACATCCGTTGTGAGTCACAACCATAGAACGAGAGAGAGGGAGAGGGGGATGGGGGGATAGAGACGGGCAGGGAGAGAGACAGAGGGAGAGGGGGAGAGAGACGGACAGGGAGAGAGAGAGGGAGAGAGAGAGGGGGGGAGAGACAGAGGGGAAGAGGGAGAGAGGGAGAGAGAGGGGAGAGAGAGAGAGAGACAGGGAGAGAGATGGAGAGGGAGAGAGAGGGAGAGGGGGAGAGACAGGGAGAGAGATGGAGAGGGAGAGAGAGGGAGAGGGGGAGAGAGAGAGAGACAGGGAGAGAGACGGACAGGGAGAAAGACGGACAGGGAGAGAGGGAGAGAGATGGACAGAGAGAGAGGGAGAGAGAGGGGGAGAGAGAGAGACAGGGAGAGAGATGGACAGGGAGAGAGAGAGAAGGACAGGGAGCGAGAGAGAGAGACGGAGACACACACACAGAGAGAGAGAGAGAGAGAGAGAGAGAGAGAGAGACGGACAGAGAGAGAAAGAGAAAGTTTGTGTATAAAAGGCATACTGTAATCAGTTTTCTCCACTCTGTTGCCCCATGAAATCAAGGTAAAGAATGCTGACGTATACATTACTGTATATGTTGTTTGTGTGTGTTTTTGATTCTGGCCCAAAAGCTGTGTTGAATCCAAAGCTATTTAAGACTGTGACTGTTGCTGGGCAACTGGTAGCTATAGCATAGAGAGTCACAGTTTGTGTTTGGGAGTCCTCATAACTCTCTCCCCCCTATTCTCTCTGTCCCCCGCCCTCCATCCCGCCATCTCTCCATTATTTCCCCCCTTCCCTCTCTTCACTCTCTCTCTCTCAATTTCAATTCATTGTTAATTCTATTTAATTGAAGGGCTTTATTGGCATGGGAACGTATGTTTACATTGCCAAAGCAAGTGAAATAGATAATAAACAATAGTGAAATAAACATTTTTTTTTTACAGTAAACATTAAACTTACAAAAGTTCCAAAAGAATAAAGACATTTCAAATGTCTCTCTTATTCTCTCTCTCTATCTCTCTCTCTCGTTCTTTCTTTCTCTCTCTCTCTCTCTCTCTCTCTCTCTCTAGCATGATGACGGTGGTGGTGATCAGTGTATGAACTGTAAGTACCGTGGAGAGGAGAATCTGTCCCACTACTCTCCCTGGTCCTGTGGAACCATCAGTACCTGCATCAGCCCCTTTGAACCAGAACATCACAAGGCCTCAGCTCACTCCCGCTCCGAAAACTTAGTGGGTCTCACAACATGCCTTCTTAATTCAACCAAACATCCACACAGACACGTATACTGTAGATCCTACAGAACGTAAAAATATACTCTAGTATCACATGACGAGTTAGGCAGTTACTGTGACATAGCCTACACTAACAAATGAAAATGTCTATGTTTTCTGTTAATGCTTTGTCTTTCAGGAAGTAGACAATGGTGAAAGGACGCGGTGGCTACACACGTTTGAGCCCTACCGCCGTCTGAAAGACGAGGACCCCAGCATACCGTTTGAGCCCTACCGCCGTCTGAAAGACGAGGACCCCAGCATACCGTTTGAGCCCTACCGCCGTCTGAAAGACGAGGACCCCTGCATACCGTTTGAGCCCTACCGCCGTCTGAAAGACGAGGACCCCAGCATACCGTTTGAGCCCTACCGCCGTCTGAAAGACGAGGACCCCAGCATACCGTTTGAGCCCTACCGCCGTCTGAAAGATGAGGACCCCTGCATACCGTTTGAGCCCTACCGCCGTCTGAAAGACGAGGACCCCAGCATACCGTTTGAGCCCTACCGCCGTCTGAAAGATGAGGACCCCTGCATACCGTTTGAGCCCTACCGCCGTCTGAAAGACGAGGACCCCTGCATACCGTTTGAGCCCTACCGCCGTCTGAAAGACGAGGACCCCAGCATACCGTTTGAGCTCTACCGCCGTCTGAAAGACGAGGACCCCAGCATACCGTTTGAGCCCTACCGCCGTCTGAAAGACGAGGACCCCAGCATACCGTTTGAGCCCTACCGCCGTCTGAAAGATGAGGACCCCTGCATACCGTTTGGAGAAGGGCCCATCATACCGTTTGGAGAGGGGCCCATCATACCGTTTGGAGAAGGGCCCATCATCTCCAAATGGGGTGCGATATCCCGTGCCTCCCGTACAGGATACCACACCACCGACCCAGTCCAGGCCACAGCCTGCCAGGGAAGCAACAGCACCATCCCCATCAACTTCAGAGGTGAGGAGGGGATCGGGGAGGGGATGGGGGGTTGGAGTTCAAATGTAAAGGAATAAGATATTATCCATTATTATATTTCTCTTGTAATGTTTTAAATATCCTATCAATGACTTGTTATGTCTCTGATTGTCTGTGAAATGACAGCAGAAGAAAAAACGTAAGATGTTCAACCCACAGAATTGTTATTCCCTAGTTAATTTTCTCTTTCGACTATGCTAGAGTTTTAGGACCAGCTGCTAGGCTAGCACAGAGCAGAATCCTCTGAACATGTGTTTTAGGACCAGCTGCTAGGCTAGCACAGAGCAGAATCCTCTGAACATGTGTTTTAGGACCAGCTGCTAGGCTAGCACAGAGCAGAATCCTCTGAACATGTGTTTTAGGACCAGCTGCTAGGCTAGCACAGAGCAGAATCCTCTCAACATGGGTTTTAGGACCAGCTGCTAGGCTAGCACAGAGCAGAATCCTCTCAACATGGGTTTTAGGACCAGCTGCTAGGCTAGCACAGAGCAGAATCCTCTCAACATGGGTTTTAGGACCAGCTGCTAGGCTAGCACAGAGCAGAATCCTCTCAACATGGGTTTTAGGACCAGCTGCTAGGCTAGCACAGAGCAGAATCCTCTCAACATGGGTTTTAGGACCAGCTGCTAGGCTAGCACAGAGCAGAATCCTCTCAACATGGGTTTTTGGGGGGATTAGAGCGTGAATATAAAGTACCATTTTCTTTAATCTCCAGTCTAGTCTCTGAATGCAATCAGGCCCTCAGCAGGCTCAGCAGAGCCCTGGTTCACTGCAGCCAGCGTTCCCATGTATTCACTTAAGCATAGTGTTGACAAGGGGGCGGGCGGGGGATGTATTGTAATAGTTTTGCTCAATGTTGTTATTGTAAATCTATGGTTCTAACAGATTATGGTCCACTCATCAGCCATGGGGACTACAGGTGGAGCTCCCGGGGGTCTGACTCTTCCAGCCACTCCAGTTTCCTAGAGGGGTACAGTATGGATTCTATACTATACTATACTATACTATACTATACTATACTATATGCTAATATATAATACTATACTATATAATACAATATATTACTATATAATATTATACTATATAATACTATTCTATATAATACTCTCTCTCCTCTTCTCTCTCCTCTTCTCCTCTTCGCTCTCCTCACCTCCTCCTCTTCTCACTTCGCTCTTCTCTCTCCTCTCTCCTCTTCTCTCTCCTCCTCCCCCTCTTTCATTGTGCTGCAGTCAGTTCTCTCCTCAGACTAAACATAGAGCGTCTTTCTGGTCTGTCATTGTTTGCTGCTCACGTTCTCCTCTGTAACCCCTGACTCTGACTAACAGTCTCTCTGTAGCTTTTATTGGAGAGGGGAATCTAGTCCTCTGTTCTGTACTCCACAAGTCTCTCATTCTGCTGTCAGTACATCAGCTGTTTACATCATTTCAGTCAGAATACACGTGATAACAGTACAGTGCAATACAATACAGTGCATTACAGTACAATACAGTGCATTACAGTACAATACAGTGCATTACAGTACAATACAGTACAAAGTCACTGTTTTACTGTAATGTTGCATATCTGAAGCAGCACATACAATGAAGATATTGTAGACCATCTTAAATTGCCACCGTTCCTGTATGTGAACAGTGAACAGCTTGCCGCCCGTCGGCGGTCCTTCAGCAGTGGAGAGAAGGCTGGTGCAGGAGACATGCTGCAGACTGACAACTGTAAAGACAGGACAGAGTGTGAACTGGACAGAGACGTAGAACTGGAGCTGTCTGTACTAGACATGCAGGACAACAGTCAACAGTCTGAGGTGCAGTGACGTCTCTATGTGTCTGATTGGTTGATTGCTTGATTTCATGGTTGATTGGTTGATTGGTTGATTGGTTGGTTGATTGGTTGATTGGTTGATTGGTTGATTGGTTGATTGGTTGGTTGGTTGGTTGGTTGATTGGTGTCTGTGTCCCATAAGGGAGGATCTGGGATCTGTAAAGTGGTGGAATATTGCAATATTGACTTTGTAATGTAGTTAGTCGATTACATCAACTATATGTTTTCCATGTCTACTCTCTCCGTCTGACTTTTTCTCTGGATGTCTTAGGAGTCCCTGGAGCTGAGAGACCCCCACCTCCTCACACCTCCCAGCAGTGAACCCCAGAGGACACAGACAGACAAGCTGTCAGCAGACAAGATGGAAGCTCAACTGCTGAAGAAGATGGCCTTCAGGTGAGCTCGGTCAACTAGCCTCAACCGATGTCTGGCAACGTGAGACAAGTAAACACTAAACACACCAGTAGCAATATTGATGTGGTTTCTCCCGCATTGAGAACATTCAATTCAATAAGCTTTATTTATCCCTGTGGGTAATTATTTTTGGCAGGCATGGTCATAACATGGTCATATACACATCAGATAGGCCTACACTTGGTCATAACATGGTCATATACACATCAGATAGGCCTACACTTGGTCATAACATGGTCATACACACATCAGATAGGCATAAACTTGGTCATAACATGGTCATACACACATCGGATAGGCCTACACTTGGTCATAACATGGTCATACACACATCAGATAGGCCTACACATGGTCATAACATGGTCATACACACATCAGATAGGCCTACACTTGGTCATAACATGGTCATACACACATCAGATAGGCCTACACTTGGTCATAACATGGTCATACACACATCAGATAGGCCTACACATGGTCATAACATGGTCATACACACATCGGATAGGCCTACACTTGGTCATAACATGGTCATACACACATCAGATAGGCCTACACATGGTCATAACATGGTCATACACACATCAGATAGGCCTACACTTGGTCATAACATGGTCATACACACATCAGATAGGCCTGAGTAAGTGCAGCATAAAAGAAACAACTGTTCCCTTACTGCAGCAGACTATAAAGGGTAGAGATCTCTTCTACTCATTGGTTACTGATCAGAGCTCATACTGCATCTCTGTGTTCCAGGAGGTCTTTCTCCCCTGGAGGTCTGGGCTCAGGAGGCCTCAGCGTGGGGAAGCTGATGATGAGGACCGGCCCTCTGAGACTGGGGGACTTGGGCCCTTGCCCTAACACAGGCCCTGAGATGCTTCTCAACGGGAACTGAGAGGGCAAACACACCCCACCGCCACGCCTGGGGGTCCCGGCGCAGCGCTACACAGCTCCTACACCTGCTGTCACAGTAACATCTTAGGGTTGTATAGGCCTGTATCATCAGACAGCGATCAGGTCTCACCCCACTAATATCACCAGTCTGAGGGCATATTATATACAGTATGCTACTTAGACCACAGGTAGTGTTGTTTCAAACATGACAAAGAGAGATGTATAGTTCAGACACACACACCAGTAGCCTCCATCACATTTCCTCTTCTCTCACCTCGGCAGGGTCTTCAATCATTTTGTTTCTTTTTTTTATCAGGTGTTTGTTTGTGTGTGCTGCTCGCTCTCCACTTCCTATAGTGATGATGCTGATGGTGATGATGATGGTGTTTATCATGCTTCACATGGCATCCAATAGTTTTATTTGTATTAGTTGTACAATGTTTCCAAGGTAACAAAGGTGTTCAGCACTGTTGTGTGTGAATGCGATCAGCATCTGTTGACACTGAGCTGATAACAATAACAGCACATTACTATGTATTTGTAGTCATAGGAAGGATATTTGCCTCTCGAAAAATTCAGTCTTTACTTTGAAAAAGAAAGCGCTAATTGAACAGGGTTTGTAGGTCTTAAAAGAGGAAGATGAACTGGAAGACATACTAGATGTTTCTCTAGTCCATCTCTGTCTACTTTAGGCATTGTAGTAGCCTATCAAAAGGTTCCCAAGGCTGGGCCGTGTTATCCTGTAGTAGCCTATCAAAGGTTCCCAAGGCTGGGCCGTGTTATCCTGTAGTAGCCTATCAAAGGTTCCCAAGGCTGGGCCGTGTTATCCTGTAGTAGCCTATCAAAGGTTCCCAAGGCTGGGCCGTGTTATCCTGTAGTAGCCTATCAAAGGTTCCCAAGGCTGGGCCGTGTTATCCTGTAGTAGCCTATCAAAGGTTCCCAAGGCTGGGCCGTGTTATCCTGTGTGACGGGTCATTTGTTGGTCTCAAGCATTTCATAGACGAGATTCGAGACGATGACGATCAATCAGATGTCACCGCACTCACATGTATGCACAATTGTGGCCTTTTTTTATGTTCGTAAAATATCTCCTCATATTTAGTCTTAACCATGGGGTTAATACATTAAAAAGACCAAATAGTACAACATGTATCAACAATCCTTGATATATTCAACAGATTTCAGTATTCAGTAGGTCTGGCACCATAATTTCTTGCTATCCTCTGTGCAACTGCAGCCAGGGATTGAATTGTAGTGATCTGCTGTGATTAAATTATACGTCATGCTTACATTTTCTGTACACTGTAATCACATGACATATACTCACAATGTAAACTGGTTGTTGCAGCTCTTTTTGGTTCTGTGCATCAAACTCATAACCTGTGTTTACTATGACAGATTGTCAACAAACCACCAGGTGATTATTGTGTTCCTTCATGCTGTCTTTGTTTAGTTCTGTCCCTGTTCAAACTTTCACTAATGTTTCTTTGAAGCATTGCTAACTTCCGTGAAGTTGTTTGTCAAAATATTTTGTATCGGGATCTCCGTTTTGTTTCGTTGTTGGTCGTAATTTTTGGGAAGAAATGAAACCGATCCATCAGTCTGTCTCTATATTCATGTTTCGAGCAGTCTTTTCACTGCTGGTCAACGGTCTAACGAATCCAGTCCATCATCATTATGTGATCGCTACCGAGGGTCATGCATTGGCCTAAAAGGGTCAGTGTTATTTTACTGCAGTTTTGTGCACTGAACGTTATTTTTGCTGTCTTCTCCTGCCTGTGAGGGTGAAGAGATTCGGGTGACGCTATGTGTTAACTTGCAGCACTTAGAAAAACTCTCCTATTTATAATAGGGTTTATTTTTTTACGGTCTGAAAGGAATCAGACAGGCTAAGTGAGACACAACTTGACCAGTGATTGATAATCCTTAAGGACTGCCCCATACATATATAAAGACATACAGTATATCCATTCTCTAAGCATTACTGACAGGCTACTGTATTTCTGTTCCTGTTTCAGACTTTGACTTAAGAAATTGTCTTAGTGCCATATTGTGTACCATCAATCACCGGAGTCCATTGTTGTCTAATGGTGGACAGGGCCCTTTAGGGGATAGGGGCCTTTGGGTATAAGATGTGGGAGGGACCAGGGAGTCTATTAAGGTTTAGAACCTGGTCAAGTTCAAGGGTAGTGTTGTGATTCTAGACCGCTCTATCTGGCTCCTGTAGTTTACGTTTGTTCCAGCAGGGGGTGCTAGAGCCTAGTCTCTGCAGCCCTTAGTGATGGAGGAGTTATGTTGCTAAGCTACTGATCAAGAGTTTATTCATTATGCCGATTTCGTTGCAGGAAGCAAACGGAACGAAATGAGGAGGGACATACCTGAATTTGTCCAATAGAAACTCTCATTTTAGTTGCAAAACGTAGCGTTTTGCAACTGTTTGGCTAATGATTACACCCCTGAACGCTTCTTCAGCACTGAATATTATGGGCCATGAGCGCAAATATTTACATTAATGAATATAGTTTAATGTAACTTTTCACCACATAAATGTGTTTAAGGAGGGATTTATAATTTTGCTATAATGTGTCCCTTTATGTTTGGATTCAATACCAATAGTATTACCCAGTTGGGAAGGGAATGGGTACAAAAAGAACAGTATTGGGAGTTATGTAGATAGAACGAGTTCCCAGAGTGTTTCAGTGCCTGTCTAATGACGCACTGGTGTAATGATCTGATCGCACTGCACTTCCCATGTCATCATTGCAAGATGTTCTTACTACCCACTATCCAGCCAGTGCCCCCAGGCCATGCATGCTAGTCCCTCTTGTTGTCATGGCGAAGGAGGAAGTACATGATTCTGTAGTTGTGATACAACACACCCAGCGATGTAAGTGTTCTGCACATGCCCACTGTGTGGCCACGCCAAGTATTGTAGCCTGCCTGCAGCCTTCTACTGTTAAACGCTTCTGAAATGCATCAATTTATTATTATTATTATTATTATTATTACTACCATCATTGGTTGAGTCGTAGTAATTCACTCTGGATAAGTCAAGTCTGCTTCTTCAGTTGAATTTGGGAAATTTGCTGAATAGTCAAAGTTAGCCAAGGATGGTCTTGTAAGGGGAAAACATTTGCCTATTTGTCAATTGTACAACTATGACGGAACTGATGTTTGAATATTTATGTCTGTATTAGACATTTTCTTAGCAAATCTATTGTTGGATTGAAACGTAAATGAAATAAAAGATGGTGCTCACATCCATCATTATTGTACACGGCTGGCACCATCGTTAGATGGACTAACTGCTCGTTTATACAACAACACATAATCAGATATTTAAATAAATACTGATATAGAGGGGCATATAAAGGTTTCAGAATGATGAAACTGGCTGAGACAGCATAAGAAAAATGTCTAAAAGAATAATATGTATTCCATTTGTTTCATTTGAAATATCACTTTGTGAAAGGTTTCCCTGCATTGCAAGGCAGGGTTTGGTTTGGTGTACGTACAGAATGTGTTCATCCTGAACCGTATTCTTAGTTTGAAGAATTGATTGTGTTCAGATGTGACCAGCAAACTGCCTGACCTGTTGGTTGACTTTGTGTCCTATTTGCTCCTGCACTGACAGCTTGGCCAAGCAGAATTCTCTGATACTATTTTGATGGACCAGGCAGACCTGTGAAATTAGAGGGAGATGTCAGTACCTGAAACTTTGCATGCTACAATAAATGAAAAAAAAACACATATGTGTCTTTGTCCTGTTTCAACTACTTTGAGAACTTTGAATCTGGGCCCATACTCTGGGCTCCCAAGTGACACAGCGGTATCTCAGTACGAGAGGCATCACTACAGACACCCTGGTTCGATTCCAGGCTGTATCACAACTGGCTATGATTGGGAGTCCCATAGGGTGTGCACAATTGTAAATAAGAATTTGTTCTTAATTGACTTGCCTAGTTAAATAAAAGGTTAAATATTCATAAAGCTTCAGATCAAGGGTGAATGGCTCCCCCTGGTGGGCTGCCTGTGACTATTGCTACGGTTACCTATTGTACACACTTCCCCTCTAGCTCTATTTCAACAGAATATACCAGAGGTAGATACAGACTTTTCTGAAGTAACATTTCACACTCTTTAGTCCAGGAACATGATGAAACAAGCCTTGACAGGAAGAACTAGCTTTACATGGCCTTCACCATGGTGTTTGCCGAACCTGAATTTAGATTCTGATACAATGTTCAGAGGGGAGTGAGAGAGAGGGAGGAAATGCAGAAAAAGATGGTGAAGCAACAGCTGTGCTGGAATGAGAACAATATGGGTGTCAGTTGTGATGGTATGGAGCGGGAGGATGAGGGTCAAGGACCAGAATGGTCAGTAGTGGAAACATAGGAAGAAGAGAGATCATGATACAGAAAGACATAGGAAGAAGAGAGATCATGATACAGAAAGACATCGGAAGAAGAGAGATCATGATACAGAAAGACAGGAAGAAGAGAGATCATGATACAGAAAGACATAGGAAGAAGAGAGATCATGATACAGAAAGACATCGGAAGAAGAGAGATCATGATACAGAAAGACATAGGAAGAAGAGAGATCATGATACAGAAAGACAGGAAGAAGAGAGATCATGATACAGAAAGACATAGGAAGAAGAGAGATCATGATACAGAAAGACACAGGAAGAAGAGAGATCATGATACAGAAAGACAGGAAGAAGAGACATCATGATACAGAAAGACAGGAAGAAGAGAGATCATGATACAGAAAGACAGGAAGAAGAGAGATCATGATACAGAAAGACACAGGAAGAAGAGAGATCATGATACAGAAAGACAGGAAGAAGATAGATCATGATACAGAAAGACAGGAAGATGAGAGATCATGATACAGAAAGACACAGGAAGAAGAGAGATCATGATACAGAAAGACACAGGAAGAAGAGAGACCATGATACAGAAAGACACAGGAAGAAGAGAGATCATGATACAGAAAGACACAGGAAGAAGAGAGATCATGATACAGAAAGCAGCGGAGAGTCTAGTAGTCTAGTAAAGAAAGCAGAAAGAGGGCCAAGGCAAGAAGAAAGAGTAGTGATGTGTTGTAGTGGACATTGATGTTTGATGAGACCACAGGGCCTCACTTACACCCTATCTGACTAACTAATGCCATAGAGAAAGAGGTAGGTGAAGTGAAATTAGCTTGTTTCATTGGAAATGGTAGATTGTTAATATTGTGTGGTAGACAGGCTCAGCAAGAGAAGATTCTGAAAATGGAAAAGCTTAATGGGAAGAAGATTAAAAGCCATGTCCCTGGTGGTTAGGCTAGATTGAGGGGAGTCTTCACTGGGGTCCCAATATCTACGTCCACAGATTATATTAAAGAGAATGTGAAGGAAGGCAGAGTGATTGAGGCCAAAAGGTTGATCAGTAGGAAAGAGGGTCAAAGAAGTGAAAGCTTATCAGTGCTGCTGAGGTTTGAGAAAGTCTTCCTTAGTTTCAATGTTGGAGAATTTGTCCTATATGCACTGTGGTGTTTTAAATGCCAAAGAATGGGACATGTAGCTGCTCAGAGTAGAGGAAAGAAAAGATGTGCCAAGTGTGGAGGGGAACATGATTATGGTGAATGTGGAAGCAATGTGAAGGTTGTGCTATAATTGTGGGGGGAAACACAATGCAGCATTTGGTGGATGCCAGGTACAGAGAGAGGCTAGAGAGGCTCAGAGATAAAGGACCAGTCATGATGTGTCAAATGCAGAGGCCGGAAAACAGATTGGTAGAACTACAGTGCAGACTGATGAATCTGACGTGGATGTACCACACATTTTTTGTTAACAATGTCAACATTTGGCCGGGTGTTTTCCGGTTTTTGACCACTAGAGGCTCCCATTGTGTTTTTTTTGTCTGATCCTTTTTTTTCCTTTTCCCTTGTTTCCAGGTATTAATTGCACCTGTGCCTCGTTTCCCTTGTATGTATTTAAACCATTAGTTTTCCTTAGTTCTTTGCTCTGTGTTTGTGTGTTAGCACCCTGCCTCAGTGAAGCTGTGAACGTTTTTTGCTCCAGTTAGTTGGACTCTCTTGTGGACCTTTGTTTTGGGTATCGTTTATTTTTGGATTATTCTTTTGAGACTATTTTTTGCTGTTCCTCCTTTCCTTGTGGATTTACCTTTTTGTCTTGGTGGATTATTTTTTGCCTGAAGTACTTTCATTTTTTGTCATTATTAAATACACCATTTCTATTACGGCTGTGTCTGCCTCATCTTCTGGGTTCTGCCGACTACTTGTGGCTCAGGGTGCTAAGTGACTGGTTCTCACACCGGAGACCCGAGTTTGTTACCGGGTCCTGACAAACAAACTATAGTTTTGGCAAGTCGGTTAGGACATCTACTTTGTGCATGACAAGTAATTTTTCCAACAATTGTTTACAGACAGATTATTTCACTTATAATTCACTGTATCACAATTCCAGTGGGTCAGAAGTTTACTTACACTAAGTTGACTGTGCCTTTAAACAGCTTGGAAAATTCCAGAAAATGATGTCATGTCTTCAGAAGTTTCTGATAGGCTAATTGACATAATTTGAGTCAATTGGAGGTGTACCTGTGGATGTATTTGAAGGCCTACCTTCAAACTCAGTGCCTCTTTGCTTGACATCATGGGAAAATCAAAAGAAATCAGCCAAGACCTCAGAAAAACAATTGTGGTTCATCCTTGGGAGAAATTTCCAAACGCCTGAAGGTACCACGTTCATCTGGACAAACAATAGTACGCAAGTATAAACACCATGGACTACGCAGCCATCATACTGCTCAGGAAGGAGACGCGTTCTGCCTCCTAGAGATGAACGTACTTTGGTGCGAAAAGTGCAAATCAATCCCAGAACAACAGCAAAGGACCTTGTGAAGATGCTGGAGGAAACAGGTACAAAAGTATCTATATCCACAGTAAAACGAGTCCTATATCGACATAACCTGAAAGGCTGCTCAGCAAGGAAGAAGCCACTGCTCCAAATCCGCCATTAAAAAAGCCAGACTACGGTTTGCGACTGCACATGGGGACAAAGATCGTACTTTTTGGAGAAATGTCCTCTGGTCTGATGAAACAAACTGTTTGGCCATAATGACCATCGTTATGTTTGGAGGAAAAATGGGGAGGCTTGCAAGCCGAAGAACACCATCCCAACCGTGAAGCAAGGGGGTGGTAGCATGTTGTGGGGATGCTTTGCTGCAGGAGGGACTGGTGCACTTCACAAAATAGATGGCGTCATGGATGGAAAATGATGTGGATATATTGAAGCAACATCTGAAGACATCAGTCAGGAAGTTAAAGCTTGGTCGCAAATGGGTCTTCCAAATGGACAATGACCCCAAGCATACTTCCAATGTTGTGGCAAAATTAAGGACAACAAAGTCAAGGTATTGGAGAGGCCATCACAAAGTCCTGACCTCAATCCCTTAGAAAATGTGTGGGCAGAACTGAAAAAGCGTGTGCGAGCAAGGAGGCCTACAAACCTGACACAGTTACACCAGCTCTGTCAGGAGGAATGGGCCAAAATTCCCCCAACTTATTGTGGGAAGCTTGTGGAAGGCTACCCGAAACGTTTGACCCAAGTTAAACAGTTTTTAAAGGCAATGCTACCAAATACTAATTGAATTGTAAACTTCTGACCCACTGAGAATTCTCAGCTTCACTGAGAAGCTGAAATAAATCATTCTCTCTACTATTATTCTGACATTTCACATTCTTAAAATGAAGTGGTGATCCTAACTTTTTACTAGGATTCTTTTCAGAAATTGTGAAAAACTGAGTTTAAATGTTTTTGGCTAAAGTGTATGTAAACTTCCAACTTCAACTGTAAGTTAGTCATGTGAGAAACCGTCATCATGCAAGCGGTCAGACAAGTGAAAATTACCATCAGTAAAGAAAACTTTAAGCTCGTCTTGCACGCGCGTTACCACTCCACTATGTCTCCCTGTCATGGCTTTTGCGCCATCAGTACAGATACCAACAACACATCTTGCCCACCAAAGTCCATTTGATGTCACAAAGCTTTCCAGTACTTTAAAAATGTCCTCTCCTGTTATCCTGGTTTACAGTTGGTTTACAGAAGAGGATGTCTTCCTTAATTGACCCCCCCATAAACGTAATGGACATATACCAGGAGCTGTGCCAGGCCCGCCACGTCTGTTGACTCATCCAGCTGTAACTCATATAGTTCACTGGCTTGTATGCAAAGCAGTAATTGTTTCAAAACATCTCCTGCCATGTCACTGATGAGTCGTGAAACAGTGTTGTTTGATGAAGGCATTGTCTGTATAGTTTTTTTGAGCCTTTTCCCCCAGCATTGTCCCAGCCATATCTGCTGCAGCAGGAAGAGTTAAGTGGTAGAAGTTGATTGATCGTACATTCCAGCACAGTAGGTGGCGACATGCACTTTAAACGTTTGTTTGCAGACCGCCATGATATCATTGAAGAAGAAGAACCCTCTGTTCATCATCCACCTTTTCTGGTGATGCACTGTCTGATCTTCACCACATGTTCAGGGTGTCATTACTGGTATGCCTGAATCTTATGTAGAATACTTATCTGACACTTTTTCCTCAGACACTCAGTGTCTATTAATTTTCTCATATAGACTTTAAAATAATTATTTTGCACGGCTACACTTTGACAACCAGGGCATTGTACTGCGCATGCGCCGTTACAGTGGGGTTTGGGTTCTGTTTACAGAAAGAATGCTGTTGCAGAAGTAGCAAGCTAACTTGTGCAATGTTATGTCAACCGTCTTTGGAATAAAACACAATTGTGGACACAGGTAAGATATTCGATAATTATATGCATATTTGTGTTCAATAAATATGTTGTCTCCTTTGAACAGGAACATTTGAAGCTAATGCGTCTGTTAGATTGATAGCTCCGACAGTGCAGTGGGCTGCTGGATGAACGTCAACGTTCAAGGCTTGTGCATCACTATAAAGGCCAAGTTTTGCGAAAGGTTTTATCACCGATTTAGTTCTATTTGGTTTTATGTCGAACTAGACAGTAGCTAGTCAGTAACGTTGGCTAGGTAGATATATAACGTTATTGTTCTTTCAACTTAAGTTAGCTGGAGAAAGTAGGGTTAGGTAGCTAACGCGTTAGCTAGGCTAGCGGGGCTATCTGCTAACTAGAGGTAATGATGGTTATTTTTCTCGTTAACTATCTATCTACGTTAGCTAGTTAACTTAGCTCTACCCATGCAGCTACAGTACAGTTTATTGCACTCAATCGAATGTTAGATGGATGTTTATCTAACGTTATTTGTTTGCAGATCAAATAATCGTCCTAACCTTACGTTAGCGTTATTTACAAATGAAGGGGACTGATAAGATAGCTACTTTAGCTAGTTGCTGGGTATTAAATTCCATAATCGGCATTGGCAGATGAGTAGATAGCCAGCTAGCTGGTAGCCCCCTGATGACTAACAAATGACATCAGGGTACCCGCATAGCTGTAGTCATGGCAACGTAGCCAGACCAGGTGAGATTTGTTCACTCATCTGAAATAGTCACGCACCCTCCTCCCCATTATCCTGAACGGTATAAAAACCTGCTTCTGTAGCCCCAGTGGCCTAAAGTTATCTTTGATCACTGTTTCCTGGAGTTGTTGTTGACTGTGTGCAGGTGTTTTCTATACCAGGCTGCAGAATTTCTGTAATTTTCCTTTGTGAAAATTAATAGCTGGCCATGTAGCCTTGAATTGTGTTACTTCAGATATAGATAGGCCTTACTGTTGTTGCATTGTTACCCCCTTGTCCAGTCAGCATTGCAGTGGCATCTGTTGTGTTGTGGACTTTTGACAGACAGGCATGGACAGGAGCCAGGTCATGACAGGACAAGGCTTAATGCTTTTCCCCAGAGAACTTTCACAGGTGGTACTCTGGGCTATAGTACCTGCTGAACAAGGTAGTCAGGTGTTCGCCTGCAGGACGTCACCTATGTGGATATAAGACACCTGTCCTTGTTCTCTATGCAGACAGACACATAGTGTGTGTACTGTTACTGTACCCCTGAAGTAGCCGAGCACACCACCTGGTCTTTCAGCTACGGGAAGGGAGTTTCAGTGTCAGTGTCGGCATGTGCTGTTCATTGATTGATTGTATTATGCAACCTTTCTTACAAGGAAAGGGTGTAGGCCAGACCAACACATACAGATATGAGTACAGATCTTCATGCACTTCTCAATCTTCCACTTCCACATAATACAGTTTAGTAGCTTATGATGGGGAACTGTGTGTGTAGGTTCTCTTTATGAATAGCCAGATATCACCCTAAGCCACTCAAGCTTGTGCATGTGGCTGAGTTCTCTAGGTTCAAAATGTGATGGTTATCATTACCGGCACAATGTGATTCAGTGACTGTCACTGTCTCTCTCTGCCGCTCTCTTTCTCTCTCCCTCCTCTTTTCTTTTGTGCACCGCCACTCATGACTTGACTGTCCCAAGCTCAACTCTGTAAGCCCCGTGTCTCTCTCTGTCTCTGTCTCTCTCGCTTTCTTTTTCTTACTGCCTTTGAAATCACTGCTGTAAATGTGGTTGAAACTAGTGGATGTGTTGCAAGCCTGACTGCTCACAGTCCCTGTCTTCCTCTAGTGAGATGAGGCACTTAGTGGAGGAGAGCTCAGCTGGCCTGGCAGGCCTTAATAGGGAGCAGTGGGGCGCTCCCGACACTACCCGGTGAAATGCAAGGCGCCAAATTCAAAATCCAAAAGTTGAATTATTAAACATTCATCAATATACAAGTGTTGCATAGTCATCAAAAGCTCTGCTTCTTGGCAATATCACAGCGTTGTCAGTTTTCAAAAAGGCTTTACGGCGAAAGCACAACATTTGATTGTTTGAGGGTGGCACCTCCCAATATTTTTCCATGAGCATAAATTCATAAACCATCGCGGTTCACACAAAACACATTTCACAGCGAAAACAAATCCCTTACCTTTTGAATAACTTCTGCTGAGTGCTTCCCAAGTGTCCAACGAAGACATCCAATGGTTCTTTTGTTAGAAAAAGTCATTTATTATATCCATAAATCTCCATTTGGTTGGCGCGTTATGTTCATAAAATACAGCGTCCACTCGCCCATTGAACCGTGAAGAGAACGCGTTCAACCTATACCTATACACTTGTCCAAGAACAATCAAACATCATTGATAATGTATCCTTAGGAACACTTTTATGTATATTTACTATAATATTTCAACCGGATTATAAACTGGACGATAGGAAAGGAAAAAAAACCACAGCCTTGAGCCGTGAACGCACTTCCTCTTCTGTTTACATCCGATGACCACTTCGAAATTCTTCTTCTATTACCAACCAGAGCAACTAAACATCATCAAACACTGTCTAGAGACTTTTGACATCCAGTGGAAGCAATAGGTACTGCAATCTTACTCCCATATATGTCTGTTTTCAATAGGGAGGGGTTCAAAATGAGGCAATGTGTCAAAAGAAATTCCTCGGGATTTCGCCTGTTTTATCAGTTCTGTTATACTCACAGACAATATTTTAACACTCTTAGAAACTTCAGAGTGTTTCCTATCCAATAGTACTAATTATGTGCATATCCTATTTTCTGGGCCTGAGTGGGAGGCATTTTACTTTGGGCACGCCAGCCTCTCCAAAATCGTCACCTCGGGAGCCGCTCCCTAAGAAGTTAAAGCAGCCAGTTCAGCTGTAGAGAGAGCGACAGACAAGGGCACAAAGAGAAAAGAGAGTCCCCCTGCAGCGCCGGGACTGAAGACACAGCTGACGACTGCTGAAAGGCTGTGGCAGCTGATTAGCGAGCCGAACTCTAGTAACCAAACTACTCTAGCAGCTGAACAGTGAGCAAAGCAAACCCTAGCCTAACCTCTCAAATACACTGACTGATGACCACTGAGAGGCTTTATTAACAGCCCAGCCAGTCATTTTTGGCAATATGTTCAACATCTATAAATGTTAACATGGTCTTTCTGAAGGGCTAGATAGATGGTGTTGTCATGGTGAGACACAGCTGACATGACAACAGCTAAGCCTACAGAACAGAAGACAGTAACTGGTTCTTGCTGCATCAGCTTGGCAGTCAGAATAACCCCCATTTGCTTTCTTCCCATATATGGATTCGAGAGTGAGACGGAGCGAGAGAGAGATAGATGTAGGGGAGAGACGGAGGGAAGAGACAGAGGGAGGAAACATCAGCAGCTTGTGTTTCAGTTCAGAGAGGGAGAGGGAAAGCCTTGACAAAACAGCCATTATAAGGAGCTGGAAGCAGGGGAACAGAGCAGGGTGTGAGACCGCAACATGAAACAAAATCTTCTTGTGTGAAGGTGTCAGTGCAACCGTTAAAGTGGTTTGTTTTTTCAGTTTCAGCCAGTGTATTGTGTGTTCCAGTCTGATTGTCCATTCGTGCATGTGACTGTCTAACTGTCCCATACTTGGACACCAGGAAGAGTAGCTGCTGCTTCTGGAAAAGCTCATGAGGATTTGAATAAACAAACATATACTGTGTGTGTTGAATTTCTGCCTGGGTGCATCTATAGTATCTCCACAGATATTTCACCGGATGTATAAATGCGAAGAATCCGTTTGGCGTTTCCACTCACTACCAGATATGGTGATGAGAGGAAGCCCAGTATCCAGCAGTGGGAGAAGATGGAGCGATTCTGCTAATCTTCTCCATACAGTTTTCTGTTTCCAAAACTATAACAAACGTAGTGGACTGCGTTTTGTAGACTTCACCCTAAAGTAAAAAAAGTGTGTTTAGAAGGAGTGCAAGGATGAATTGAGTTATTGCACAAGCGCACTTTAAAGAGTAGGCGTTCCCTAATGGAAATATGCAATTAAATGCTAGAATGCGCCAATAGGATCTCACTAGCTCGTGCTTGGCTCTGCCCACCTCCTTGTTTGTTCTGCCCACTTTGATTAATTTGCTCCGATTGGAAACAACAGGCTCTGGTCTATCTTGGGTTAGTTATTAAAGTCTTTGTCATCTCTGTGTCAATGTGTGTGACTTGAAAATAATCGGGCACCGAGCCACTTTGTTTGTGTTCATTTTGAAGGAAATGTTGTCAGTGTCTATAATGTAACAATGTGGTTGGTTAGTGGTGGTTATGCCAAGAGCCTTGTGTCCAAGACAATCATGTCACTTGACTTGTGACAAACTGTCCCCTTTTTCTTTTTATATCAGATGGTCCAGCACAATCCTCAGACAATTGCTTTCATTGTTGGTGTAATTCTCATTTCTGGAAAGGCTTAAAATATAGGTTAAAAGCGAGGTCATGTGACATGATAGCCCAAAACACAGGGCCCTAAAATGCCATATGACCAAAGCTGCATCAAATTTGTCTAAATTCAAGAAAGGAGTCTCAACAGCTCAGAATAAAAACCCCAACCATGCTCTGCTTTCATGCATTTTTTTACTAGTCACCTGTTGAATCCAGAATGATGGTTTGTGCCGTCATTTGGTTAGAATACTTTGGATCTGCACTGTTCTTTCAGTAAATGTGTTTTTGTGGAAATGGTTCAATGTAGTCCTTGTGCATAGAGTTATATGGTTTGTTTAACTTTGCAATCATTGTTTTTTTTTGACATTTTTAAAGTCTGTGTCACTCTGTTACCATGGAATTGTCCCCTGTTGAATTTGAGTGTGTTATTGACATACTGTAAAGCACCTAGCCTACCCGTTGCCTTTGTGTGAGCTGCTCCCGTGTTTTGTTCCTCTTATTCCTCCATTGTTGGGAAGGATCCAATTATAGCTTGCTGTATGGTTCTTGACCCTCCACCAAAACCTGGTGCGCTTTTCTTCCTGTTACATCCCTTCGGTTTCTCTGCTCTGTTTCCCTCCATTCTCCTTTTCCTTTACGTGTAGCTGGCATCTCTCTCTCTATCTCTTCCCCTCTTCCTGCTAGAGAAATCAGCAGCCATGTTAACCTGGCAGGCTGTGTGAGAAACGGCTCCTTTCAAACATCACATGGCTTTCATTAGGCCTTCATTAGCTACCAGACTCAGAGGAATCAAAATGGTGGTCCAGTTCACTGGGGGTCTTTGAAAGTGGTAGTTAAGTTGTGACTTACATATTTACCAGCAAATTAGCATGTAGGCCTAGTGTTTGAATATATTTGGGGCAATAATTCCTAACGGGTCAAGTAAAGATTTGTATTGGTTAGCGTAGATATTACAGTCACATAGCCCTGTTGTGATGGGGTGTCAGAGGGATCATGTGATAGGGTGTTAAAAATAAATTAAATAAAAATATAGGACAAAACACACATCACGACAAGAGAGACAGCACAACACTACATAAAGAGAGACCTAAGATGACAACAGCCTGGTAGCAACATGACAATAACATGGTAGCAACACATGGCAGCAGCACAACATGGTAACAGCACAAAACGGGGTACAAACATGGTTGGGCACAGACAACACTACAAATGGCAAGAAGGTAGAGACAACAATACATCACGCAAGTGACGGACCGCGGTCCGGACCCAGAACGGGATCAATACGGACCGCGGTCCGGACCCAGAACGGGATCAATACGGATCGCGGTCCGGACCCAGAACGGGATCAATACGGACCGCGGTCCGGACCCAGAACGGGAAATGCCTTGCATTTCACCGGGTAGTGTCGGGAGTGGGACGCTAGCACCCCACCACTCCCTAAGTAGTTAACTTCTTAGGGAGCGGCAGCTGAGGTGTCGGTTTTGGAGAGTCTGGTGTGCCCAAAGTAAAAAGCCTGCCACTCAGGCCCAGAAACTAGGATATGCACATAAGGAAACACTCTGAAGTTTCTAAAACAGTTAAAATATTGTCTGTGAGTATAACAGAACTGATATAGCAGGCGAAAACCCGAGGAATTTCTGTCCTGGAAAAAGTGTTTTTGACACATTGCCTCATTTTGAACCCCTCCCTATTGAAAACAGCCATATCTGGGAGTAAGATTGCAGTACCTATTGCTTCCACTGGATGTCAACAGTCTCTAGACAGTGTTTGGTGATGTTAGGTTGCTCTGGATGGTAATAGAAGAAGAATTTCGAACTTGTCACAGGATGTAAACAGAAGTGTTGATGTTCACGGGCTCACACGCGCTGTGGTTTTTTCCTTTCCTATCGTCCAGTTTATAATCCGGTTGAAATATTATAGTAAATATACATAAAAGTGTTCCTAAGGATACATTATCAATGATGTTTGATTGTTCTTGGACAAGTGTATAGGTATAGGTTGAACGCGTTCTCTTCGCGGTTCAATGGGCGAGTGAACATAACGCGCCAACCAAACGGAGATTTATGGATATAATCAATGACTTTTCTTCGAAAAGGTAAGGGGTTTTATATTAGCGATTTTATGCGTTTTATGAGACCCGCGTTGGTTATGGATTTATGCTAATGCATAAAATATGAGGGGCTATCCTCAAACAATCAAATGTTGTGCTTTCGCCGTAAAGCCTTTTTGAAATCTGACAACGCTGTGATATTGCCAAGAATCAGAGCTTTTGATGACTATGCAACACTTGTTTAATAATTCAACTTTGGGATTTTGAATTTGGCTCCTTACATTTCACCGGGTAGTGTCGGGAGTGGGTTGACATAGGCTAGCGCTCCCCTGCGGGTTGACATAGGCTAGCGCCCCACTGCTCCCTAAGTAGTTAAGAAGGAAAACAATTCCACAAATTAACTTTTAAGAAGGCACACCTGTTAATTTAAAAATGCATTCCAGGTGACTACCTCATGAAGCTGGTTGAGGGAATGTCAAGAGTGTGCAAAGCTGTCATCAAGGCAAATTTTAACATTTATTTAACTAGACAAGTCAGCCAAAGGGTGGCTACATTGAAGAATCTCAAATATAAAATACTGTTTGATTTGTTTGACACTTTTTTTGGTTACTACATGATTCCATGTGTTATTTCATAGTGTTGATGTCTTCACTATTATTATACAATGGAGAAAATAGTACAAATAAAGAAAAACTCTTGAATGAGTAGGTGTGTCCAAACTTTTGACTGGTACTGTAGGTCTCTTAAGTTTTTTGTTTACTACACCGATAAATGAAAATATCTATCTGGACCTTTGCCTCCTAGGAAATGAGTGTGAAGGACCTTCTCAAATACTATTACAGAGTTCCGCTGCTTTTGAACAGTCCTGCATTAAGATGAAGGTCAACCAATTAACAGTCAATGTGTACAGTAAGCCTATAATAGGCTGACATTGTTTCTTATTTGAATATTGCCATGGAGATGATGCAGGCCAATTTTTGCATTAAAGACATGCTCGGGAACTTTGGCGACTAGTAAGTATTATTTTTAAACCTGCTTTGGGCTGGATGTGTCAATGTGTAGTTCATACAGACATAATCTATGAGCAGAATTACTGTCTTAACTCAATTAGCTACGAAATCCCCAGTTTGAAAGCGTCTGTTTACTGGTAGCTGTGCGTCACACAGCAGAGCGAGAGACAGAGCGCTACTGTGATGGAGGGGATGTTTCTGACAAGTGCACCTAGAGGAGTGCCCCGCCCATGTCCCAGCTCAGCTCCCTCATATCCATCCACACATTGGCTTTGTATTGTATGACACTTGATTTTGCATCACCATGGCTAAAACTTTACCTTGCATTCTCTTACTTTGCAGATGCCAAGTTTTATATTATACTTTACTGAAATAAATGACACAACTTTCAAAATATGGATCTTCTTCTCTTCTTCTTCCCCCTTTCTCTGCTTTCTTTTTCCATTTCTCCTCCACTTTCCTCTTTCTCTCTCTCTCTCTCTCTCTCGCTCTCTCTCTCACACTCACAAACGGTCCTTTTATTTCAACAGAGGAACTAGCTCACTGTTGCCACCCTCAGGTGCTTATGTGTAACTGCATACGCTCAACCTCAATGCTCCCTGTAGGAGTTCTTGATACTTCCCCTACTGTTTTTCTTGAGGTTACTACGGGTTAAATAATAAATGCTATTCACACGATCGGCCTCATTTCATCATTATTTTTATTTTTGTTTTTCCGTTTCCTTTCTAGGTGATTTTACTCATTTCCCCTCCATTCATGCGTCTGGCTTGGTTTAGCTGTCATGGATGACAAGGCCTCGGTGGGGAAAATTAGCGTGTCGTCCGACTCAGTGTCCACCCTGAACAGTGAGGACTTTGTGCTGGTGTCGCGGCTGGGGGACGACACCCCAGGCTCCTCCATTAATAACGGTAGCGATGATGAAAAGACAGGACTGAAGGTAAGACAAAAGAAAGAGTACCTAGGTGAGTGGACAGAACTCTAACGTGCTCGGTTCTAATTCACTCACGCCCTTTCACCTTTAGCCTGGGTGCCAGTCTGTTGCTGCTCTCCAACTCCTAATGAAAATTGTCATGCCAGACATTGACAATGACAAGTGGAGTAGACAAATGCAGTAACAGATCTGGGACCAGGCTGTTTCCTTGGCACTGAGCCCCTACCTAACCCTGTGATGTTTGCACTGTAGATCTGAAGTTCCTGGGTAGGTGGTGTGGGCCTAAGTGATGGAGTTTTTTTAATGTAACATTTATTTTGACGGACAGTCATGCTGAGACCAAGGTCTCTTTGACATATGAGCCCTGTAATTACACAAATTGCGCAAAAATATTCACATCAATACACTATAAGTGATTGGGGACATTGTTCTGTGTAGGGTGCCGTCTTTCAGATGGGACGTTAAACGGGTGTCCTGACTCTCTGTGGTCACTAAATATCCCATGGCACTTATCGTAAGAGGAGGGGTGTTAACTCCTGTTGTCTGGCTAAATTCCCAATCTGACCCTCATACCATCATGGTCTAATCATCCCCAGTTTACAATTGGCTCATTCATCCCCCTCCTCTCCCCTGTAACTATTCCCCAGGTTGTTGCTGTAAATGAGAATGTTCTCAGTTAACATACCTGGTAAAATAAGGGTACAATTATTAAATACAACTATGAAAAGCTAAACCGATATAAAACATAAGTTTAGAAAACCAACACATTCTTCAGTAGAAACGTCCTCAATGAGCAATCTGAATTGCCCTAGAGGCACCACATCATACAATTGGAAAGTTTTGGAGATTATTCCACAAGTCCCTCTGCATGCACATCACTGCCAACCTGAAATGGTCACTTCACACAGACGGCGTGGTGAAGAAGGTGCAACCTCTCGAGGCTGAATAGATTTTTCTTGGCCCCTAAGACCCTCACGAGCTACTGCAGATGCACCATTGAACTCAACTGACATTACAAAAAATACATTTCCATTGCATGAGCCACATCAGTTAAAATCATTTGAAGGAAATTCTCCATTACCATGGAAATTATTGCATCACAATACCAGGAGGCCATTGCGAGTGTACCTATGAGTTTACCAGTCAAATTGCCAGGGTTAGAGGTTCCAAGCCCATTCAATTCATTGTTTGCTATAACACTATTGCTTGTTTCAGCAAGGGGCAACAAAGTTTCATCACGTTGTTACGAGTTCATGTTATCGCAGAAATGGACTCAACCGCACGAATGACCGACCGTCTCGTCTTCAGCCAGCAGTTCTTTGGGAGGGGACGGTTAGAGATCATGTTTTTTGGGGGGGTTATGCCGGTAATTTTATCCATAACCGTCGGTTTACATGGTTATACAGTAATTGTGCCAGCCCTACTGTTCATGTGGTTCTGTACCATTATAGCAACTGCCAAAGGGAAAACTAGCCTACAGTACATTTTCATTAGCATATATTTACAGTGTCAGTGCAGCACATCCATTAAGAGGAGAGGAAGCCAATGATGTACGGTAAATGAACATGAATACACTGTAGTCTATGTATGTCTATGGAGGAAGCTGCTGAACGCAGAGATTCAGGAGATTCTTCAATCCTGTGGGTCTTTATGGTGTCAGGTTGCCTGGGCTGGGTGGGGGAATTACTGTCCATTTAAGATTTTCATCTCATCTCTTTTTCTTTCTCTCTCTCTCACTCTCTCAATCTCCATGCTAACAAACACTCATACTGTACATGTTATCAGGCTGTAGGTCACATCCCAGTGATGTCATACTGTACATGTTATCAGGCTGTAGGTCACATCCCAGTGATGTCATACTGTACATGTTATCAGGCTGTAGGTCACATCCCAGTGATGTCATACTGTACATGTTATCAGGCTGTAGGTCACATCCCAGTGATGTCATACTGTACATGTTATCAGGCTGTAGGTCACATCCCAGTGATGTCATACTGTACATGTTATCAGGCTGTAGGTCACATCCCAGTGATGTCATACTGTACATGTTATCAGGCTGTAGGTCACATCCCAGTGATATCATACTGTACATGTTATCAGGCTGTAGGTCACATCCCAGTGATGTCATACTGTACATGTTATCAGGCTGTAGGTCACATCCCAGTGATGTCATACTGCACATGTTATCAGGCTGTAGGTCACATCCCAGTGATGTCATACTGTACATGTTATCAGGCTGTAGGTCACATCCCAGTGATGTCATACTGTACATGTTATCAGGCTGTAGGTCACATCCCAGTGATGTCATACTGTACATGTTATCAGGCTGTAGGTCACATCCCAGTGATGTCATACTGCACATGTTATCAGGCTGTAGGTCACATCCCAGTGATGTCATACTGTACATGTTATCAGGCTGTAGGTCACATCCCAGTGATATCATACTGCACATGTTATCAGGCTGTAGGTCACATTCCAGTGATGTCATACTGCACATGTTATCAGGCTGTAGGTCACATCCCAGTGATGTCATACTGTACATGTTATCAGGCTGTAGGTCACATCCCAGTGATGTCATACTGCACATGTTATCAGGCTGTAGGTCACATCCCAGTGATGTCATACTGTACATGTTATCAGGCTGTAGGTCACATCCCAGTGATGTCATAATGTACATGTTACAGGCTGTAGGTCACATCCCAGTGATATCATACTGCACATGTTATCAGGCTGTAGGTCACATTCCAGTGATGTCATACTGCACATGTTATCAGGCTGTAGGTCACATCCCAGTGATGTCATACTGCACATGTTATCAGGCTGTAGGTCACATCCCAGTGATGTCATACTGCACATGTTATCAGGCTGTAGGTCACATCCCAGTGATATCATACTGTACATGTTATCAGGCTGTAGGTCACATCCCAGTGATATCATACTGTACATGTTACAGGCTGTAGGTCACATCCCAGTGATGTCATACTGTACAAGTTATCAGGCTGTAGGTCACATCCCAGTGATGTCATACTGTACAAGTTATCAGGCTGTAGGTCACATCCCAGTGATCTCAAGTTATTCTGTCAGTCTTCTGTGTATTTGTCGCCTAATGTTTATTTAAAAAAATTGTGTCTGGAAAAAGACCACTGCAAAATGATTAGTTTATCTGGTTTTACTATTTATAGGTACGTGTTTGGGTAAAATAAACATTTATGTTTTATTCTATAAACTACTGACATTTCTCCCAAATTCCAAATAAAAATATTGCCATTTAGAGCATTTATTTGCAGCAAATGACAACTGGTCAAAATAACAAAAAAGATGCAGTGTTGTCAGACCTCGATTAATGCAAAGAAAATAAGTTCATATTCATTTTTAAACAACACAATACTAATGTTTTAACTTAGGAAGAGTTCTGAAATCAATATTTGGTGGAATAACCCTATTTTCAATCACAGCTTTCATGCGTCTTGGCATGCTCTCCACCGGTCTTTCACATTGATGTTGGGTGGCTTTATGCCACTCCTGGCGCAAAAATTCAAGATTTGTTCTGACAATTTGCTCTGACATTGTTCCCCAACTCTGAGGATTGGTTTTCCAGTAGGACAATGCTCCATGCCACACAGCCAGGTCAATCAAGGTGTGGATGGAGGACCACCAGATCAAAACTCTGTCATGGCCAGCTCAATCTCCAGACCTGAACCCCATTGAAAACCTCTGGAATGTGATCAAGAGGAAGATAAATTGTCACAAGCCATCAAACAAAGCCGTGCTGCTTGAATTTTTGCGCCAGGAGTGGCATA